>NQII01000106.1:581743-681696 GCA_002778355.1 Clitarchus hookeri
AGACGGGGGGGGGGGCAAGACATGGTCGGAGGGAAGGATGTTGAGCCGGAAGCTGAAAGTTGGCAACTGCGCGACTCCGTTGCGGCTTTGTTCTTGTCGTAAAGGCAGTCGCTGTAGAAGAAAGGACGGGAGTGTGGTGGACACCCCGTGTCTCTACGCAGGGGACACACACAGCCCACTCGCGCGCGCCAGTGGTTCCAGAGACTCAGGCGGACGGAGGACGAGATGATCCTCTCGAGTGGGTTGCTCAAGTTGTCTCTTTGCTCGCGTGCGCACGGGATGTTGTACTTTGGCCTGTTGGCCTGTTTGTTCGCCTCGCGCCGCATGGGGTGGGAAGGAGCATCGTTGTTAAGTGCGTTTGTTTGGCGCGAGAGCGGGGACAGGGGAGGTCAGTCGCTGAGGGTGGATACACAAACTCCGTCGACCGTTTGCCGCGTGGAGGCTTCGTGACCCACCCATCGCGTGGGCAAACAAACGGTCTTACATTGGTGAATGTGACTCTACGGGGAGGATTGGTGGAGTGAATCTGCAGGAAAGTAGAGAAGTCGCGCGGTCGGTGTCAAGCGTCTTTCTCGGCTGGTCCACGCTGCTTTGTTTGAACGGAAAGCCGACAGAGGGTTGGCAGTCGTCGACCTCGAAGGTAACGGCAGTAATTGTGTTTGTGCCCACTCCTCCTCATCATTCCCGGGCGACACAGCATCAACCCACAGACGCTGACCTTCCTAGACGACCGACGCAAACACCGCTCTGTCGACAGAAAACGGCGTGGGTACCTAGCAGGCCGCCAGCGCGACGTTGACCCTGGGTTCGCTCATCACATACCAAGTCCGAACTCCTGTGTCATCATTTGTCTTCCCCCCTACACCCTCTACCCGGGAGATAAAACCATCGGAAGCGGTGGGCCACATTTCAGATTAGGGGACTTTAGCCGTGGAGCCATCACTGAGCTGCAGCGCACACCTCGAACGCAATGACAGATATCAAGCTCAAGACAGTTTGGGACTAAATCTATGTCAAATAAGTTCACTGCAGTCTACAGGATTCTGAAAGCCGTTCATAAAATCAATAAGACGCTGTATTATGCTTCACATTTTGTGACAGTTGTGTTTGCACTTATTTCATGTCTATGTAACTCTGTTAATTAATTCCTTATTTATTTTGTATTTCGACAAATAATTTTTGTTAATGAAACGGGCTCTAGTTAAGCTTAAAAATTTTGTTTATTCACTTTGATGTGAAAATTGTGTAATGTTTAAATATTTATCTGTATCGATTAGTCGCAAGAGACCATGAAGTCCACAGCATACCTTGGTGTGTATATATATATATACACAAATATATTACGGTGGTTCTTAAAATCGAAGATTTGAAATTTCAGTGGGGCACCCTGTAATATTGTTGTAATACATGAAAAATTAAACTGTGTTTTTTTTAAATAAAGTGCAGGGGTTGCTACCAAATTTTTAAAATTTTAATTATCGTATTTTTATTAAGGTAGCACGATTCAGATTATATCAAAACGTAAACACACAACGATCACAAAAGTTACTTTAAAAACACTTAAACCAACGTAAGCACTCATGGTTATTCCCCTCTCACCCTTCACCGTTCACGATATCCCACTACCGTGACCCCCCGCCCGCCGTTCACACTTTTGTTAACGTGTGTGTGTATACAAGTTTGTTATTAATTTATCATGGCATCTACTAGTGGTGGTTCAATATGTACAAGAAGTAAAACAGATGTGTGGTTAATTGGACAGATATCGCCAGTTCTAGTAGTGACAAAGCTTCCATCGATAAAATGAGTATTACAATAAATTTTCTACTATAAGCTCGATAATAAGCAAAACAATAATGCTTCTGCGGAGTCTACTACTCACGACGTCTTGATTGTATGGCAAAAATCAAGCATACCTACCAGGATAAAACAACATGTGAAGGAGAAAATACTTAAACACTTTAAGCAATGGCAATCTCTAAAAAAGAATAAAGAAAATAAAGCCAAGCGGTTCGCATCAATACAACAAAAAGAAACAACATGGCAGATTGAACTCGATGAACTTTTTGACATAGCTCCTGCTCAGGCTTTGGAAATGATATCAATCGAGGAAGATACGAAATTTCTGCTATCTTAAAGACAGAATAGATCTGGAATAATTGGGAGTTTAGACAAACAACATGCAAAGAAGGTGGCTAAAAAAAAAGTCAGAGCAGAGTGATTTAAATCTTACAACAGCGAGAAGAGGCAGGTGTTAAAATATTGACCGAAAAATGTGTTCTTTCATCTTCATCGTCTTCATTATCTTTAATGGGCAGCAGCGGCGATGACAGTTTTATCGTTTCGACACAGCCAGGGCCTTCCCCGGAAGCGCCACCAGCAAAACGCGTGGCAAGAAAAATCTAATAGACGGTCGTTTAGCCAAATTTCAGGTCGATTAGCCTCGACGTAGCCAAATTAAGCGATAGAAAATCTGCTGTCGTCCTAATATCCACACTCAAAAGTGCTGACTGTGATCCTTCAAAATACAACATAAACACATCTTCTATTTGTGGTCAGCGAATACAACATAAAGAGTAAATAGCGCAATGTTTGAAGTCAGAATTTAAGCCAAAAGTACCTATTTCCGTTCACTAGGATGACAAAATGTGTGAAGATATCACTGGTCACGAGATAGTAGACGGATTACCTATTTTAGTGTCAGGTCAGGGTGTTGACCAACTTCTTGGTGTTCCGATGCTAAGCCGTGGAACAGCAGAGGCAATTGCAACAGCTGTGGTTGAAACAATAATGGGTTGCGATTTAAGTGAACAAATTAAGTGTATAAGTTTTGACACTACCGCATCAAACACTGGTCAGAGTAATGGAGCTTGCATCATTTTAGAACAAAAATTAGAAAAGGATTTGCTCTGGCTGTCCTGCCGTCATCATATACTAAAAATAATGTTGTAAGCCGTGGTACTTTTGGGGTTGGGCCCTTCCAGTGGACCTGATATTTTAATTTTTAAACTATTCAAAAACAATTGGACAAATTTTAATTAAGAGGGCTTTAAAACAGTTTCTTCTGATGCATTGTTGTTTAAAGATTGTAAAGATATTTCAAGTGAGATCATTACTTTTGCAGAATAACAATTAACGTTATATCAGTTGAGGAACGATTATTAAGAACTGTTGCAGCTGATTTTAATATTCCTGGTAGGTACACTTGAAAAACCAACGTCCTTCAGAGAACACGCAGGCTTACATAGAGCTCGGTGGATGGTTAAAGCGATATATTCGATAAAAATTTTCTTATTCAGAGATCAATTCAGGATGTCAAATAAAGAGCAGAAAGGTATAAAAGTTATTTGCGTATTCACAGTTCAAATTTTTGCTAAGTATTGGTATAAAGCACATTCTGCTCCATCTGCACCTGGGAATGATTTACAGCTTTTAAAAGATCTCAAACTGTATGAGGAAATTAATGAGCAAATATCCAAAGTGGCATTGAAAAAAATACCACAACGGTATTTGTCTGAAGAGCTTGTGGGCTTAGTCTTTTTTGACGACAGAAGAAACCTAAAAACTAAAAATAATATGGCGAAAGCATTGAACAATGAAGGTTTAGAGTACTGTTCTAAACGTAAAGCCTTGGAAAGAGGTATGATTCTTAACCAAAACCTTGAATATTTCGTTTTAAGCAACACACAGAGATTATTTCACATAACTGGAATGACGCCTGGTTTTTTGAAGAACGACGTGGAAACATGGGATAACGACGAAAGTTATATAAGAAATAAGGCAATATTTTATAGTATGCGAGATGTGAATGACATCGCAGAGCTTGGAGTGGCGCTTATGGAGTAATATAAAAAAATACATACCACCAACGAAGAACAAAAACAATGCCTTCTACTATTGGTTAAAGACTATAGAAAGAAATTTCCTAATACGAAGAAATCTACTTTGTTGTTAACATGAATATTTATTTTGTTGTTTTATTAACCTAATGTGTCATTCTGTAATTTTTTGCCACTGTATTTGAGTCATGTAAATTAAAAGATATCAGACATTAACAGAATTTTGTTTTTTTTTCATCCAAAATTTGCCTTGGGTGGTAGCAACCCCTTAAAATTTAATACAATATCCGAAAAAAATACAGAAATATTTGTTTACGTAATAGAACATAAATATGGGGTGTCCCCTGAAAAAATACTAAAATATTTTACGACCAGATAAGAACCACCCTAATATATATATATATATATCAGGATATTTATGTTTCATTTTACTGTCGAACAAAGGAAAATATCTGATATGTTCGTAATACGGCCGCAGGCATTCTAAAATCAAAACTGATGCACTTAGAGAATCCCATTAATCCTACTAATATTATAAATGTCAAAGTTTGTGTGTGTGTGTATATGTATGTTTGTTACCACCCAACTCCATGACGGATGAACGGATTTTGATGAAATTCTATTTTGGATCCTGGAATAGGACATAGGATACTTTTTATCCCGAAAAATTGTACGGTTCCTGTGAAATAACAACAAAACGTAATTCTGCAATGGCTGGGAACGTGACCAAAATATTCTTTCTTCTGATGTCAGAGTTTATCAGACCATCCAAGGGCCCCTGAAATGGCTTAAAGACTGCTATCAATCGAAAACAACCGGGACCGAATATTTAACGTGCCCTCCGAAGCCTGGAAGCGGTCAGATGTTTTGCTACTAAACGGTCACGCATCCAAATGTGTGCCACTGGGAACGTTGCTTAACTTAAGTGATCGACTATAATCCCTCAGCCAAGCGCAAAAGTACTACCTAGGTACACTTATTTCTAAAGCTACAACTTTTTAAATTTCACGTTTAGATTTTCATACATTGAAAGCGGAAATGTGGCAACTGCACGATAGTTGCACAGATACACTCCAAAAACATTACCCTACTTCTTGGATATCGGGTAAAAAATATTTCCTTCCTTTAGGGTTTGCCGTTATCAGTTAAAAACCTAGGCCAACATAGTATAATTTTATAATTCTGTTTTCACATAAATGAATTGTCTTTTCCGAATTTATTTATAAGTGCATCACTGCAAAGCTCATTTGTACCCGGGAGAAACGGGCCGGTTCGCTAGTTAATTCATAAAATGCACTGCCGTTAAAGTTACAGATACATTCTTGTGTCAGCTTTTCACGATAGACTGAGCACTTTTGAAAGCTGAGCTTAATATCTACTTGCATGGGCATTTTGTTTTTTTTTACACCAAATGTAAAATTAATATTGCCATGGGCCTGATACCTTTATTATTGTGTTGGTCAATCGAAATTGTCAAATTAACAGTAAAGTAAACATTTTACAAATTTGTTTATAGCAAACACTTAGTTCTAAAAAACCAGCTCTAAATAAACAAAGACCAAAATACATAATTATATTTGTTACAAATGGAACTACTTTCGCTCCGTCGTTACCAACTTTACTGGGTGCATACAAGTAAGTGTGCCCGTTAAAATACACTGGAGAGCCAAAAAAAACTGGTATAGGCGCGCGTATGCAAATAACAGAGGTATGGAACCAATCAGAATAACGCGATGCGGTCGGCAGCGCATATATAAGACAACAAGCGTCTGGCAAAGTTTCTAGATCGGTTACTGCTGCTACAATGACAGGTTATCAAGATCAAAGTGAGTTTGAACGTGGTGTTACAGCCGGCGCACGAGAGATGGGACATAGCATCTCCGAGGTAGCGATAAAATTGGGATTTTCGCGTATGACAATTTCTCGAGTGTACCATGAATATCGAGAATCCGGTAAAACATTAAATCTTCGACATCGCTGTGGCCGGAAAATGATCGTGAACGAACGGAACAAACGATAACTGACGAGAATCATCAAACGTGACAGACGTGCAACCCTTTTTCAAATTGGCGCAGATTTCAATGCATCCGGCATACTTTTAGACCTTAGTCGAGTCCATGCCACGTCGTCTTGCAGCACTTCTGCATGCTCGCGGGGTCCCTACACGATAAAGGACAGGAGTACCAGTTTTTTGGCTCTTCAGTGTACGTGGAGGTAGGGTCAGCGAAAGTTTTTGGGATGTTGATTTTAAAAGTGGCCACTTTAGTGCTAACATCTTATAAAGGTTGTTCAAAGTAAAGTGAGCCCTTTTGAAATCCCTACTAAGGATTTATTATTTTCTCATTTGCCTATTTTCAAAGGAAAGAAAGGGTTATGAGATTACTTTCCTGCGCGCTCGTGTGTGTGTGTCAGTGGGGAGTGTCTGTGCGCGAATATGTACCCCTCTTCAAATTTGTTATGCGTAAACTGAAATTCACCAAACTCAGTACACATATAGAACTAAGTAAGGAAATCTGACTTTAATAGTTTTCGGCCAGGTCGGAAAATTACTTTCAAAATGGTGGCTATTTTAAAATTTAGGGCGAGATGTTATGTATAGAAAAATCATTGAAATAATTTTAACCACACTTTGCATACTGACAGCGCAAGTTGTGAGCATTACATTGAGATATGAATATTGGTGTTGCTCTCCCATTTAGGAAGATAGTGCCACATGAATAAATAAAGCTTTTACGATACGTCCCGAAAACTACTGAACCTATTTTCGCCCAATTTGACATGTTAGTAAGACGATGATTGGCCAGGTAAATGTCAGTTATTGAACTTTGACAATTATTTTCAAAATGGCGGCCATACAAATATTTTAGGTTTATTTGGTATTAATACCAAAACGATTTACCAATTTCAACCAAATTTTGTTCTCTTAACAGTATATATTACAATAATCATATAAGCCAAAGAACAACCACTTTTGCATGCCATTTTGGAAGATAGCGCCAGATAAAAAATAAAATTCTTATGTTATATCTCGAAAGCTACTCAAACCAATTTTCTTCAAATTTGGCTATGATAGGCCAAGTAAATAAAACCAAATTGCATATTTGGCGCCTATTTTTTTTAATGGCAGCCATACAAATATTTTAGGTTTATTTGGTATAACTACTATACTATTTGGCCAATTTCAACCAAATCTTGAACTTTGATGGGATGTATAACAAACATCATGTAAGCTAAGAATCGCCATATTTTGACTTCAATTTTGAAAGATAGCGCTGAATGTAAAAATAAATTTTTTACACTCTATCTAAAAAACTACTGAACCAATTTTCGCAAGATTTGACACATCAAAAATATTATGATAGGCCAGATAAATACGAATAATTAAACTTTATTTGGCATTTATTTTCAAACTGGTTGCCATTTTAATATTCAAGGTTTATTTGGTATAACTACCATACCATTTGACTAATCTCAACCAATTTTTGCACATTGACATTATCTGTTACAAGCATCAAATATGCAAAANATTTTGTATGATAGCTATACATTAATAATTTAAGCTTTTGTGTAATTAATCGGGAAGCAATTGACAGATTACTACCGAATTTGGAAATCAAGCAGTACTACCGCAGTTGATATGTACAAATATGTTTCAAGAAAATCACAAATTTATTTTCATAATGACGGCAATCTAGCTACTTTAGTATAGTAAGTTATAACTTCGATAACATTTAATCAATTCCAACTTAACTTTGTATGCTGGGAGTAAATAAAAAAAATATCAAATGTGTCTACATGCAGACTTATATTATCCTCCATTTTTTAAGATAGTGCCACACGAATAAATAACATTTATGTGATATGTCTCAGGAAACAATTGGCCAATTCCTACCAGTTATGGCAAACAGGTAGTACTGCAGAAATCAATGTCAAGTGATATGTTTTAGCTATTGCCAATACTTATTTTCAAAATGGCGGCAATATAGTTATTTTAGTTTCGTATGTTATATCATCGAAACCAATAAATACATTCCTATGAAACCTTGTATGATGGCTGTATTTACTAGAACAACCAAATGTGTACACAAAATCTATTTTATCCGCCATTTTGTAAACTGGTATCACTTGACAAAATAAAATTATGTTATTTCCGAAAAAGCAACTGATTTCTACCATATCTGGATAACAATTAACACTATGGTAGACTATGCAAACTCATAAATTTGGAGAGGATCAGATACATATATTTTCAAAATGGTGGCCGTATAAACATTTTAGCTCAGAATTTTTTATCTGCGAAACTGTAAAACAAATTTTAACTTAAGTGTTTATGGGTGAAAATAAATTTGAGCAAAGTTCTTGAAAGTTTAGATGGTAAGTAGGCATTGACAGCGATATCATTAGAGATTAACCCAGAAACATGTGAAACAGTACAAAGACAATTAGAATACTCGAGTTACTTACCTGAGATTCGAATTCAGAAAACTCGTAAAATTAAGCTAGCCTGCAATCAACTGTATCACAAAGGTAGGATTCGGAGCATCAACTTCGCATGTGTTCAGTCTAATGTTTTGAATTATAGGGTTCACTTACCTAAAATATTTACTTGGCCATCATTTTGAAAATTAGTGTCTGAGCCACAAAAACACATACGTTTACATGGCCTACCATAACACTACTTGTGTGAAAACTTTAATGAATATGTATTTATTGGTCTCCGATATATGGCGTAAAAAACAATATGGTCTGTAATGAGGCTGTCTTACATAATTGCTTAAAAAGAGGCTCTGTACACGATGTTTGTAATAGATAAAGTTAGCATAAAAAGTTTGATTGAAATTGTTAAATAGATATGCCAAATATATAAAAATATTTATATGGCTGCAATTTTAAAATAATTGCCTGACACCATTCAAATCATGTACATAAACTTGGTCTTCTGCAGGTGTGCAACATTTTGTGAAAATTAGTCGAATTATTCCGTAAATATGACAAAATGTTTAGTTTGGTCACCTGACACTACTTTGCAAAAAAAAATCTGCAAAAGGATCTCTGTATGCATATCGGTTGATTGGTCTTCAAGACATGTCATAAAAACTCAATTCATCATGTGACGGTCTTCATAAATGGAGGACAAAAAGTTTATATATTAGCACATTCGACTATTGTCATAGGAAAAATATACAAATTTCAATTTAAATCTGTTACAAAGTTTTGTAGATGTAGCACACTAAACTAAAATGTCTACATACGAGACATACAGAAAATAACTGACCTACATACTTAAAACATAAATTTATAATTTCTTCGCAAAAAAATGAAAGAAATAGGTTGTTTTTCTCTCGAGAAACGGCAAACAAACTATATTATTTCATGTGGGGCTATCTTACAAATTGGCGACGAAATAAAGTTTTGCATAGACAATTTTGATGGATACGATACTGTCAGCATACAAATTTAATTTGAAATTAGTTTTGCAGTTTCGCACATAAAAAATTCTGAGCTAAAATTTTTATATGGCCACTATTTTGAAAATATGTATGTCTGATACATTTAAAATTAATGAGTTTTCATAGCCGGCCATAGTGCTAATTGTTAGTCAAATATGGTCGAATTTTTTTCCAAAGATCACACAATTTTAATTTGTTAAGTAATTATATTTTACAAAATGGCGAACAAAAGAGATTTTGTATGTACAAATACAGCCATCATACAAAGTTTCGTTGAAATTATTTACTTGGGTATGACCATATAACACAAAACTAAAATAGCCATATGGCAGCCATTTTTAAAATATGGGTTTGTCATACATAAAACATATTAGTTTATATTATATACCGCAGTACTACTTGTTTGCCAGATTTGGTAAGAATCGGAAAATTTGTTTCCCAATATATGACATATAAACTTTATTTAATCCTGTGAAAATATCATACAAAATGGAGGTCAAAATAGGATCCATGTCGTTACATTTTATGGTTTTTATATATACTCCTAGCATACAAAGTCAAGTTGGAATTGATTGAACGTTTTCGAAGCTATTGCATACTATGCTAAAATTTATAGATGAACGCAAATTTTAAAATAAGTGTCTTACATACTTGAAACATATTTGTACATATCAACTGCGGCAGTACTACTTGATAGCCACATTTGGTTAGAATCTGTCAGTAGTTTCCCGAGAAATTACACAAAAACATGATAAATTAATAAAGCGCTATCTTACAATATGGCAGAAAAAGTTACTGTGTTTTGCTTATTTGATGCTTGTAATAGATACTGTCAATGCACAAAATTTGGTTGAGATTAGTAAAATAATATGGTAGTTATACCAAATAGACATAAAATATTAATATGGCAACCATTTCGAAAACAAGTGCCTAATAAACAATTATTTATATTTATATGACCTAACATAGTATTTTTTAAGTGCCAAAATTGGTTCAATAGTTTTCGAGAAATAATGTAAAAAACTGATTTTTACATGCAGCTGAAAAAAGGGCAGACAAAATTGGGTGATGTTTAGCTTATATGATGCTTGTTATAAATACCGTCAAAGTTCAAAATTAGGTTGAAATTGGCTAAATGGTATCGTAGTTATTCAAAATAAACCTAAAATATTTGTATAGCCGCCATTTTGAAAATAAGTGTCAAAGTTTAATTACCGACATTTCCCTGGCCAATCATAGTCTTACTTATATGCCAAATTTGACGAAAGTAGGTTCAGTAGATATGAGACATAACGTAAAAGCTTTATTTTTTAATGTGGCGCTATCTTCCGGAATGGCAGAGCAACAACAATATTCATATCTAAATTTAATGCTTGCAACTTGCGCTGTCAGCATACAAAACTTGGTTAAAACGGTTCAATGATTTTCTAGACCTAACATATCGCCCTAAATTATAAAATAGCCGCCATTTTGAAAGTAATCACCCGGCGTGGCCAATGAAAGTATTAAAGTCAGGTATCCATACTTAGTACTATATGTGTGCCGAGTTTGGTGAAATTCGGTTCACGTGTTCCGAAATTGAAAGCGGGGGACACACACCCCCAGGCACACACATATACACACATAACACACACAGTCACAGAGACAGGAAAGTGATATCGCAAGGTTTTTTTTTCCTTCGGAAAGGAGGTTAAAAAGCGCTCACTTTACAATGAGCAGTCTTCACAAGCGATACGCTGCTAGTAGATGGCCCTGCAATACTGAAGAGCCAGGCTATGGTATTAGGCGCACGCTAACCCGGGGGCAGGCAACCCATCTCGGCTTTCCTCCCTCGACGCTGAGCGAGCGAGACTAACAGCAGTTGGCCGTCAATACTCGCAGGGAAATCCCTGTGTAGCTCGGCAAGGCCTGATCCAAACTCGACAAAACAAACATAAACTTATAGCTGGGCCTAATCCACGGGCTAATGCGGAGGGAGGGGAGGGGGGTGGCACGGGGTGCTGGCAGCAGCTCCGCCCTGGTCAAGAACCCGAGCAGGCGGGATTACCGCGAGGCTGCTGCCAGTGCCGAGAGGTTCCCAGGGACCCCCAGGGCCGCCCTGGATTATTGTCCCGCATCAGTTTCAGCAATCACCTGCCCTCCATTCGCCGGCCGCCACCCCGGGCGCACGGCTCCTCCCTTTAGTGCCAGTACACTACAGGCGAGCTATAGGCTGTCCACGCTTCATTGAGCTGTTTTGAAAGCCCTGCTTTAAATATATCGCGTTCACATTGCGTATTATTCCACAACGTGTGCAATTAACATTGGCAAATTAAGTGAGTCAGTTAAGTGAAATGGTGAAATAATGAGAAAAGTAAAAGTAATTATTTTTTACAGACATGCCAATTCTTAAACTTATATGCATTAAAAAAAACAGAAAACAAAATAAATCATTTCAAAATTAATAAATGTTTACCCAGCACTTTGAATGCATAGTTAAAATATGGTACTTATTTCGCTCCGTTGTTACCAACTTTGCTAGTCAGCACGACAGTCAAATTTTATGCTAGGAGGGGCTATGAAATTTTTCTTAGGTTGATTTGAAAAGTGCTAAGTTAAACGTGAACATCCTATAGACTGATTGTCGTGTTTTGCGCATGACCCCTACACTGACTCGCTTATTGTGAGCGGAACTATCAAAGTCACGTATTCAACAAGTGTTTGTTTACTTACGAATTAAAAAAAACGCCTTTCTATAATCAGTAAAATACTTTTATTAATTTAAATGTATTCTAGCTGCATTAAAACAATGCAAGAGGAAATGTGCAGATATCTCCAAGTAATTGCTTAAATAAACGCTGTTCTAAGATAAATTCCTAACCACGTCGTTTTTGGCAATGCTGTAGGCTGAAAAGCAGTTCAGTGTTGCAACACGGAGTGACACTGTGCAGCTTGCATGGTGTTACGAATTTAATTTTAGTCAATTCATACCTGAAAGGGGTTATGGGCGTAGCTAAATAATGAGTTATGATTAGGTAGAACACAGCAGTATAAGATGAAGTTAATTGAACATGATGATTATAAAATAACTATTTACGTGACTATTGATCAGGGAGCTTAAATCGAACACGAAGATGCTAATTAATTGTATTAATTATTATTACCTCACGCAATTAATATTACAATCTAATTGGAATGTTCCCAACTTGGTCATGTTGCCGGAGGCTGATTCTAGGAGGCGGTTAACGACGGCCGGACACACCCATCTTCAGTGGTCTTGTCGTTCCAATGACCCGATGACAAAAGACGCCGCTTACGGTGTTACGCTGGCCTATATCGGGCGCGTTGTTTAATATTTTTAGCCCCATTTACTGGCCAGTAGAGGAGATTTCTGCAACTGTATTTCGCAAGGTGTTATTCCAATTACGCTCGTGCCCTCGTTAAATGTTTGAAGGTGTTATCAGGCAGGCCGTCCAGCTAAGGCCTAAGGACTGATCACTTCATAACAATGGGCATTACAGTCCATAGTCCCGCCTTTACGTATGCGCTGCCCAATCCAGCCACGTATCGCCAACCTACGTTCGCGCTAACGTAATGCAGTTTAAGTTCACGTATGGAGATAGTTCATTCTCTTGGCGAACAGGGAACTAGAATTATAAAACGATCTTTATACTTTTAGTAAGTTTTACTCTGCTTACTTAGAATAAAAGTTTAGCTTGCCTGCTAGTGTGCTCTGGCAGTATGTAGACCTACTTTGGATTTATCCATGCTAACTGAATTCACTATTAAAATACATTAATATAAGCCTACTGCAAATGCATGTCTTATTAACGAATGTGGGTTTTTTAGTGATTCATATGACAGGTATTCGCACGTTTGTCTCCACAGGGTCAATGCTGATTTTGTGAATTTGTCTGCAAATGGTCACTTAATTTAATGTCGTAGATACAACACAAAATACGACATACTCGCCCACATCATCCATTCTATGTCGTAACAACCACTAGTGGGGACGTGGAGATTTATAATTAAACAGGGGCAGAAATATTAAACCTCACAAAAACCTATCCGCGTCTAATTATATGAATGATACCGATTACGAGAACGGTATCGACACTTCAACCTACTGACTTTAGAGCTACTTATTTTAGAGGCAGTATTTAGGGCTAGTGTATTGTGGATAATGATTTTGGAGCTATAGCCTTACGACTGAGTCACTGACTTTAAAGCTACTGATTTTAAGGGCGCATTCTTTAGGACTAGTGACTTTGTGGATAGATATTTAAGGGCTACTGTATTAAGAGATTTTAACGTTAGAGTTTCTAACTTAGGATAAGTGACTTTAGGTTAGTGACTTTAGAGCTACTAACATTCAGGTAAATAACTTAAGGTATAACAACCTTACGGCTTCTGATAGGGCTGCTGACGTTTAGACTGCTGAGTTTGAAGAAACTGATAAAATAACTAAATAAACTTGTAACTTAAGGTACTGAATTTAGAGGAACTAACTTCAGAGTTTCTGATTGACCTAAAAGCTGCTGCCGTGCCACAGATTTCTTGAGAATGATACATCGTAATGTAACCTTACAATTTTAGCGATTCCAAACAATAGTTTGTGATGAATGAAAAATAGTTTAGTGACGAATGCCAAACAGTTTTGTGATCAACATAAATTATTTTTGTGTTTACAAAAAACTTTCACCTATTTTTCAAGCCAAAAAAACTTTTTTTATTAACCTAATAGCTATTAGGGTAGCGTTCAACAGATATCTACATGTGTAACTGCTTGTTTTCGTCCACCACGTGTTAGCCACACACAATGAAGTTGGTTTCATTGCCCCAGACGTGTAAAATGGGTATTCAATCTCCCTTTACTGATACCACAAAGCTAACTTTTCAGGGCCGGCTCTCCACAAAGTTCTCGTGCAAATAAGGTGGAATTTGTCTTTATTTCTGTAGCATGGCAAAGTGTTAAGATATGCCTTTAAGTCGACTGGTTCTTGCACACAAAAGACTCTCCAACTCATCCCAAAGATGTTCCGTCGGTTTCGAGTTGGGACTTTAAGCGTACCAGTAAGTAAGCCCGCCTTATTTTCTTTTACTACGATGAAACTGACCTTATTTTACTTTTCAGAGAATTATCGTTTTGATACAGGTACGAGCTTCTTACAAACTGTGGGAAGCACGTTACCGCCCAAAACTTCTGCGCCATAATTCATTGATCTCCACTTATTAAAACTAGTGGCCCAGATCTAAACGAAAAGAAACTGTATCAGGCCATTACATGACCTCCACCAAATTTCACTGTAGACAACAAATAAATACGATTAGCAATATTTTAGAAGAAACGAAACCACAGGATATTCGTCCCATATTTGGAGAAATCGTTTCCTAGCTAAACTACCAGGTACCTAGGCCTACTAAAATAGCTTTGCTTCCCCGTGGCGCCATCGTGCGCCGAGTCACGTTGTTCAACGTTCGATATTGCTCCTCTCTCTCTCTCTGAGAGGGCCAGCCATTAGCACCGCTGAGCCGCGGGGAGGACAACGCGCTACGGCTAACAGAATTTACTTGACTCGCTGCACGATTGCGTTGCGGAAAAACGGAAGCGTTTATAGTGATTATACGTGACGACGAGAACATTGCCTTCACAAACACCTAGAAAATACGTTACGGCTGCGTTCCTTCTATGGGAACCTCTAGCCCACAAAGACACGATCTATTTTGACATGTTTCAGATACATTACAGTGTCTTGTGTACTCGTACAAAAGATTTCCAGATAATGTTTGTAAGTCATTTCAGAAAAAATTATGTTGAATCATTTGGGAAACTAATTTCCTACAACGCTAATGAAAGTAATGTCTAAAAATGTATCTAAGCAGTAGCTACCGCAGAGTACCTGCGATATGTCTTTCCAGCCACCCATCATGTACTGTGCTTGTATTGTTCCCACGTCCGATTTTCTTCCTGTTATAAGGCCAAGAAGATACTAAAGTAATTAGATTATGAAACTCTGAGCTACCAGAAGCCACGAGGTAAAGATAATTGTTAATGAAAAATTTTATTGGAATTATAAGCGTAGTATATTAGTAATATTATATCAGTGTTTTAGAGAGCCGTTTGAGTGTTGTTCGAAAATCATATTTTAATAATACTTCACCCACATTATTTCACAAAATGTGTTCGCGAGTGTTTAGAACACTCAAATTAAAATATTACATAGTTCGAATAGAATTGTATAAAATAAATTTTTTTGACTCTAGAAAGTTGATTAGCTCTAGTGGTACGAAAAATATGTTTCGGATGTGTTTCGTAAATGCAACATAAATAAAATAAAATTTTATTTCTACAAAGGTCCAGAAATGTTTCCCAAATATTGTTTTGGTAGGAAAAAATAACCATTTTTCACTTTGCAGCTTGGCTACATTACCTTCTGTACTCAGTAAATCAATTTTCTTTCTAAAACAACAAACATAATTCTTCGCACTTAGAGGCTACCTAATCACGTGCTAAAAACTTGTTTCCAAATATTATTTGGATATCATGCGCAACTCACACTATTTCTACAGAGTGTAACTAAACACCATTCAGAGTATGACATTGTAAAATCGTGACAAAATTTGCCTTTTACTTTCAACCGTGTCTACAGCGGTTTATTAATGTTTTGTAACTTAACAGTTCGTACAATGTATTGAGTCAATGTTTCATATCAAGACCGCTGCACTACTAACGTAAACATACTTTAACGTCTTTACTTAATTCTCAGAAATATTGAAGTATTTTCCCCGGAAGTATCTGCTTATTGAATTTTTTCTTACTGCCTTATTTTACGCGTTTCATGCCTGTGTTAATTTACAGCACAGAAATATGTGAACGATTTCCCATGGTCACTTTCACTTTTAGTTTGACTCCGGTATAATTTTCTGGTTTAATTTAATGTGGGGTTTATAATTATTTTCTCGTAATTTGAGCTAAAATAACGCAATCTTCACTGATAACTCGCCGATACAGCCGCAAACTTGTGACTACATAAATGGGTGTGTTTTTTCACGGAGTGATTTAGAAGAGTCTTATTCGGAAGATCGTGGGTTTGAAGGACACGCTTGAGGTGGTTTCCCACTTGGGCTTTAAATAAATTCCGCACGTATGTTAGTGTGATTATATAACCATAGAGACATGTTCAGTTTTTCTTTGTTATTTGAGATTGTCGTGTAAAAATGGTGTTCATAAAAGGAAAACCACTTAACTCTATTACGGTAATTGCAACACTGTCAATTCACCTAAATAAATTTGCTAGCCTTAGAGTGGTATTTCGCTGTGTTCTTTCGAATAGGTACATCTTTTTGTAATCTGCATTGCAATTATTTGTGAAGAATGCCTTACTGCTGTTATCAAAACTATAATATGAGAAATTTAATATACCGCACGTCAACGTTAGTAAATGTTACATGAAACAATGATAATGAAGATAGCACTCCGTATTACTTAACAGGGCTTAATAAAATACTAAGGAAAAATTACATTTCGGGAAGATATGGTAAATAAAACTTTGTAATTATTTTCAATTCTCATTTTAAAAAGAGGCATTTAAATATATTTTATGTCCAAACATTATTAATTGGAGCTTATAAGAAATAGTCTGTTGTTTAGTCTACCATAGAACCATTAATAATAATAACAGTAATTATAAGACTAATAATAATACGGTTATTCACATTTTAAGTACTGAGAAATTACTTTGATAATTTCATTTGCCCTTATTACTATATACCAGCGTGATTATTCCACTGAAATATGTTCCCCAAACATGTTACGCCCCGCTCGTATAAGACCAACAATTGATCAACCAAAAATGCGAGAGATATCAGCATTACGGATAATTGTTTTGTTTTGCTGTTAATGTAATAGCGTAATGAGGACACGATAGCGTCGTTATTCACCCCGTGAACACCGGCCTTGGTCCAGTCATGGTTGTTTGAGCGGCTCCGGTGATTACAGGCTTCGAGTGTTTCTGCAGGTATTACTCCGGCCGGCTCAGTTTCCAGAGCCTTGACGCCTAGAGCATCAGGTGCCGGGAAACTGATACTTGCCGAACTTTCTCGACGTGACGTATTCCCCATCCGCGCCGCTGCTCCATGAAAATGAACGCCCCACGCAGACAACGCAAGTTTCATCGCCGAGCGGAGATAAAACTCGCAACCAAATACTTTTGTTTCCTTTCCCCCTTCCACGTNGGGGGGGGGGGAGTAGGTTTATTTTATTGTAATTAGAACCAATGGGGGGAGTTCCGGTAAACCTCTCCCCGTTCCACTTCTGCCCCTGACTTTTATTTTCTTCTCCCTCCCGCAGGCAGTAATTCTATCGGGGCCTGTCTTTCCCTCCGACCCACCCCCTTCGACGGACCAGAACTCCACCCCATCCAGCGCGCGGGCAAACATTCGACTGCGGCTCGATTGAAGCTGTCGCTGTGTGTGTGGAGGGAGGGGGGGGAGGTGGCCACCGGCACTGAGGGGGTGGGACGTCGTAACTTGCACGGGGTAGACCGACCTCCCGCTACCCCGGGCACACCTACTGGCTCCCCCGGAGGTCTACGCGGTAGCCCTCGTCAAGCTGACTTCGCTGCCGGACAATAGCGCTGTATTACAGTGCCACGCAAGCCGGCTTGCTCGGAGGAAATAAAAAGCAACAGAAGACAACGGTGCACCAAACTACAGAAACGATGAAATAAATGAAATCGATTTTCGTGCGGGTTTGCTGTGCAGTCGTAATGCCATGAAGAAATGTGTATTTCACATTTTCATTATGTTTAACCATACTTTGCCTCAGTGTTACGAAAACTGTTGTGTATACAGGCCTATCTCTTGAGAAACACTCTGCTTCNACGCTTCGGGAACAGTCCTCGGCGCTGTGGTGGCCGAGTCACACTCAGGTGAGGAATCCGAAACGATTAGTTTTTGGAATCCAATTGATGACAGGTAAGAGGGTAACCAGGCCTTAGGTGGCAGTGAAGTATGTGCATAGCCGGCTGTGCGGCTATATTTGGTGAGGATACCTCAACCACGGAAGGGATATCTCTCTATACCAGGCTTCAATTAGCTGTAAAATTGCACACAGTTTTGTTGTGCTACAGAAACCCGGTTGGGATAGCCTCGACTATGGAAGGGGCTTTCCTTTGCGATCTAGGAGGGCGAGTTCAGTTCTTTGGTGGTGTCTCAATGGCGGGGGACCAGGCTGTAAAGGATGTAAGGTTAGGCCAGTTTGGGGCATTCTTGGGGGTCGGGAACACACGGGGAGAGCTATCTATCCCCGGGATCCTCCTAGGGTGCCCTGAGGCGGTGTTACAAAAACCTGGTGGGGTCGTCCCCGACTACAGAAGGGGCTTGCGAGCATCACCCTAGGGGCAGAGAGAATTCTGCTAACCGAAAATTGTGTCGGGGGTGTTGCCACCCATAGTATCATAGGTTGGCAGCAAACTTAGTTACTTGAAAGGCTGGTCAAGCGCAAGTATACGCGTCTGCCAGTCCAAGGGAACCCACACCTCATCGTGGTACCGCTGGGCAATCTCATGGTTAGGATTGGCAAACGTAGGAAACTCCCGGTCGTATCCTATGCCATGTTTTACTAAAAGGGTTATCTGCCCTCCTGGCAATTCGTAGTTCGTTACGATCACGACAGAGGCGCCAGGTGGCAGGTCGGTCGACTTCTTTACGGTCAGAGGGGCCCAAAGGCTGAATTTCAATGTGAAGAAATTCAAGAGAATGGAAAGGGACCATGTTCGGGTTGGGGTATTAGCCTACCGAAATGGAGAACCCATCATGAAAAGGAAGGAGTAGCAGGGGCGGACCTCAGGTTCCCTCAGCGGGGGGTCACGATACACGGCTCCGACGGGGCTTGTGTTCAGTAAATCGCCTGATTACCCCTGCGCCCGGAGGTCACATTGAGGATGGACTCGTGCCGGCAGAGGTTTCAAAATCGCAACCGGCAATGCCCCAAACGTCGAAAGAAGAGCGGGGCATAAATATAACATCATGATAATGGGAAATGGCCATTCTGCCCCAACTTGCGTGCAGGGTGCGTACCCCAAAAGGCGACTCTCACTTCTGTAGGCTGGGAGGGGAAAATAGCATAATAAGCCACTGTGATTGTAGATAGTGGGTATTAAAAACCAAACAATAAAAAAATACACTAATAGGGGAGTTGGTGATAAAATCACAGCCATACGCCTAGTGGGGCGGAAGTGACCGGAAACCGCGAGGGGTGCGGGGGCGGGAAAATGGCCCGTCACTACCTCTGCATCCAGAAGGGCTTGAACCCATGGAAGCTCAATAAGGCTGTTTGAAATAGTATTAGTTCAATAATATAAAGTTAAAAAGGATTCGACAATACCAATGACCCGAAGTATAGTTCACAGCTCATAGCGTAACGTCGCAACTCCAGTGATGGCTTTGCAACTGGGGACTGGAGCAATACAAGCCTGTTTGTTGTTGTTGTTGATAACAGGCTGTATTTTAAACTCACGTACTTTAGAGTTACATATGAAATTATATCACAATATATTATACACGTTTCCAAAAATTCTGAGTAAATAATACATTTGCAAGAAAACAACAATCGGGGACCGTGCTGCGTCGTTTGATATAAAACTGGCTGCTCATTGGGTACAAGAAGGTTAAAATGGCTGAATGCAAACATGGCTGTGGTGTCTAACCTACAGGTAGTTTAATCCGTGCTCAGTCATCGGTATGATTATATTTCTCAGCATTGAGTACGATTATTGAGTATGGAGTGATTATGTGCCCACAGTATTCTCCTATCGCTTCTATACACCACTGCAGGAACACCCATTTTGTTGGTATTAGAATTTACTCCTATGACCGTCATATTGCTTCACACCACGCCGGACGACACTTATCTACTTTACCGTGCGTAATTCTTTACCGGTGGGCATAAAACCATTAGTGGTTAGATGAATATGTCCTAATATACGTGTTCCTACATAGGTCTAGCACGATTTCAATCTATCGTGTTCATTTGAGTTATTACATAGAGTCTTTTAAAATCACTGTCGCATAATCTGTGTTCTTGGTACTGACACAGACGACTCGTTTAAAAAAATGGTCGTTTAACCCCATGATCTCAACCACAGTAAGTGTTTCTCCGGTTGAGAGTAACACAGCACCTATGGTGCAGGTACTACACCGGCCACAAATGTAGCTTCTGCAAAGTGAGGGATTTCAGGTCTAATTGTTCTTGTTTCTGCATCTGCGACCAGTGAACGAATAGGACTACATTAATTTCAGTATATTTTGTAAACAGATTTTTTATTTTTTACTTGCGTAAATGGTTTTTCAGATGCTTTTATATTATCTTAAGGGGCTGTAAAACACTAACGAAGCAATAAAAAACTATATACACAAGCTTTGTAATTAAAGCTACAAATATTGTCGAACTTCGTTCACAGAGTGTGTATATTTTCACTGTATTAACAATAAGGAAACACCCGCAATTGAATATAGGAGTTATTCATTTGGAAAAATATATTAATTTTTTAAAATCACAAATTTCATGCGATATTAAATTAGCTAGAATGTTTGCTATTATTTATGAACTTATGGAGTCAAAATTATTTATATGTTTGTATGACTCGTACAAAGCAGTGGCGAGTCACGCGTATTTTAGCAGAATGATCTATATTTTTTGTAGCATCGGGTAGCTGTGACATTTGGTGTTTGCAGGCTATTTGCCACAAAGCACAGTTTCATGTATCCGTTCTTGGGACCGTGGCTTTTAGTGAAATAATCTGCGGGCTTGTTTACAGTACCTTGTGTAAACTCTTACAGCTTACAGGTTACAGGTTTTCTTTCGTTGTTGGCTGTTGTGAACTTGAGAAACCTATTTGACCGACCTGCTCAAAACTCTGTAAAACCGTCAGCCAACCATACGTTTTCAACGAGCTTTGAAGAGCAGCAAGTCGTGATATATTTTTACACCAAAAATCACTGGCCCTAGTTATCGCATTGGGAACGGGTCGATGTGAGGTCTCTAGAACCACCGAATGTTAAAGTCTATTCGTAATAACTTCCAACTTTCCTGAAGTCTTGATTAATTTCTATTTTCAGGCTATTCCTGTGCCACACACGAACAAAGCTTAACTGAGCCTAGAGAATTACACCAAAGGGAAATCGCGCCGAATTTTTGCTTACCCAGTTTAATAACATTTTACATGATAACTATTTATTACCAACAAACCTGTTTTCTGTTTTATTAAGATTAATTGTAAATTTAAATATTTAATTTAATAAATAACCAATAAGAAAATTTAAATTTAACCAAATAACCCTTTTTTAAATAAATTAAATTATAACGCTTGTGATACATGACATTAAAAAAACAATCAAACATTTCTTACACAGGGTTATTTTACAATGTTTTCATTTAAAAAGTGCGAAAATGATTCTAATAGGCTATATATCATTGAAGTAGGCCTACACTCGAGATTCGATACTAGTACAAAGGACTAATAAACGCGAGTTTATGATGAGAGAATAACACAAGCTATTAGGAAGCCTCTGAAAATCTATACATATTGTATGGGGATTATCCCATGTGCTTTGCCAACATTCCATTGTGTTCCTCCTCTTCAACATTCATCTTTGCGCTCACTGACATCTGCGACCGAAGTTCTAAGTGAAACGCTTTAACGCTTAGCTGAGAGAATGAATAGATAATCATGCACCAACTCTGAACCTTCGGTGGGACATGTTGAAAACCCAAGAAAGTAGATTATAATGCTGCACTTAAATGCCTCGGAAATATAATGCCATTTATCGTGCAGTTAGTATTTCAAGATGATAACTGCAAAATTCCAGTATAAGCTGTGATTTTCTAACAGTTACCAAAAAAAAAACCGAAATTTACTGATAAAACATATAGAAAGATTGTAGGAAAAATTAAGCCAATGGCAATATAGGAAACACGCATAAGTCGTCTGGCGCGTATCTGCCTTACTGTGGTCTAGTAAAACCAGAAACTCGAAGTACATGTTATCGAAGTCTGTAACTTTCTAGGTCGTGTTTAATTACCCGTTAGCGATATTTATCCTTACCAAATCTGTAACACATTTAAGCTGGTTTAGTAATCTTAAGGCTGCCGTCCACCTGTGCTACCAAAATGTGAGCAGAGCTTCAGTGTTAGAAAGTTTTATTCCATAATTTCCCAACGTGCTTGAGTCATATCTTCATAAAAATGACACTTAAGAAACGTATCATATCCGAAGACCAATTAACGTTTTCCATTCCAGTTCCTAATTATATTTTTTGCAGCCTTAATTGTTAGAACCCGGGGTTTTAACGAACCAATTGGGATACGAATACTCGGATAGGGCCTAAAATATATTCAGAAAAGTACAGTATAAGGATTAAAATACAATTATATGTTTGATTTACAGGGTAGACACTAAAAGTCCCATAGAGGCGATGTGCTGACGGGATACATGTGTGCCTGTACAGTGCCATGCGTGTAGAGGTTTTGATGTTGCATGTTATGCGCATGTATTTTCCGCGCTTAGCCGTCCCACACATCCAGTCCTTGAAAAAGCAAAACACGCCTTGGTATGACAATATTAGCAGTTTGCCGTAGTTTGTAAAGGTCCCGCGGTGGCGCAGTGGCTGGAGCGATCAACATCCACCACGGCGAACCGGATTCCATTCCCAGCAGGGTCGCTTCCGAATTTTCACACGTCGGAATCTTACCCGACAATGCCGCTGGTCAGCGGGTTTTCTTCAGATTTTCCATTTCCCCTGCTTCACCCTCATCAGCTCTCAAGACCCCGAAGGTAAGAGCCGCCCAGAACTCTACGCTCTACTCAGTAATTGTTATGCTAGGAGCCTCCTTCCATGCAAAAACCTACTTACGCATACGAAAAATTATATTTTCGTGTGTTGGTAGATTCTGTCGTACCAAAACGTAAAACGTCAAGTACTCATGTGGGTTCACTAACTGATGTTGGTAATCTGTTTTCCCTAACGTGCAGTATGCTAATATTAAAGCAGGACATCTAGCCGCTGAATATAAAGTGACGTCGGCGTCTATTTTAGCAATTGTGTCTTGTGATATTGAACCCAGGCCGTTCAATTCGAGGTACTTGAGGTTTGGTAATGTAGTGTGTATAGGTGAGTTGATTGGTTTTGCGTGTGTTTTGGGTTTTAACGACAAGTATTACGGTTGATGAGGCGAAGTGAAGTGACATGTCTGCACTGGGCACCGGACTGGTATAGACCGTTCTCGGTTAATTGAGCACTTTTGAAAGCCCTGCTTAGGATCTACTTTCTTCCTTGTATTGTATCCTTACGACACACGTAAAATTTACGTTGCTACAAACCTGATCTCTTTATTCATGCGCCAGTCAAGTGGAAACGTGAAATTGTTTGGAACTTAAATTTATCTCTAACGTGCCAATTTGTGTATACAGCTTAAGAATACCAATTTTATTTGCTATAAATGTAAACATTTCACTGGTTATACAACGTGAATGCTTAGAATATTTGACTCGATTCGCTGTCAACGTGGCCGTATGCCTGCACGCCAGTGTGTACAGAAGCATGTACGCAGTTAACGGGTACAGCCTATTCGAAGTGTCTTCACACTTTTTGAACCAAGCCTTGAAAAATCACCTCATGTTTGGGTGTTCCCAAAATATGTGACGTATTACGAGCGTTTTATACACGTGTTTAATAAAATTACTATATTTTTTAGTTCAATTTAACTTTTACTTATATAAATAAATTATACTTTTTGTAATTAGTATGAATAAAACAGGAAGACAAACAGGTGTGTCGGTAACGCCTAGTGAGAAATAGTTCTTATGCAAATAATATTACATTAAGAGCGCACGATTCCGGTGCGTAGTCCCGTTGGCGTAATTTTCTAGATTCAGTTATGATTTGTTTACATGAGGCGGAGGAATGTTCTGTAAGCAGAAACTTAGCAGGGCTTCAGGAAGGGTTGAACTAACCGTGAACAACCCGTAGTGATTCGCTACAAAGGTTGATTTCAAAAGTAGCTACTTTACCGCGAACAGCCTAGATGCGAGGTGACTGCGAGCTCTTCAATTCGATTTGACAATGGCTACGCGACCTTAACCATCATCGAGACGGCCTACTCGCCACACGAGCCGTATCATGCACGGCCACGGAGGATCGTCGCCGGGGATCGATTATCGATCGAGACACGCATGTTGCCGTCTATAATTCACTGAAGGCTAATTAGCGTCGAAGATGTAGCGTGCACGGCAGCTCGGGTGAAACAGGCCAATTCTGGCTCCTTGTGCCACGCTGTGAATGCCAGCTAATTAATCCGCCAGGTCGTCTGCCAGTTCCTGCCGCTGGCAGCTGTTGTCAGTGCTACGGTAACTTGCTCTGTCAGTAGACGTGTTGTTTTCAACTTTCTTGGCCCGACTTCGTCCGGTAACAATTTAGTTTTTACAGCGGTACTTTGAAAGATAAAAATGGTTACTGTGGGTCATCCTTAGAAGATAAACATATGCTATTACAAATTTTTCTATAGACCTTTTTGAGAGCTACAATTCTGTAGTAAATTAATTTGATGTATCTCTTATGGTTTAGTCAGCGCAAGCCATGTAAGCGTCCTAAAGGTCGTTTTTTAAGACTTGATTACAAACGGTTCGACATTTCTCTACTGTCCTTACATTACATATAAATGTGTTACACACCAAAACCTTTCGCAAGAAATTCTCTAAACGATGTTGAAAACCGCATCAAAATCCATCAAGTAGTTTATAAGTACTAAGCGAATACACAGACAGACGCAGATATGCGACTTCGTTTTATACTATTTAGAGATTATGTACCGCTTTCAAAAAGAACCTTAAGTAATCATAGTACATCATAAACAAATTTTATGAAACGTTGGCAGATGGTTTCGTTAGCAGAATTCCGGTGCTAGATGATGTTGCAAAATGTTTAAAAAGGTTTGGAAGTAAATTTATGACAGTTAAATATATGAAATAAGAATCTGAGTCTATAGAATTTTGGTTTCTTTTGTTTTGATATTGTGGTCTGGAGAATGTTAAGAATGATAACCCCAACCACAATTCTCAGTAAATACTTAGTTTTAAATTGGGTTTCTCTATAGGACATTGCTGTGTTACTAATGTTTCTGTAGCTAACCGCACAAAGTAAAGTAGTACAAACACAATCGCCTTAAAATATTTAGTAAATCTTGGAAAGCTAAAAACGTTTAGCTTTTGGCGCCCAGATTTATGATACAAAGTATGATGTAGAAATTATTTTGTATGACTGACAAATTCAAGCTAAAGACAATCAATAGCCAAATTTCTAGGATGACTCAAATAAAGTTTTATACCTTTTCTCTCGTTATTCTTTGTCTTTTCTTTAAAACATGTTAAATTAATCTAAGTCCCTTAATTTAAATATATTTTATCACACTTTTTCTCCCCAGAATTGTGTTTTCTATTTGTGTTGTGATTTTTAAATTCATATTTGTTATTGGAACTCTGATGCTAAAACCAATATTTTGTATAGATCGCTCCTTTTTTGAGGTAATTTCACGAACCAGTTTTATTGTATTTCGGATTCACGTACACAACGCACTGAAACATGACATTAACGATTAAAAGACGTAATTAGACTTTAAATTGAATTTTATATATTGTTAAAATATTTGTTGTGTTGCGTACGATGCGTAGTTTTCTTCCAAATTCTGATATATAAAGTAAATATTTTTAATTGGCGTACGTCGTTTTGCATTTATTATAGGTAGGGACCGAAAAATTTCGCGAATAAATTATAGGAAAGTTATACTTCAAAAATGTGTATGTGTTTGCGTACAAAAGATGTTGGTTAGGAGGGGAGGGGGGGGGGACAAACCCCATGATACCTCTTATGTGGTAGAACTGGCCACTCACTTGGACAACAGAAAATTAATATATAATGCGTATAACTGCGTAGCATAACCGTAATAGAACTCGCGAAATTTTCATGTCCCAAATTACTAGACTTAAAACAGTCACTATGTAATTTTATTGGTTCAAAGTCTATAGCAAAGTTTGGTGCCACTTTCTGTCACCTCTTTGTATGTATCGGATTCATATAGAGTATTTTGAGGTAGTGTAATATAATGTACAAAGGAGTTCTTCACCTGTGTTAGAGAACCATGAAATCGAGTTTCTAACGCTTGTGATATATTGAAATTGCGTGTCCTACCTCGTGTGAAATGCTTTGGGTAAACTTTTCAGCAGTTTGCAGTTCGAGCGGAGGACACTCGGGCGTGGTGGTTGAGGCTCAGCCAAGCTAGGAGTGCGGGCACATCAAGCCGAGTCTGCTTGCTTGCTTCGTAGAACCTTTCAGGCGTGCCCGCAGGTGGAATACTCCGGGAGCAGGCAACTTGCGGATGAACGAACTGTGATTGCGAAGTTGTTGTGTTTGTTATTGGCGGGTCGACGAGAGATGATGTACGTAGCGATACGACGGAGGAAGGGGATGTTCCATCACGAGTCGTCAGGGGTGGCGTGAAGGTGAGCTCGCTGCCGACTAAGTCACGCGCGCAAGTCGATCTTCCTCGTCTGCAGACTAACTAGAGCTGCCAACCTCTGCGCCACCCGAGGAGTTGGTGCAGAAAAATAACACGCGCGCACACCGAACCACGAGGCGGGGTCGGGCGGTGTTTTCGTTCTGCGTCACGCCGGTGTGAATATTCCCTGGGTTTATCGCGCCTCGGGCCATGCCTCGCTTTGCCTTCTAAGCAAACACGTCTGGCAGTTTACCCACAATAACTCAACCCGCTAAAAGCTCGCGCTCTTCCCCCCAGACGTGGATCAACACATGCGAGTTCGCGGAGCCCCTCCCCCTCCCCTCTCCTACAGGAGACCAGCCTTTATCAAGTTTTACTTTAGTTTGAACGCGATGCTAGTGTCGGGATTGGTCGGGGAAGCGAAGCGATCCATCCCCTTCTTCAGACACGACGCTGCTTCATCGCTGTCACACCAGTTTCGATACGGCGAGCTAAAAAATTCAATCATTTCCTCCGATAGGGTTTCCTGCGAGTAATTCACATCCCAGGAAATATTAATCTTTAAGCCGCAGCACTCGACGATGGCAACACCAAGTAGCCGAACTCGATTACCCGCTCATTGTACTGCGTTTAAACTCATCATTTTAAATCTTCTGCTTCACAGTTAAGTACGCCTACATGCAAGAGTCCAGGCCAGCTGTTCATTAGTCGTGATATGCGTATAAAATTAAAATTACAGCTGACTGAAGTAATATGCGTTTGTTAGAATAAAATGCGAAATTACACTGAAAGCATTTTGCGAAATTGTGTGTATGTTGAATTACAATGTGGAATATATCTCAGAAATAAATATTATACACACACACACACACATATATATATATGTATATTCTAAAATCTCATGTTTTTCTATTGATTAAAGAAAACTTCTGAGATAACACATAGTAGCTGTTTGTTACTATAACAATTTTTGCAGTGACAATTCTACAACAATAAATATGTATCCCTGGAATTAGTGCTCCGGATGAGCTGTGCCAGGTAAGTGCCATTATTACATAAGTCGGTGCTTGCACAGTCGAGTCGTGCATACTTCGCGTCGAGTCGTGCTATACTTCGTGTAGCAGTTGTGAAGTGGCTGCACTGCGCAATGGACGTTAACAGCGAAATGTTAATAAACTATTTCGAAGATAAACCTTACTTATGAGATGCATCTTGCGATAATTGTGAGAATAAAAGTACCCAACTGAATACATGGAAAAAACTTTCATTCCCCATTTTGGAGAAGCGAATGCGAAATTAAAGAAATCGGGTAAGCTTTTCTACGGTTTTAATATGCACTTAGGCCCGGAAAATATTTTACCCGCTTTCGGTTTACGTGCAGAAAATATGATACGAAATTAAACTGCACCATGCCTACTTTATAGTACTGTCTAAAACGGTGCAGGGCAAATAAATGTAGCGATGAAGCACTAAGTAAGTTATTATATTATTTACATGTAAAGCTTTATTATAATTTAATTGGCTTAACGTAACTGTTATTTTGGTGTTAAATTTCGTTTTTATTTACACATTTCCTACATACCGCCGGAAACAATACTTTAAAAACTGTACATGTTCATATAACTAGCATGTATTTATTTATGTGACGACTTGTGCCTTCTTAAATAAATTAAACGGGAAACATGGATCTATTTGGAAGGAGAGAAATACGTGATTGTTATGTACACAGAGAATAGAGTATTATAAACTTTTTTTTTTCTTATTTAAAAATATATGAGAAGACCATTTAAATGTAGTTGCCATAACTGTTTCGTCATCAAACAACTACTTTTTAAATAATTAATACAATATTACTTATGCAAGGTCCTAGGTAACTATATAATTACATATATGTTAATCTATAACAACAAACTTACTGCATTAGATCATGTTTTTGGAATTTTTAAATACATGCGTTAACAATATTTTGAAAGTGTTTTTCTTTGTTATAATGAGAGAATTATTCTTGCGTTATTGTATTATTTACAAAATCTTTGAAATGTTCCAAGGAATACTACCGCCAGTTACAAAGTAATTAAAAACGTTCTCTTTCTTTAATGTGTGAAGAGATTTGGGTGGCTCTTGACAGTGAGGTTTTGAGAGCCGATGAAGGTGAAGCGAGTTGAGAATGGAGCAGCGCTGGAATGAAAGAGTGGGAAGTGGAGACGGGAGATCACCGAGGAAACCCAGACCAGCGATATCGTCCGGCGTGATTGCCACTTGCGAAAATCCGGAGTGACCTGGCCGGGGATTGAGTCCTGCTCGCCTTGGTGGAAGGCGAGCAGACTAACCACTCAGCCACCGCGGCCCCTTCTTTCATGAGTGATCAGTATCAAAATTCACTTATTCAGAATATTCCTATGTCATATCAATACTTTCACCGATTTGAACACAACATATTATATCAACAGCCATAAAGTCTGGCATTTAAGACGAATTCCGCAACTTCTGTGCTACGTTTGGCTAATTTGAGCTATCCGCATGCAGATTGACCAGAATCCATGTCGCCTGTCCCATACGAAACACTTCCATACACAAATCTGGAGCTACTTTCACGTTTGAGGCTTAGAAGCACGAGATTAGTAAGGGCGACACTGCCACACGCTATAAGTGCGCCATTGACGCTATGCGCAAGGGTTTGAAATGGCGTGCAGTGTTCTCGTCGTAGTAAGTGTAACTATGGATCTTTAAATTGTGACCCTGTCACATTATTGGTGGAAAGTGTGTACACGTTATTGGTGGAAAGTGTGTAGTAAGGTTCAGTACAGTCTCCTATCGCAGTTTTGCTCACGTCTGGATAGTATATTTTAAAATACAGCATTATTTAAAATCCATTTTTAGCTATGTTGGAGGACTCCAAAATAATATTTACATCATGAGCGATTATTTTTAAGTGTCATTAATTTGTTGTATGGAGTAAGTTTTCAACTTGAATATTATCGACAAAAAGGCATTTTTCAAACACGTTGCCACGCAGTTCAAGTGTGCCATGTTGGTGACTGCCTTAACTCTCTCAGACTCACATTAATTTACGGTTCCAAGTGTTGCAAAATAAATAATTTATGATACGTGCTGTACTTTAGTCGACACAACATTTACTTCGTTGTCACAGCCAATGAGCTGTAGGCTACAGTTATATGAGCCAGTTACGATCTAGGCCAGTAAGACGGTTTGCGAATCATTTACACACAGGTAAGATCANCATGTTGGTGACTGCCTTAACTCTCTCAGACTCACATTAATTTACGGTTCCAAGTGTTGCAAAATAAATAATTTATTATACGTGCTGTACTTTAGTCGACACAACATTTACTTCGTTGTCACAGCCAATGAGCTGTAGGCTACAGTTATATGAGCCAGTTACGATCTAGGCCAGTAAGACGGTTTGCGAATCATTTACACACAGGTAAGATCATTTTCGTTGGTCATTGAACTTCGCAGTGTGAAGTAAAGATAAAAATTCACCTACACGTGCGTAATGTATAGAATTGTGTACCGTGGGTCTGAAGCTCATCAAGAATGCAAAGTACATACAATATAATTAACTTTTTTACGTCTTTACGAAAGTCAATGTACGGCGTTGTGAAAGCACCCTTCTACCCTCTGGTAATATTTACCGGATAGTTTCACTAAAAACCAATTAATACACACCTTTTTCGTTTCTTCATTCGTCTAATTAATACACAACAACAACTTTCATTGCATCCATCTTGTTCGCCAAACTACCATTAGCTGAACTTATCGCGTAGCATACGCTTGGCTGTGAAAACACTTCAGTATTCATCCGCTGTACGCCCACGTAGCGCGTATTGCGTATTATACGCGCGAGTGTGAAGCCAGCCTAACGTACGACTGATCTCTTAGTTCGCTACTCGTTGTGACGATTCTCACGTTAAATATCGCCATATACAGTTTTTTATGGAGAATTGAGAAATCAGTACTGCTTACTTATTTGCTAATAAAACTTAATGTCAGCATGAGCACATGTTACATGTTATACATGTGAGACACAACTCATTCAAAATAAATAAAGCAAGACTTTGCTCGTATTGCATTTAAGGACTACACGTTTGTAGAGTCTGTAGTCCAATTTTTCTGTAATTGAGTACGAGCCGATCCCCGTAGTGCAGTTTGGTTCGAAAGTTGGCTGATGGTCAGTTAATCTATATGCATGTGTTATGGTCAAGTGTTTATAAGTCATATTTGCCAAATAAACACCTGTCAATCTTAGGTCGCTTTGACTAAGGTTAGCACAATCTAAGATATTAGTACATTTCCTCCAGTCGAGTATTAACACAGCTACTGATGGACGATAAAACTATTTTCTCCTATCAGCTAGGTTTACCAATCGCAGGAATACTGGCTTTCAAAAAATGCGACATTTTAGCTGGCCAATGGCTATAATTTAGCTTCTGTCAACATACTTGGCATTAGAGAATCTAAAATGTAACAAAATAATTGCACTACGATAGCACTCCATTTACAGACGTAGTTGAATGTAGTAACGTAGCCGTTGTTGGAACTACTGAAAATTTATTTCTGCGACAGTTTTAAATAATGAGTGTTCCAAAAGTCCCGCACCATAGACAGATTGTGATAAAGGTGAAATGCCGTGATTTAGTTTTGATATTGTGATTTATTTTTGTTTGTTTTATTGTGGGCGATCAATGTTAACTACCGAAGACAGAGTATGAATTCTTCTTCTGTATGGAAAGCCACACACACAGGGACTCGCGGCGGAACCTAATCAATGGCATCGAGAGTCAACTGCACACGCCACTGTTGGCAGGTTGCTGCAAAAATGTAAAACCACAGGTAACGTTGCAGTTGCGCAGCGAACAGCACGACCAAGAACATAATTGGCTGTGGAGGAAGCTGTCCTGGCGAAGGTGTATTCAAGCCCGAAAAAACCAACACTTCGGACAAGCTTGCAACTCGGTGTTCCCCGAACTGTGCAGAGCACCTTGCAGAAGCACAAGTCTCACCCTTATAAGTTGCATTTACTGCACAATCCTAAAGAAGACGATTCTTACAGACGACTTGAAATGTGTGAGTGGTTTCGGGGAAAGATGGAAGAGGACGAGACATTTTTGGGAAAGATCATGTTTTCCGGTGAAGCTAATTTTTATGTGAACGGTGAGGTAAGCCGACAGAATATACGATACTAGGCTAATCATAATCCACGTTGGTTTACTGACAACACAGAGCAAGGCGCCGACTGCATCATGCTTTGGTGAGGTTTGTGAAAAGAACTTGTCGCTGGCGCATACTTTTCTGAAAGCACTGTCACCAGCAAAACATACCTCGTTGTGTGACATAATTGGTTCGCGCCTACAGTGTTACATACCAGACGCCCTCTCCCCCTTTTACCGATCACCGGACTTGAATCCAATGTATGTTTCAGTGTGAGGCTGTTTGAAAGCAAAAGTTCATAGTGTTGAATCAACTGTTTCTGAGTGTCATACTCTTCCATTAGACTTGGTGAACCGTATCCTTAGAGGCATGGGTGGACACCTGCAATTGCGTTTTGATACTACTGTCCATTGCTCTAAAAAAAAAAGTATTGTAACCCAGACTTTGGTGCGTGACTTTTCCAGATTTATCAATAATCTGACTTTGGTGCGGGACTTTTGACCATACTGTATATTAATCGGGTACTTAACGTAACGTTATTTGTGCAGCGTAGTGGGGTAGTTCATTTATGATGTCTTGAAGATCTTGGTACTTTATTTTCGGCACTCATGAAATTGAAACTCGACGTAAAGAGGCATGCTTAATAGCCAAATGGAGTTGACTGGCGAACATGCTACTAGCCCTGGGACACGCAAAATTCATCGTTGTGGGCGGCATTTTTAAAAACACAGTAGTTAGCTGCAGGGTTCCATACTTGCGCCGCAGTGCGAGCCCTCGGCGCCAGCTCAGCGCTGCCCTTCACAAGTGGCCTGCAGATGGGAATCAAGGTGCGCCCTGCAACCAGGGGGTCGCTGTCCACGCCGCGCGGCTCGCACGTTATGAATATGCAATCGCCTCTCGGGGACGTGACGGCGCCTCGCTGCCAGGGGATTTATCAACACAACCTGAGCCGCCGCTGTCAAACTTGCTCCGGGGCTGTGTTTGCTGTAGCCGCCCTCTCTACACCGCCCTTCCAGTCCTCCCGCTCCGATAAGAAACAACGTGGCCGCTTCTCCACTCTCTTATGCCGCCGCATACATTTACCAGCTTCTTTTCTTCACTTAACATCTACACACATTTTTATTAAATGCATGAATAAAACACAATTGCTGCATTATCCATTTAAAAAGAGATCCCCTTGTAACAGACAAGGGTACATATAGTTCCTTAAATAAGAAACTTTGATGGCTCTGGCGGGGCCACGGTGGCGTAGTGGTCAAACAACCCGCCTCCCACATAGGCGAACCGGGTTCGATTTCCCGCGGAGTCACTTCCGGATTTTCACGTGTAAGAAGCGTGCCGGGCAATGCCGCTAGTAGGTGGTTTTCTCGGGATCTCCCGTTTCCCCCGTCCCTGCATTCCGACGTTGTTCCATAATCACCTCACTTCAGCCTCATCGGCTCTCGAGTTCTCAATGTCAAGAACCGCCCAAATCTCTCAACTCCATTGGATGACTGGTCATAACCATGTCCCATTCATGTGCCAAGGTAGGTAGGTAGGAATGTAGGGCCCAACTTCCCGTTGACAGTGGTAGTAAGAAATGGAAAATTTTGCTCGGACACGCAGCAACGATAAACGAATAAGTATAAAGAAACCACGCGAATATTTTCTGCTGGAGTGATTTTGGAAATGCACAGCGAAACGAAGTCACGATGGACAGTCTGTGTTACACGTAGGTATGGCTTGAAGCCACGTCGACAGCGAGGTCATTAGAGATGGGGCAAGTTGCTCAGAGAAGCATGAGCGATGAAGTAATCGGCCATGGCCTGTAGTAAGGAAACATACCAGTATTCACCTGGACTGATTTCGGAAAACCATGGTAAACCGATACCTGGATGACAGACCGGGATTGGAACCGCGGCCCTCCCAGACGCGAATGTAATTGTTGACCACTGCGCCATCTGACTCGGTGGAGAATGTTACAACTACGCCACCTTGCTCGGTAGTCTACGTGGCGAGCAGATCGGACCGGTGCGTGGTTGTATATTCCATACACATTTACTTCCAACTTTTCTGAAGCCCTGCTCAAGTTCTACTTTCAGGATATTCCTCCGCCTCGTGCTGACAAAGCTTAAATAAGTCTAGAAAATTACACCAAAGGGTAGCGCTCCGCATCTGTAGACACTTACTTAAATAAAATTTTGCATAACAACTACTTCTTACTAGGTATAGACAACACATCTATATTGTCCCTGTTTGATTCATACTAAATATATAATAAATAATATAATTTATGGGGAAATGAAACTAACAGTCATATTTAATCAAACATAAGTTACTTTTACGTTAACAGAAATATTAAACGATTATGATTCCTGACATATTTAGTAAACAACCAAACACGTCAAACATGGAGTAATTTTTCAAAGGTTTAATTAAAAAAGTGTGAAGAAACCGCGAACAGACTATACCTCAAGTAGACGTAAAAGACACATTGGTACATCAGCATCTGGGACCAGAGCGTCGGAGCTGTACGTGCTATGTAATTTCGGTTAGCAGGCGGCCTAATTGGATCCAGGTGACCTTGAACTTTGACCTTGGCCCTGGTTACATTAGACCTTGACCCTGGTGACCTTTAACCTTGAAACCAAAAAAATATTTTAAAATACAAAAAACTTATATTTAAAAAAAATTAAAAAATTGTATAAAAATTATTAAACAATTTAGTTAAAAATGTATTTTATAAAAATTAAATTTCCGGAGGTTTTCTACAACTCCTCCTCCCATATTCACTCCACCATCTTGGTAGGTGTAGTCCACCATCTTGGTAGGCATCACAGCCACCGTCCGCCATTTTGGTCAGTGCTGTCCGCAATCTTGGAAGGTGCAGTCTGCCATCTTGGTAGGCGTCACAGCCACCGTCTGCCATCGTGGTAGGTGCAGCCGTCCACCATATTGGCCGGTGCATTCCACCATATTGGTAGGTGAAGCCATCCACCATCTTGATTGGTGCAGTCCGCCATTGGTAGGCGTCACAGCAACCGTCCACCATATAATTTTTTTCGTGTGTCTTTATGATTATACATTGTTGGAGTTTGTCTCTCGCCTTCGTTCGAACGCCATCTTGGTTTTTCGTTTGTCATTTGCTTTACATTACTGGCTCTGTACTCAGCACCGCGCCCAGAAGACGACTGACCGCCTCCACTACCCCCATCCAATATATTTAATTGACCAATTGCTCCGCCCCCTTAAAATATATTTCATTGCTCTGCTAATGTTTCTGATTGCCTAATTACTCAGGTGTTATCGGAAACCTTCGTTCGACCAATTAGTCAGTTCCCCTCCTCCCCCTAACAATATATTTAATTGCTCCGCCAATGTTTCTCATTGGCTAATTACTCAGGGTGTTTTCGGAAACCTTCGTTCCGATCAATCGGTGGCCTACTTCAATAACAAGGGCGGACTATTTCTTCCCCTTAAAAACTCTTTATACAACGCACCCCGAATCCCCTCGGGAAATCAGTAATTTTTCTAGCTCTTAGAAATGTACTTGTGTTGTCCGAGTGGCCATAAAATCCTTTGGGCCATTTTGGCATTTGGAAGGGTGCGATCGCTTAGTGCCTTGGACATATGGGGCGAGTTACCGTGACTGCCGAAAGAATTTCTCCTGATCTACGCACCTTATGAAATTTCGACCGTATCCAAGTATTTGCCTGCCTAACTGCAGCAGAACGAAGACATACTCAACATTGAAGACGCCCTCCCTGTGGAAGACGAAGTCCCCGTGCAAGCTAACTACTAGAAAGCTGTACCAGTGGAAGATACTCCCCTTCAAGAAATTTACTGGCAAGCAATACCCGGCGAGGAAACCAATCCAGAACACAGATCTCCGATGTGTATGGTCCTCGATGAAGTTTTAAATGACTTTGTAAACAATTGTGAAATTCGGTGTGTGCATGGGAACTTAAAATAATTTTATATAACCAAAATCGTATGAAATGTTTTGCAACATCCATTGTTTTCACTTGTTGGAATCGTACACCATCAAGCAGATTGCCATCTTGTACGGTGAAGAAGGCGAGAAAACCAAAGTTTTTACTTTATTACTGCCGTGTACATGGAAACACTTCTACCGCACCACGCAACAGGCGTATCGCCTACAGACGTACGAAACACACTGACTAAGGTGGGACGAGGGAAATATTCCGTACGAAGAAATTCCGACAATGCTGGACTCTGCATAATTCCTTATTATCCTGTGTATGTGTTTGGAAGACGCCAAGAGTCGGCGATTCGCAATGCGTGCCCGATCGGAACGAACCTTGTAGATCTTCACAAGCATAGCCGCTGCCCGCCGTTTCGACAGCTCGTCGAGACGTATGCCACAAGACTTCATGAGTGCAAAAATCAAAGATATTTCTGTGCTCCAGGCAACTCCGAAACCCTGAGACTATGGTATTATGACAACCCGTGGTACATTAAACCAAACTAAGAAAAACCTATGGTAAATTAAAAAAAAATATTACATGTGTAATGTCCTCCAAGACTCAGAGAAAAAACACGTGTAAAATAAGTATTCCTTGTATTATGGAGAAGAATAATAGTATTGTGATGTGTGTGTATAAATAAATGGGTTAAAAATATAAATAAATTTTCATTTTTTCTTGTGTTATGTCCTGCTCAGGTAAGTTAAAAGAACACTGTTGGTAAAGAAAGAAAATATTTAGTATATATAAGTTTTGTTATAATTTAAAGAAACAAAATTTAAAAGCTTTAATGAGACTCCAGCAGTCGCTAAAATAATATATATTTTATGTGTGTGAACGAAAGAAATTATTAATTTAATTAACTCTAGACATCCCGTGTAGCGGCTGCAGAGACGGCCGGAGTTAAGGTTGGTACCGCATGCAGTTTTCACGAGTTGGCAGTCATAAGTTGGACTGTACCCTTCCTGCTGAACACGCACCGACCGGGCGGGCCGCCTGGGAACGAAGCTCGCTCGCCTACAGCGGTGGCTTCATGCTAGCTACGTTACATTTATTTTTCCAACAGAGATAGATTGCTTATTCATTTTTCATGTAAAACTTTAATACGTTGCAAAAATAGTTCATTAATGTGTATTTATTTTGTTATACAAACTTTAATACGCCGGAAAAAATTAACACACTTTTGGCTTTAGCCCATTCGAGAATACACACAAGGGCACACTGACAGGAGTGTCCAGGTTCGACACTTGAGAAAAATATACACGCTACCTACTGATGAAAAAAAAACATGTTATCATACGAATCCATAAAAAATCAGAAATAACATACTAATTTATGAAAAACAGACATATACTGATGGTGACAAACAGGACATAGTGATGAAAATAATTATATCCATTACCATACTGATTCGTGAAAAAAAGACCAATTCTTCCTTATAAAAATAAACTCTCATCACATACATTACACACACCTATAAAATAAAATTAAAGCCACCTCATAGTGAAAATATGATGTATAGAAGTCTCTGCACCGTCCATTCATAATCAGCTTCACGCTAGTTAAAAAGGCTTGGAATATTTCGCATGCGAAACATAAATAATAGAATAAATATTTATTATTCGATCACATCAAATGTGAAACAACAAACAGTTTAAAAAAAATTATGTTCTCGTCAGTACACGCAAAAGAAAACATGCACACACCAAGTTAAGAGTATATATATGTATGAAACGCTTCACAGTTTTAGTCCAACTTTAAAAATTTTGAGAATTTATCTCGCCGTGCATACGTAACAGCCCGCAGGCTTTGGGGGGACAACAGGGATATAAATGAAAGAACGAGCTTCTCAGCACACATGCAACGATTTATTATAATAAAAATTATATGTTTACATTAAATAAAACCTTTAGCAGAGTTTAACTCCAAAATGTTTTTCTCGGTGATCCAGGAGTCATCACGTTTGGAGTGTCCCAGCCAACGCATGCACACGCGACCATTACGTCGTTTCAGCACCTTCTCCACCAAATACACGTCTGGAAACTGGGTAGGCCAGATCTATTCGGGGTAAAATCCGCCAATGATGGGTTCGCCGCGTAGGGCCTCGAGGTAATGCATGCGTGGGTACGTGTGTCGTACACGCACCACCTTGTACAACTTTGCAAACTAGTTCTGATAAAAGCCTTTGTGGATAACTCCCCATTTTTTTTTTTTTNTTTAAATAAAACCTTTAGCAGAGTTTAACTCCAAAATGTTTTTCTCGGTGATCCAGGAGTCATCACGTTTGGAGTGGCCCAGCCAACGCATGTACACGCGACCATTACGTCGTTTCAGCACCTTCTCCACCAAATACACGTCTGGAAACTGGGTAGGCCAGATCTCTTCGGGGTAAAATCCGCCAATGATGGGTTCGCCGCGTAGGTCCTCGAGGTAATGCATGCGTGGGTACGTGTGTCGTACACGCACCACCTTGTACAACTTTGCAAACTAGTTCTGATAAAAGCCTTTGTGGAAAACTCCCCATTTTTTTTTTATTCCGCACCAAGTCATCGATCTTGGCTTTAGATTTTGCGTGGGTCTCTCCTCTTCGAAATAGCATACAGGGTCCGAACCAGGGAGTCGTTCTTCAAGTCTTCGGGATTCATGCGACTGGTAGAATGAACGGTATAATTATACTCGCGAACTGGTTCTGGGAGTATATCCAACCACTTGTAGTTTCCGTTCGCCGTGAAATGTATCCACAGTTTAGCTTCGAGCGTCCTGTGAAAACGCTGGACCATGCTGGCCTTGAGCCCAGAGTATGTAGAATAAATATTTATGCCATACATTATTGTCATCAGTGCACGAAAAGTTGCATTAAAATATTCTTTACCATCGTCTGTGTAGAGATTTTTTCGATATGCGTCCTTCGCGCAACACATCCGCCTCGGCTTTAGTCACGTCGCGCGCATTCTTCGACTTGAGCGACCTGGCCCAGGCATACTTGGAAAAAGTATCGATTATGGTCAAAATGAAGTGGTTACCTAAATTCACACGAGCGAAGTCTTGCATTTCGATCAGGTCAGATTGGAAAGTATCATTCAGCCCTTTCATGACGTATTTTCTGCGGGGGTAATTTATCCTAGCGTATTTGTGCAGCTCGTTGGCAACTGCATACTTGCTCATTTCGAAATGTAGCCTACCTTCACGAGTTCTTAGATAATGAAAATAATTTCGTTCGTGTGCGAGAGGTTGCCTGCTGCCTGCGAAGCCATCAGAAGTCTCAGCATATCTACTATCTCNAAATAATTTCGTTCGTGTGCGAGAGGTTGCCTGCTGCCTGCGAAGCCATCAGAAGTCTCAGCATATCTACTATCTCATTCGTATCATCCCAATACTGATAGTAGATTTTTTCCTCCGTTCTCCAATTTCTGAGTGAAACCCGAACCACTTATTTCACGTACCCTAGGAAACAGTCAGGATATAATGGGGAATTTTTCGTTTACCGTGTCTTTAAATCAATGTGATGCAGCGCTATTCTTGGCGTAATATGCGCAACTTTGCTTTAATAAAAGGCGGTACTTGCGCAAATCCGAATCGGTGTAGTGTCCAGGTCGCCTACGAAACGAAAGTTCGCTCAATCGCTGCGTGATTTTCACCTTGCGCTTGCCAATCTGCAGCACTTCCCTGGGGGAAAAAACCTCCCTTATTTCCAATGGAATTTTCCACCACTTTTCTGCAAACCTAAGTCTTGTCGGCAGTACGGTCAGAGTAGGAAGCGATGTAATGAGATAGAAGAGTGCCTACATCGGGCCCGTCGTCTCGTGTTCGTTCCCGTTCTCGCGCACGCAGCAAATCGATCAGGGGAGAATCGTCTTCGTCGCTAGTGATACCTCCTTCCGATTCGGGCAATTCCGGGCATCTTTTCCGTTTACGCGTCGGGGTCGGTTCTTCCACCTTGATTTGACGTTTGATTTAAACGCGGGCATCGTCCCCGTCACTCGGTTTTTTACTAATTTCGTCTAGCCGGAGGGTAATAAGTTTGAGATCCTCCTCCCTTCATTCTCGGCGGCCATTCTGTTATTTTCCGCGAGTAAGTATTTGGTCCGTACCACCTCGATCGCTCGCTGAAGCTCGCTCACCAAATCGGTTAGGTTATCCATCGTTCACTGGATGGAAAAGGTGATTCGCATATGTATATGACGACCCCACCTTTTTGTAGGAAATCATTCGCGATTTTCTGAAATTGCTTTTTCAATATTTTAGAGCTCTCCGACTCACGTATCCAATATCTTCTTGCTATGCCTCGCAAAATCAGTTTTTGCAGCCAGTTTATACATTAATACATTTTGTAGGTCCTTCAATTCTCCTCGTCACTGCACATTCGAAACATTGATGAGGTCGATTATCCGCGCCTATGTGGCCGCTATGACCGATAAGGGACAAGTCTTCTCTGCGTGCAGTAGTGAAGCGATTTTTCCCACGTTCAAGGTCATCGTGACGATCAATGCCGCCAAATTTGGAAATGTTTCCCTGACTCTTGGTTGCGTTCGTAGGATAAACTGATCGAACCCACGCCTGCACCTGCCTTTATCTAGCGACCACTCCTTTGCTATTACCAAAATACCGAACTTGTCTTAGCGCAGAGAATACATATATTTGAATTCAGCAAATGTAATGTCTGTATTTACGTGATCGTTGTAAACGTGGCGTAAATTAGTGTCGTCCATGCGGAACAAAACGAGGAAATTCACATTGTCGCGAAGCAGTTGTTTGGGTACATACACTGCAATAAGCTTGACTGAGGTACACACNAACGTGGCGTAAATTAGTGTCGTCCATGCGGAACAAAACGAGGAAATTCACATTGTCGCGAAGCAGTTGTTTGGGTTCATACACTGCAATAAGCTTGACTGAGGTACACGCAGTCCACGTTCGCGAGCTGTCCCATGCTAAAGTGTTCTTGAATACAAGTTGGTTTTTCGCAGGCAATGTCATCGAAGACAAATATCGAGTTTCGAAGAGCTTCGTTCGGAGGCACCACCTTCTCGTTTTCGCTGCAGGGGAAATAACCCACGCCATCCATAGTCTGCAGTACTCCTACCAATCACTGGTATTTCGGTTGCTGGAGCGAATTTGAATAAACGTGTATGTTCTCGAACCGAAGGCCGTTCGGTTGTTCCAGCAGGCTCAGTAGGACGCATGTTTACCCACACCTGGACGGACCACAAATCCGGCCTCGCCCACTATTAGGCAACGGAGCAACATTACGCGATTCTTGCTCGGTTTCGGCATCTTTCCCGGTGATACACACGGGGAGAGGGGAGACTAATGCCCTACTCGATTAACTCCGTTATACTGAAACAAAACTATATAAAAGAAGAATATTTATAGTTTACTCGCTTAGTTTAATTCAATGCGCAGTAAGTTAAAGACAGTGAAATCCGGCCGTGGGATCGTCGATTCACACATCAATAATCTCCATTTCGAACTCTACATTCCTGGATACAGGTTCTGCGGGCCAGGAACAAGGCTAGCTGAAAGGCTGTCACACAACGAGATCGGCAGAAACGCCCTGGACGAAGCGTGCAAGCAGCACAACATCGCCTATTCCCAGTACAAGGATCTGCAAGCTAGGCACCAGGCAGACAAGATACTTGCACAGAAGGCCGACGAAATAAGAAAATCGGCAGTCGCCGGGCTCGGAGAAAGAGTAGCCGTCTGGGGCGTATCCAACGTCATGAAAGCCAATATTAAACTAGGCATGGATCTAGGTGCAAGTAAAAGGCAATCGCAGAGCCCTCAAAGGACCAAGAGGAAAGGGAAGCACAAAGTAGGATGGTTCCTGCCTGCACTGATACCTGCAATCGGTGCTATGGATCGCCGGGGTAGTCACGAATATTTTAAGCTCCGTCAAGTTGGCTTCGAACGATAGAAAACAGGTAGAGGAGACCCACTGCCATATCATAAAGTTGAAAGCTATCGCCATGGGGAAAAAAAACGGCCAAGGGCTCTACATTTGTCACACGTATCGGGGAAGAGAAGGATCAATTGCGTGGGGAGTGTGATGAGGGGAGGGGGGGGGGTAAGGGAAAAATAGAAAAAGGAAATCAAAGCGAATCTGCTTAGACGCCCACTGACGAACGTGGATTTGGGACTGTTTGCGCCCAAATTGAAAATACCGATTTTTCGCGGAGTGTTTCAGAGAGTTGCTTTGCCCCCTAAACCCAAGATACACGAATGTGTCTTAATGTATCTGGACACTACATCTGGGCTCATTACGCACTGGGTGGCCTACGTAAAAAAAAGGGGGTTAACACTCAGGCTATTATGATAAATTTGGAAATTTGCGTCCTCCACCCGAATTACGCGAGTATTTTAAATACACCAAAATAACGTACAATTACGAAACGGAACAAATGCCTAACACGTGGAACTGTGGACACTTGTGTTTGCAATTTTTAAGCAATCTAGATTTCCATTGATAAACCGAAAAAAATCAATATAATTGGCAGGGAATTAAAAAGGTGTGTGAGCCGTACCAATCTCATCAGAATGTCGGCGTCTATCATTCTGAGTAGTCAAACGTCCGAGCTGCGGGCCAGTCTTTACCCTCCCTTAGAAATGGAAGGGAAATGGTGTGTGGGGCTAGAGGATTTTCAAAATTAAGACTACATATCCAACATCAAGGTGAAAAAAATCCCATTTTCGGTATTCGGTTATGGGGGGAGCGAAGGAAATCGTCATTCCTACCGGGGCGTAGGAGCTGAAGGATATGGAATACTCCACAAAGAAATCGTTGGTGCACGACATAGCATTAGAACTGTACGGGAATCCGAATACCCTGAGGGCCGAAATGTTTTGCACCGGAGATATAGATTACGGAACTGGGCACGATCGGGCACATGCTGGGGTTCGAAGCCAGCGTGTATGAAGCAGGAAAAATACATGTATCGTCGAGTGCGGTCAACATATTTCCGGTTAACTTAATACGAATAAACTGTAATTTGGCAAGTTGCAGTTACGGGAATGGGAAACCCAGCAGTTCTATTTACGAGTTCGCTCCCACCGTAGGTCCTGGATATAAAATCGTAGGTTGTCCAAAAACACTTATTTACGTTCCGATCGTCACAAAGAGCATCCACGAAGTAGCCGATTCGATCGTGGACCAAAACGACGAACTGATACATTTCCGAAACGAAGAAATTACTTTGCGCCTGCACATGAAACGATGGGACTAAATTTCGCTGGGAAAACAAAAATGTATAAATGCGTGCGGTACACCGAACCTCAGATCAGTAGGCCACGAGGAATCATTGTGCTAACACCTGAAAACGCAAAGTTTCTCCACGATCTCGGTTTGAAGTAAATCGCCAAGGTGGACGAAATCCTCAACGTGGATCATCGCCTAGAATTCGACGATAAATTTGATAGAACGGAAATTCAGTGTTACGAGCATTATCTTGTCGAGCCTTTTGCTCTCGGAAGGGAGGTTCGAATACCTATACAGCGTCAAGATATTTACACCTTGTCTAGCCAATCCTTAGTGTGCATAAGAGGTAGGCTAACGAAGGCAGATGGTATCCACCCTACCACCACCAAGTTGGTTCGAAATGGGATTCTGCACCTTTTGGAAAGCGTAATGTATTAGATAAATGGCGTCGGGGGCAACCAGTCACGAGATATGAGCATAATCTTGTCGATAAAAAATTACCAATCGCTCATGCCCAACAATCTCTCTGCAGTCAAGATGGCCAGCTGGGGAATCGAAGATGACTGCAGTGTTCCCAATTACGTCAAAGGCAGGTTCGAAGTATGCGTTCCGCTCTCCTTGCTACTGGGATTCGCCGAATATTATAAGAAAATAATAATATGAGCGAGGCAGGAGCTGGTTATTACGCTGGCCACATCGCATTTGGATGCCGTGTTGGGAGTCGGAGAAAACACGCAGTCCGTCTCTCTTATATTGAACACCATTTAATGACTTGTCCCTCATAACACCCCGAGAACCCGTGAACGTGTCAAGCTGTTGAATTACGCCAAGAAAGAAAAAGTGATTTAAATAGCATTCAGAAGTTGGAGCCTGGTTATCTGCCCGGCCCTGTCCGCTGCCACGCAAAATCACTGGGTCGTAAAAACGTCTTCCAGCACATAAAATCTGCGCTACATCATGCTGACTCTTCAGACGAACAAACAGCATAGTATCGGAGCCGTAAAGTCTACATTCGACCACTGCAAAGTCGAAAACGTAAAGATATTTTTGAATAGCGAAAGCTACCCATATATTGAACTGAACACTACGATCGACCAAGAAGGTTTTACTTAGCCATTATATATTTATTCGCAATTCCAATCATCGTATTACGGACGCGAGGTGCATCCAATCCTGAGCCCCGAAAATTTCCGAGACATAGAACCTTCGCTGGTATTCGATACATCGAAGCAGAACGAGCGCGTGCAAAATGATACAGTCGACTGCCGGATCTAAATAACCACTAAGGAAAACGTGCCCGTGAATACCGCAGCCTACTGCTTGATACTCCAAGACAGGATCGTTAAATACGATTGTTTTTCCAACCTGGTAAAAATCATCAGTTAATTAAGCACGTAAATACGCATGGAGTGGGGACTCACGTTTCAGTCGTAAAAATATACTGTAACTTGCGAGGTTTCTGGTGCCAAGACGACTTCGTGCTCAAGGAAATGGCAGACATGGATTGTTACGGCGTAACTCAAACCCACAACTTCCAGCCTCCGTACCCGTGGAAACTGTTGGACAAAAATAGCAAAACAGCAAGAAAACAAACGCCTGGTTGACCAAGTACTACCACGGACTGTGTTGGGTCGAAGGCAAGATTCCTTATCATCAGGTGGGAAAAGTCTTGAGCGACTTGCTGATGCAGTACCCACGAGGACCGATTTATGTTGAGGGGCCGAGCAGAAAAAATGGCTGAGTTATTTTTTCATAAATGAATTGGAAATAATCGACGTACAGGACGATCGTGGGTCTCCTTCCCTTCGTAAAATGAGGAAATAAACGTATCGGACTTATTTGGTGAACGCTTCGAAAAACGCCCAGTTACTTTACGAGTGGCATGCTCATTTCACGGAGATATAAACACGGTTATATATCTCGTAGCGTAATTTTTTTTTTCTGGTATGCCAGCCAGCGTTTGAGAAGAGCTTGCAGATGTGATTTCGCACGATGCAGAGACGGAAAAAATACAATTATGTGCTGGTGTAGATACAAAATTATCTTCAATAGTGGCTACGAACACCTACAGCAAGTCCTATGCGTGATCTTAGGCTGTGTGAAATACGAAGATACCTGATCACATTACAGTCACGTGTATAGATGACGTCATTCTACAATGAGAAAAAAAATTATGTGAATAAATCGAACCCGAAAATAAATTAATCGTTCAGTCGAGCACGAGGCACCGTGGGACCAAGTTGACCCTATTTCATCCGGAGAAACTGTCATATCCGGACGACTTTAAAATCACCTTTTCGTTCTGGGAGTCTGGATCACTACATACCCAAGAAGAAAAATGTGATAGATGGGACCACTGGTTGTATTCAGTGACTCCGGGTGATTGCGAACCCACTCAACTGTTAATAACTTGCTGTACTCCTGGGAATTGAGTGGTTCATCACATGAAACAGGATACGACTCTTCCAGCAACCGTGGACCAGGCTCTGGAATTTGCAGCAAATTCGAGTCGAGGCAAGGTCGACCCTCCTCCAACGACCACAAATATTCACGTCCCTGACTGCTCCACCCAGGTCTGCGTACGTCGCCAAAATAATACCAGCGAGGCTTCGACTCAAACGGCCCCAACTAAATATCGAAGGTCGTGCCGCAGCCACCGTGTTGACACCACGATGCATAACAATTCTGGGGAACCTGCGTTGAACTGTGAAGAGTGCCCATGCAACGTCCAAGTGAGACGTCACCTGCTGTCGCCAACATCGGTTCGTCCACGACCGACTTTAACTTGAAAGAAGGCACTTTGAACATTCCCATTCTACTGCGTCAGATCGAACGTCAAAGACTGCTTATAAATTTTTACGAACATGTTTTGGCTCGCACATGAAATTTATTAAAATTCTCGAATTTAACGTGTATTTATAATTTTTTTATTTGTGTAAATAAAACATATATGTATAAAAAATTAATTATTTGTGTGCTACTATTTTAAACCTTTTCTTTTTAAATATAACTTTCAATTTTTTTACAAATAAATTAAGTGTGGAAAAAAGAAATATTAGTGAAAATGTTATTTAAAGGATTGGCTCGCGGGAACATGCAGTACTGAAGGAGCNTCTTTTTAAATATAACTTTCAATTTTTTTACAAATAAATAAAGTGTGGAAAAAAGAAATATTAGTGAAAATGTTATTTAAAGGATTGGCTCGCGGGAACATGCAGTACTGAAGGAGCAAGGGGAACTCTTGCCAGGAACGTATACGGACTTACAGCGGGAGAAGGAAGCTGGGAGAGCTGGCGCGGAGTAACTCACCACATCCGCTCGGACCTACCCTGTCACACGCGCGCCGCAAGTCGATCAAAGTATTACCATGCTGGGTTCTATACGAGTTTCCTGGCAGCTAGTGGCGTTTCCGATCTCATGCATGATTAGCTGTCCTCCCGGATCGAAATCAAAGCTGACGGCCAGCGCAGTTCCGTTGGTATCCTCCCCAAGCCGACAGTTAGGGCTGCTACGTAATTTTTACGGTGGGGGAAAAACTCCCACTCCATTTATTAGCCTTTGGTCGTACTTCCACACCATTACTTTGTTATTAGCCATTTACATTATTTAGTTGATAAAATATTAATACTTTAATGGTAAATCTATATATATATTAAAAGAAAAAATAATAATGTAACTTATTTAAGGGTCATGTCTACCTAGCAATAAAATATGTAGTGCATATATACATATAGGACACATGGCGAAGGGAAGGCAGGCTGTGGTGGGGGTATGCAGAGCATTATAGGAGGGGATGGGCACTCTCTTATACGATTCAGTTTGGGCGTCGATGTGCCATAGTTGTATTGGTATTGAAGACTCCGTGATGTGGCTTCTTTAAGGAAATTAGCAGCCATCTTCGTTATGCCTTAGATTGATTTCTGGTCCGAGAGTGACGAGGATTTCCTAATTAATCCTGGGCAATTATTCGAAAAGATAGGTGTCTATGCATCTATCACCTCAGGGCTATGAGACGCTGCACCATCGGAGACCATGGTAGAATCCGGCGCTGCACTTATAGTAACAGTTGGCATCGCGACGGAAACGCACTTCCAGAGCACCCAGACGGCACCCTTCCGGAGCACCCAAACGCCACCCTTCCATGGCTCCCAGACGCTGTGCTTTCACAGCTTCCAGATAGGTGAGTTGGCTACATGCGACCACATAACTGAAGGTTTACTGCTTCTGGAAGCTGGCAATTTACCGCAGCTGGAAAATGGATCGCCCGAAATTACTTTTATATATCCAAAAAAACGGGGAGACTTTCTTCCAACGATGTGACGGACTCATCCGTGTCGGTACAGCACTCTCCGGTCTCTGTTATTGCTTACACAAATACTGAAAGCTGCCTTTGCTGCGAAGACATGTGGTCTCCGCTGCCTCTCGATGCTAACCCACCCTCCCATCAGTATGACTAAGATGAGATTCACCAGTGTTTAAATAACTTATAAAGCATTTTATGCCCTTTACATAACGATGTTGCCTATTTACACCTCGAACTGACTAACTGCGTGCATGTTCTTACGGACGTGACATGTTACATGGAAGAATTTGTGCTAAGTTTTCTACCACATTAAACGCTGCAGCTACATTAGAAATTTATATGGATGAAAAAATTAATTTTAGAGACCCGCATTTTTTGCTCCTTTACTTGCGATTCAAGCATTTCTACCTAATTTGTTGGTTTAATATTAATGTGTGATTTTTGAGTTAAATATAGCGAAATGCTATTTAACATCTAACTGTGTGTGTGTTAGGTAATTTATTTTTTCTCCATGTTAAAATACATAAGTATTTTTTTCCCTTTCTTTGGTATAAATAATCATTGCACTTACTTTTCCTTTGGACAAAAAATAACTTGTGTGAAATTTTTAGCAAATAACCATTTAAAAAAGAGTATTCAATTTTAGAAATATCTGCACGGCACAGTGGTACCGCCACTGACCTACATTAACTACCTCTCGAGTGTTTGTGAAGACGTAAGGGGAGTATGATGACGGAGGAGGTGTGATCGCTCACGTGACAAACTTCATTCTGACACGTCGTACAAGAACGCCGCCAGTTCCTGCCTCTCTCTCTCTCTCTCTCTCTCTCTCTCTCTGTATCGCTTGCATGTAGCAGCAATCAAAACACTCACGGCATTTTAAAATTATTTCAATACGATTTAAAATATTATACAAATACTTACAACAAAATTATTTATTTAACATCATAATTAAAAATAAAACTTGTAAGAAAATTTTATTCAATATATAAATTCATCGTATTTACTCATCATATAGAAGAAGTTATATAGCAGTATATATATATATATATATATATATATATATATATATATAATATTTACAAAACACGTTGGAGAAAGTATTTTACATGATAAACACATTTACTGAAAAAATGCAAAAGATTGGAAAACAACAAAAAATTATAAGATAACTAAACACATCGACCTTTATTTAAACATAATAATGATTTTTTACACAGAGCATAAAAACATAATTTTTTCCATCAAAAGTTCTAATCACGCACATCAACTTTTTTTACACTGTAGAACGTGTGATTCGTCAACTAACAAAATTACGAGGGGAATAGGAGGTTTTCAATACCTGGGTTTTTCTAATGATAGAGCAAAGCTCATATGCACACGCACACACGAGCACCTCTGGCCATGGGACCCATGGCTTTGTAAACTCCAAACTGTGCCAAGAGCCATCATAACTTTCTGAGCATACATTAAAAAGTTTATAATATTCAATTTCACGATTTAATTTGTAATTTTCCCTGTCGTACTTGCTTGAACGTCGTTCGCCTACAATTTCTTTTTTCATATTTCCGATGTTTGTGAGAAATTTTGTTCGTCGACGGCCTAAATGTACTGCACACTCGTCACTGTCACAATCTTGCACTGATAATTCAAGAGTCTTACCCCCTAAGACGCTTCTTTCAAGGAGGAAATGCATATTTTCATCACGCCGCTCCACAGTTACGTAACAGCCGGCTGGTCCNCTAAGACGCTTCTTTCAAGGAGGAAATGCATATTTTCATCACGCCGCTCCACAGTTACGTAACAGCCGGCTGGTCCGTGTAGGTTACGCCCTGCAGTTGAGGATATGTAATTGCATATATTTTCTCGGGAGTGGACTTATCACCAGGACGCGCTCCACCGTTGCGAGTAGACTTGGTGGGAGGTCTCGGCCTCGAGCCTAGGTGTGCAGGTGGATGCCCAGTCCGGGAAACCTTGCCTTTTCACAACATGCTTACGTCCATCACATTTCTCCTGACAATTTTAAACATAATTATTTTTACTTTCTCGGAAAAGTTCCTACACTACACTTTCGTGCATTCTTGCCCTGCATACGTGGACATCACAATTTTGTTTTACCAACTCCTCCAGCGAACAAGGAAGGGTAGGGTAAGGGTATAAATTGTAAACGTAACCGTTTTTATATTCGCACGTTAATATGTCCCGCACATAACCGCCTTCGAAATCATCGGAGCAGCATAGCCAGTGAATTGTACCGTCACAAAATTGAATTTGCTGAATGCATCGAGCATCTCGAAAAACTTACTCCTCGGTGCCCACAATTCAGTTCGCTGTACTTGCTAAGGTCTTCTGACCTGAATGGAGAAAATTCGGCGACGGACACTTCCATTTCTTTTTCGATATCACTGTATTCGAAGTTCTGGCAGATGGGGGTTGGTACGGGTTGACTGATGGTTGTGGGTTCCTGCTAGTAGACGGCGTTGACGATGTTGCTCCTTGTGCCAATATGACGCGGATAAGCTGAAGAATATTATCTCCATTTTCTTCTGCGTTGCTGTTGCTGTTATTTTCTTCTTCACTTGCCAACATCGCTATCGTAAATTTTACATGGGTTTGAAACCCTGCATGTTTCGAAATGGTCCCTGGGCTTTCCTCTTAAAGTAGCGAAAAAGGAACGACAATATTATTTGCAGATCTGCAATGATATTACACGGACACACACATATGGATTGGACTGCAAATGCTTATTTGTATATTTATTTCATGTTTTTAAATCTGTGCACGTTTGCTCTAAATTTACGTTTATTTTAACAATTTCCATTATTAATTTATTTAGCCATATATCTAGTTAGTACGACAAAAATATAAATGTGCAATCATATATAAGTATTTTTAATTTTCACGAGAATAATCCATGTTATAATACCATTTATTTGCTGAGACACGAGTATAGAAGCGAACGATAATTTTATACAGGTAATTTTACTAGAAAATTCACTTAATGAGAATCTTATTGTCATCAAACACAGCCTTTTTCAGCACGTCCCTAGATGTTTGCTACCAACTGCGCGAATAGATAAGATGGCGCTCGGTTCTCTCTGCTCCGCCATTGTTCCACAGTGCTATGGAAAAGCAAGTCATAAAGGAAAGATAAAGGTCAAGTACTTGCCTGTGATTCGTTGTCTAGATGACGATCCCCTCTTTGAATGAGTTCTCTGGCTCCCTAACGAACATGAGTTCCATTGCCTTGACGAGGCTGCGTGGTTGAAAACCGGCATAAGCACTGCCTCACCTTGTTGAAAATGCATGCCAGCTTAAGACTAAACATATACCTCCTTTTAAACTACAAATTATTCATCAATACCTAAGTGATTTTGTAAACCACCACCAAAGGAAAAATGTGTTCCTAAGTGCATGTATTTATAGTAAACACCAGGATGTTACAGCAGTATTGACAGCGAAATATGCCAAAAAGTTATATTTATTTTATCAAATGGTAATGTCAAACATATTAAATTTTGTTTTCCAATATTACAGTAACAGAATGGGTTAACCGTAATTTTTTTTTGTTATGTAAAAATTTATTATTTCCTTTCATCTCGTTTTGTACACTAGTAGCAAATTCCATAAAAATGTTAGTTTTAACGTGAAGCCGAGAAATATAAAAAATTGGTAAAATAAGAAGCTAAAAAATGTTTCCACGACTGTTAATTTCCAGCAGAAGTTCTTCAAACGTCATGTTAGCAAAATACATGTTGTTTGTAGCTACTGCGTTAAGTCACAAACCTTGGCATGATTCATTATCTGCTTTTTGGCCTTCAGCCTATAAAGTTGTTTTACGAAATATGTTTAATAAGCGAGTGCAGTATTTGTCACTGAGAAATACTTAGTCGAGTGAAGTTGTGACAAATACAGCGTTGGATACTCTGTGGGCTGATTGACAAAAAACGACGCCGGAAACGACGCGTCGACAACCAAACTCGGTTGACTAATGCAGCGCGCAAGATGCCGCACGGCGTCAGTATGCGGTTAGTAGTGATGAAGGGCAAAGAAGTAAGAAAGGAAAAAGGGAGGTGATCGAGGGATGATGACATCACCGTATGCAAGGGATCCAATCTCATTAGGGTGGGCTGGGGTTACTATTTCTGGTGTCCGGTAATCGAGGGCATATATTCCTCCTCGCGTGGACCAAAACGTTTTCTTATGCTGGTCACTCGAGGAGAGGTTGAGGAACCTCGGGAATGTGAAAGAAGATGAGGAGGGGGGGAAGTGTCACCATGCATACCCTGCTGCATCGCCGCAATTATATACTGAACAAGATGATGATGCTCGCAGTGAAACAAGCGACCATGGGAGAAGACAATCTACGTTCGACACTTTCAAGCCGGTGGTATACAGTCAGCATAACACATAATATTACGGTGGCCTTGATTGTTAAGGCGTCAGNTCGACACTTTCAAGCCGGTGGTATACAGTCAGCATAACACATAATATTACGGTGGCCTTGATTGTTAAGGCGTCACTACTCTTGTGGTTAGGTGGTATAACCGGTGAAGCGTTCGAGCTCAATCTCCGCAACACTCGGAGATTTCTAACCTTGGAGTTAGTACCGAAGGGTCATTCAGTGGAGTTGCACCAAGTGTAGTGGGCGCTGTGGATTGCTGTAGTAACCTTTATTCTACGCAAGAATACTGTTCACTGTAATACATAGATGTTACACGAAGAAAAGGATACACTACCCAAGCAGATTGTANTCTACGCAAGAATACTGTTCACTGTAATACATAGATGTTACACGAAGAAAAGGATACACTACCCAAGCAGATTGTAGAGGGTGCAAGTTATGATATTGTTAGTTTTTATTCTAACCGTTTGTTTCCCAGAGTACACATAAGGCACTTTAACATTGTTCTATAAATGGTGGGTGTGTCGAAACTCACCAACTAAGAGCCCTTACTTGGCTTCGTGCCCTAGATAGATGCATGAAAATCATGACGTCAATATGCCACTGTCCAAATCCACGGCCAAGAGTACGAATGCACCCTAGAATGTCTACTTCAGAGCGAGGGTAGAGTAGCGAGGAAATATTAGCAATCTATCAGAAGTTACTACCATTATGACCATGATGTCCCGTCGTTCTTAGCATCTCTGCACAACCATGCGACATTAAGAGGAATCCATGGCGACGCATTTTCTGTGAAATCGTTGTTTGCGCATATTTGCATATCTGGGTAAATAAATGTTCTGAAGATACAACTTTTTGCCAGAAAAGGTAAAAACAATTATCTATGCTTCTATGTTTTTACTTTTATCATATAAAGTACATTCACAGAGAAAAACAAATTCGTGAAAATGGTCAAATATAGCATTTTTGAAGCATTCCTATGCAGTTTCGTTAAGCGGCAAGAGTACAGTACAAACAAACGGGCATAGTTTTATTTGTGGGCTTTCATCGCGTATAAAAAAGTCCCATTGTTACAGATCTAATTTGCATAGTACACACAGGACGACGATCGTATCGCTCCCTCGCTTCTTGACATTGGACGCGCAGTCGTGGACTTGTTTTAAACTCATACCACAGAGAAGATAAGAATACAGAAGTGAGTGAGCCGCCAACTCCAATCACAAACGCCAGCAGAATATGACGTCACTGGCCAGGAAAACATTGGAACGCCGTTCGCCAGCCGGCAGCCTGGCCAATAGGGAACGTTCGCAGCATACAGAAGCCAACCAGACAAAAGGACCGTTCCCAGAGCCTCGCGCAGTCAATCAGAGAATGGGAGCTCCCTCTTACAAGGAAACGCCTTGCAAATTTGTCTCTAAGTACTTAACTATTCTGTGCTCATACTTTGATATTTTACTATGGCATGTCAGACATTCTAACACTCTGAATCTGGTGGGAAACAGAAACTCTAATGTAAACTTACTTTACGCACATCTATAGGAACAATTGTTTAATTTGTCGCTATATTTCTACCTTTCCATTCACAAGCACACACACACACGCGCGCGGACGTACAAGAATCGTTTGGTTTACTGTAGACTGTTTCTGATTGGTTGGCCTTCTCTATTGCCATGGTGACACATATCACCGGTCTGTCAATAGGTAAAAAGGTTGCTGTCAGCGTATTGTGATATAAAACACGCCTAACTAACAAATAGTTTTTACAAAATTAGGCTTTTAACTTTTAAACATTTTATAATAATTTTGCTCTAGTCAATTTATAATTTTTTAAGGTTTTCAGATTATTTAAATTTTTTGTAATCTGATGTTAATATATATTCAATTAAAAAATCGCAGGAAAAAGCAAAAGTTTTACCAAAAATGTTAAATTAATTATTTTTTTAAATTATAAACTATATTTTGGAAATTTAATTGGCACTGAGATATAATTTATGATAAAATGCTTCTTGGCGAAATGAAAATAGCACAAATCAAATTCTTTGAAATGTGAATCTCCTCTTGTAATATTGTAAAAAATTTAAATTTAGGATTTTTTTATTTTTTTTGCTATTTCTTAAAATAGGTAAAGAAAACCAGATTGTCCGATAAATTTCTTGATTTATCATGGGGATATTACATGTTATATTGAACTACACTGGAGAGCCAAAAAACTGGTATAGGCGTGCGTATGCAAATAACAGAGGTATGGAACCAATCAGAGTAACACGATACGGTCGGCAGCGCCTATATCAGACAACAAGTGTCTGGCAAAGTTGCTGGATACGTTACTGCTGCAACAATGGCAGGTTATCAAGATTTAAGTGAGTTTGAACGTGGTTTTATAGTCGGCGCACGAGAGATGGGACATAACATCTCCGAGGTGGGGCAGCGGTGGCGTAGTGGCCAGGGCGCTCGCCTCCCACCACGGNCTTGGCGAAATGAAAATAGCACAAATCAAATTCTTTGAAATGTGAATCTCCTCTTGTAATATTGTAAAAAATTTATATTTAGGATTTTTTTTATTTTTTTTTTATTTTTTTGCTATTTCTTAAAATAGGTAAAGAAAACCAGATTATCCGATAAATTTCTTGATTTATCATGGGGATATTACATGTTATATTGAACTACACTGGAGAGCCAAAAAACTGATATAGGCGTGCGTATGCAAATAACAGAGGTATGGAACGAATCAGAGTAACACGATACGGTCGGCAGCGCCTATATAAGACAACAATTGTCTGGCAAAGTTGCTGGATACTTTACTGCTGCAACAATGGCAGGTTATCAAGATTTAAGTGAGTTTGAACGTGGTGTTATAGTCGGCGTACGAGAGATGGGACATAACATCTCCGAGGTGGGGCAGCGGTGGCGTAGTGGCCAGGGCGCTCGCCTCCCACCACGGCCATCCGGGTTCGATCCCAGGCGGGTTCACTCCCGGCTTTTCGCATGTGGGAATCGTGCTGGACGATGCCGCTTGCCGGTGGGTTTTCTCGGGGTACTCCCGTTTCCCCCACCCTTAGATTCCAGCGCCACTCCATTCTTGGGTCTCATTTCTGTCATGCCTGGGGATGACAGTCACCTACGGGTCCCAGCTGGAAAGACCGTCATTCGGAGGGTGTTGCCGTGCCCTGGGTGCACTCCCCAAACGCCATTATTATTATCTCCGAGGTAGCGATAAAATTTGGATTTTCGCGTACGACCATTTCACAAGTGTACCGTGAATATCGGGAATCCGGTAAAACATCAAATCTTCAACATCGCTGCGGCCTGAAAAAAATCGTTAACAAACGACAACTGACGAGAATCATTAAACGTGACAGGCGTGCAACCCTTTCTCATATTGGCGCAGATTTCAATGCTGGGGCATCAACAAGTGCCAGCATGCGAACTATTCAACGGACCATCATTGATATGGGTTTCGGAGCCGAAGGCCCACTTGTGTACCGTTGTTGACTGCACGACACAAAATTTCACGCCTCGCCTAGGCCCGCCATCACCACTATTGGACTGTTATTGACTGGAAACAAGTTGCCTGGTTTGAAGAGTCATGTTTCCAATTGTACCGGGCGGATGGACGTGTACGCGTATAGAAACATCCTCATGTATCCATGGACTCTACATGTCAACAGGGGACTGTTCAAGCTGGTGGAGGCTCTGTCATGGTATGGAGCGTGTGCAGTTGGCGTGAAATGGGACCCCTGATGCGCCTAGATACGACTCTGACAGGTGAAAGATACGTAAGCATCCTGTCCGATCACCTGCACTCATTCATGTCCATTGTGCATTCCGACGTACGTGGACAATTCCAGCAAGACAATGCAACACCCCACACGTCGAGAGTTGCTACCGAGAGGCTCCAGCAACACTCTTCTGACTTTAGCCACTTTCATTGGCTACCTAAATCACCAAAGATGAGCATTACTGAGCATATCTGGGATGCCTTGCAACGTGCTGTTCAGAAGAGATCTCCACCGCTTCGCACTCCTATGGTTTTGTGGACTGCCCTGCAGGATTCATGGTGTGAATTGCCTCCTGTATACCTTCAGACATTAGTCGAATCCACGCCACGTCGTCTTGCGGCACTTCTGCGTGCTCGCGGGGGCCCCACACGATATTACGCAGGTGTACCAGTTTTTTCGGCTCTTCGGTTTATACATGCTTTTGCTGAGAACGGTTTCGAAATATTTATAGCGCATGATATAAAATTAAAATCCCCACAATTCTATTAATTGTGGTTTGGAACTTATTTTCCGTCATTGTTTGCAATGTTACTGGGCTAAAATTTTATACTGCATGGCAAAAATATAAAATACACAAGAGTGTCCCTAATAGAGCTATAAAGTAATGAAATGATCACAAAATTTATAAAGCATTTTAGGATATAAATTTACACTCGTATAAAAGTAGTTACACTTGGGCTTGCGTAAAGAAAATTTAATATTTCAAATAATACAGTACGTCTTATCTTAAGTTCAGTTTATAGTAGCAGGGAAAGTTCTTCGCTCGTAAAGAACAATCACATGCATACCCAAGAAATTAACGAAAAACCTACACACCATGGCTAACTCTCGTCCGGAAGATTAAACTTCATTTCAAACATTCCGAATGTGCTGCAAAGCGCGTGGTTCGCCGAAGTTGTCTACCATACCCACGTGGACNAAACTTCATTTCAAACATTCCGAATGTGCTGCAAAGCGCGTGGTTCGCCGAAGTTGTCTACCATACCCACGTGGACGGGAGGACATGTCTTGTGTATTGGGGGTGGACGGGGTCTAGGCAAATGGAAATACAGCAGCCAGCAGGACTTTTGTTTGTGAACTTTTGGCTCATCATGATAGCCAATACGCGAAAGCATAGACTTTGAAGGATAACAACGAGAGTAATATAATTTTTAAGTCTGAACTAGTGCATACACTTTTATTGTCGTCATGTTATAGTCGAGCTGTCTCAAATGCTACAAATTTCAACAAGTCATGTGATGCCGCTGTAAAACATATCAATACAATATAAATCCCAGAACATGCATTGTAATTTAATTAATCGTTATTAAAATCTTTGCAATTTTTTTTATGTTTCGCGAAAGAATTTCTAAGATTCTTGACTGTAGAGAATCTCAAATTGAGTACATTTAGAAACGCGTATGTTAGGCAATAAGAGCAAGTTTTGATAAATACATCAGTTATGTTATTTTTTACAAGCGTCGTGAAATTATGTCTTCACACTGAATTTACTATGGAATGCAAATTACAGAACATTATCACGCCCTGTGAACGCGAAAATTCTCTGAACCAAACACCATGGAATTGGCGGGAGCAGGAATATACATTTGTTTCTGGCCAAATTTAAAGAAGATCCACATTTCTTCAAGGCCCAAAGTCCTCGAGTTAAAGAAGAAAGATATGACAAGAACAAAAATATCAGTATCAACAGTTCTAATGAGAATGGCCTTGGATCCATGGATGACTGCATATCTTGTGTGCATTATAATCCTGCCATATGTGCCCTCAGAATACGTTATGCAAGTCTGACAAGGGATGTTGAAACAGTTTCAGAACTTATATACTTACATGCAATGCTAGTGATGACCTCGACACTTCGTACATTGTCAACTAAATGCTTTTCTATGGGAGAAAACAGGTTTCCCTCATAGTTATTCCTAAGAAGTTTGCGCAAATTGTGAGGCAATTCAGCTATAAAAATATAAGTATGCGTTATATTTAGTTGTTAAATATTAAATTTGAAAGCTACACTTCACAAAAATTAAATATGGATTTCTTTTTTCGTTTACGTATTGTATATATCGTCTCACGGATTTACAGGAATATTTTTAAGCCTGTCTTTATTCAGCATCAAAAAAACAGATCACTCATTACTTAAAACATTAAAATAATAACAAATGTATGTAGCCTGTTTTGGGAATATGGTCACCATTTCGTTTGGGGCTCAGGTTTCAGATGCCTTGTCTTTATAAACGTTGACAGTGGGCGTGGAGAAGATGTATGCCCAGTTCAGTGTTTTCCTTATATAGTGCTGTTGTTATATTCTACGGCTACTTGAAACCCAGTTGGCGACGAAGCTCGAAAGGCACCGGCAGATAATAAAGAATTATAAAGCTTTCGAATGCTACGCAGCCGGTGTATGGATGAGGTGAGCGGTGCTTGGAGTTCTCAGTGCACGCTTCCCTCGCCTAAATACAGTTGTTTGTGGGCTGGAGACACAGGACGGGCGTGTTCGTTGTCCCTGTGCGAGGCACGCCAGACGAGTGGGATAACGACCTCTATTGGGCGGTTACAGGGGTGCTGGAGCCGTGTGGCACCCCCGTCGCCGGATATCGCCGGACAAGTGCGGCCAGGGAGGCAGGAATCTCCACACAAATGGCGTCTCCATCTCGGCCGCCCTCCTCGATGTCGGAGGCCCGGCGCCGCTGCCACATTCATGGCGAGGAGGCGGTTTCAGGGCCGGCCGGAAGTGCCTATTAGCGATAACGATGCCTCAGGAGACACTTTATTCCAAGCTGGCGCCGCCATCACGACAAACTTTTCATCCAGCCCGACTGCGGAGAGAGGGGGAGAAGGGGTCCCGTGTGGGGGCATCGCACTCGGGCAACCGCTGCCGACACCAGGGAAGGTAGCGCAAATTATAATACTCACAAGTTGAAAACTACCCTCCAGTCACGTTTCTGTCGCGGCCCACTGAACCGCAGTTGGCCGCAGTTTCGTGTTGCTACCCCGCTGCAGAAACCTGCCAGAGCATCTCTCTTTTCCTTTCCATCGTCGAGATGAGTTGAGAGATTTGGGCGGCTCTTGACAACGGGTTCTTGACAGCCGAAGAGGGTGAAATGAGGTGAGAATGGAGCAGTGCCGGAATGCAGTAGCGGAGTAAATGGGATATCCCCGAGAAAACTCACTGACTAGCTGCATCGTCCGGCACGATTCCACTTGTGACAATTCGGGAGTGACCCGGCAGGGGATTCAACCCGGTTCGCGAATGGTTTAACAATGTTTCTTATATATTCGTTTCGCAGTCATATTTCATCACGTTTGAGAGCAGAATTAGTTTCAGTGATTACACTTCTATAATAGAATGTAAAATAAAATCTTAACCTCAAAAATACACTACCGTATTTATTCGTAACTGCTTACAAAACTTCTTCAGGTTGAGTATTTTTTTTCTTTTAATACAACTTACCTTGATTTGATTGTAACAGTAACGCAATTTTTTTTACATGGCTTTTTTATTTATTTCAANTTCCATCGTCGAGATGAGTTGAGAGATTTGGGCGGCTCTTGACAACGGGTTCTTGACAGCCGAAGAGGGTGAAATTAAATGAGAATGGAGCAGTGCCGGAATGCAGTAGCGGAGTAAATGGGAGATCCACGAGAAAACTCACTGACTAGCTGCATCGTCCTGCACGATTCCACTTGTGACAATCCGGGAGTGACCCGGCAGGGGATTCAACCCGGTTCGCGAATGGTTTAACAATGTTTCTTATATACTCGTTTCGCAGTCATATTTCATCACGTTTGAGAACAGAATTAGTTTCAGTGATTACACTTCTATAATAGAATGTAAAATAAAATCTTAACCTCAAAAATACACTACCGTATTTATTCGTAACTGCTTACAAAACTTATTCAGGTTGAGTATTTTTTCCTTTTAATACAACTTACCTTGATTTGATTGTAACAGTAACGCAATTTTTTTTACATGGCTTTTTTATTTATTTCAANCTTTTAATACAACTTACCTTGATTTGATTGTAACAGTAACGCAATTTTTTTTACATGGCTTTTTTATTTATTTCAATTAATTTAGAAAATTACACCGATTTTGCGACCTTAATTACACTTACTATTTACTCCATAACAACCAATGAGATCACGTAACAGAAAAAATAATCGTTCTGACGTACCCACACAACTAGTTTACTTTGAACAAGGCGTGACTACGACTGCAGCAAGTTCGATGCCGGTTAACAGTGAACATGTTTGAAGTGAAGTAGTTCTGTTTCCCGTGTAACCGCAGCCTAAAACACCGTCCTGAATGCATTTCTTGACCTGCGGCTTGTCGCAGAAGATTTCCGCTGCTGTGTTTAATTAGAAAACGGCACCAGTGCTGTCATATCGAGCTGGCACATCATAATTTTGCAATTGGCTGCCGACAATGCATTGTGCTGACAGAAACTCTTCTCAAGCACTCCGTTGTGTAAGTTAGGCCCAATGTTCGAACTTATATGTGCCAAAGCAAAAATTATTTCATTGGCTGGAATGAGAAAACTATTTGTAATATAAGGTTACGTTTAATAATGTAAACAGTACCTAAAATTCAAGATAAGAAGTTACTCGTATAACTTTACTTACCTTTACATACGCATTCAAGTAATTTTTGTGAGGTAGAGAGGATTTGGGCAGCTATTAATACTTAAGTCTTAAGAGCCGATGAGGGTGAAACGAGGTGAGTATGGAGCAGTGCCGGAATGCGAGGGCGGGGAAGCCCGAGGAAACCCGCCAACTAGCGGCATAGTATGGCACGATTCTNGCCGGAATGCGAGGGCGGGGAAGCCCGAGGAAACCCGCCAACTAGCGGCATAGTATGGCACGATTCTATAGACGTAGATGAAATAAACATGTGTGTGCTAGTAAATGTCGTCGCAGAAATAATTTTTCACAATTTTTGATAATAATCGGTCTAGTAAGTAGTTACATATATATACATATACTTATATGTATAGACTTATATATAATGTAAGATTATATTAATAATGTTTTTGAGGTAATACCTTCGAAAATAACGGACGAATTACTCTATAATATTGTGACGATATCATGCGTTAAGTAAATTATGTATGATGTGTTATACAAAATTAGTATATAATTCATAACATAATATCGAAACAAAATGCACTATGCACACAGTAGTTACGTCGGAACACCAAGACTGATTTATACTAGTGTAATTTATTGGATATAAGTAAGATATAACTCATATTCCATCCTAGAAACAACATCGTCGCTTTGAACTTAAGATAAGACTTTGCGAAAATATTAAATGACATTCCTCATAACTGCTTGCATGCAGACGTGGTATGAGTATTTTGAGAAGTTACTGAAATGAAATCTTCCACATTTTCACACTAAATATTTTGTCTTTTTTTAATTCAATGTACACAATATAAACAATAAACATACAAATTTGGGTTCAAATAGGCTTCGTTGTTTCATATATATAATATGCAAGAAAAATTGTAACGAGGAAACCATGTAAAAAATAAGTAACACACCCTTCGCAATTCACTTCATCCATGCTTTCTTTAAGAGTAATTTCGTTTGGATAGTTTCTGAAATGTGGTCATACGCCTAAATGATATCCGAGGTTGCTCTTTCCGATATTAATTGGGGACAAAATGAGCTAATTACTTATTTTATGGCCACTAAGGTACAGTTAGCATGAAAAGTTTGGTGGAAAGAAGTCTAATTGTTTGGTAGATTATGGCATGCTAAAACACCAACTAAGGAGCGCTTGAAGATCTTGAAAAAGAGGTGACTTAACACACTCAATTTCCTGTTACTTACTTTTTAAATCCAAATAGCTTTCATAAACAGATTTTAATGCGCAACGTCTTTGCTCGCTGCGGAAGAATAATAAGCAAGAGTTACGTATAATCAAGACAAAAATATTGTTTTCAACAAACTAATCTCTCACACTTTGTTGAGCGAAATAAACGTTTTTATCTTCTCCCAGACACGCAGCTTAAAATAATTTTTTTCTGTGATGTTAATATATTTAATATGTAGCTATGTTTGACAAAAACAAATGATAATTTTTAATGGTTAGTATTTTGACCAATNATGTTAATATATTTAATATGTAGCTATGTTTGACAAAAACAAATGATAATTTTTAATGGTTAGTATTTTGACCAACTACTTGGAGAGACACAGTATTACACTCTATCTTAATTTATGCTATATATTCACTTTCATGTTTTCTTATACCATATTGTGTCATGGCATGGGCTTATAGTCAAACATTGTTGAATTTTCTCAAAGTGGCCACTTTGGGTCAAAACTTACAACATTCTACTTAACACGTGATTTTTATTTTGAGCGCCACAACTCTTAATTTTTTTATTTCTCACCACGTCTTCTTTTTCTTCATGTCCGCTGTTCTCAATATCTTGTACTTTTTTAATCATTGTCGTACAAATTTGTGAGATTTACAATCTATACATCTTGTAGTACGCTTTAAAGTGAGCTAACATAACCTCAGTTCAACTGCACAACAATCTATTCTCAAATAAACAATGCATTTACAGGTTCGCCAATGCGTATGAGCAAAATGTACTAAACACNTGCACAACAATCTATTCTCAAATAAACAATGCATTTACAGGTTCGCCAATGCGTATGAGCAAAATGTACTAAACACCGTGGAGGTAATAAAATATCCCTCCAAATTATTCTGGCAAAAAGGGCTTCAGTAATGGACTCAGTACTTTATGCATGTCACTTTTGCTTCCAAAGCATTGTGTTCATCGGGCTGAAATCAATTTACAACATATTGGTATAACCACATACAGATATTTTCTCGGCTAATTTATTCCGCCATATTAGTGACTGAAGCTCTTTCTGCAAGAAACGAATTAAATGTTAAAATACAAAGACGGTTACTGTGCAGTTGAAATGGACACCAGATCACATTTCACCCTTCATCAAAACTATGTTAAAATATTAACCGCGATATAAAATGTGATTTGAACCAGTATATAGAATCTCACAAGGAATATAAGCGCGATGTATTTCACTTACTGCGCAGTTGGTGAAAATAAGCTATTTAATAATTTATCCAGCTTAATTATGTTAATATATAAATATATACGACTGTAAAGGAAATTAACATTTTTTCTCATTAAGAGTCATGTTTCTTTGCTAGTCATACTTTTTTCATATCATACGTTATTATAAAACGTATTAGGGATACAAGTATGGCAACGAAGTAAGGGAAATAACTCACAACCGAAAACACATTTGAACCTTTTTCACTTTCTTGGTGATTTTTATCNTGGCAACGAAGTAAGGGAAATAACTCACAACCGAAAACACATTTGAACCTTTTTCACTTTCTTGGTGATTTTTATCTAGGAAAATTCTGACATTGACTTTTAAATATTCATATCACGATCCTTTCAAAAGCAAAGAGAACAATAATATCTTATCGGGTTACTGAGCTATTGAGGAGTCTTCGAAAACACACTTTACCCCTTATTCGCCCTCAAAGTGGTAAAATTCTAAACAATCTTGAAATAAATTTGTAGGATTTTATAGGTATAATTTGAGGCAAAGAGAATTACATCATATCGCGTTAATACGCTACTAAGGAGTCTTAAAAAAATCCTTACATTTATTTTTAGATATTTGTATAGGATAACGTTTTAAGCTTAGATTACATCGGTATATCATCGGGTTAGTGAGCTATTGATGAGATGTATCAACCGTTTTGTACCTCTGTTAACATGAAAGTATCTCATTTTTCGTCAAAAAAATCCTCGAAAACACATTTTACCTCTTGGAAAACAACGCAGAGACATACGTTGAAATTAAAGTGTTGCAAAGAATTAATATTGCCAAAATAATTCTGTATTTTGTGTACTGAAAATTACTGGAAATAGTGCGACACTGTTCCACAGTCTTGTGATTTTGAATGTCCGTCTCATCTAGAAAGGATGAAAACAATCATAATTTATGCACTCTTAGTCAAATGCAGACTGCTCTCGCTGGGAGACTGGATCATGTAGTGCAAGTAACATATAAAACAGAGAGACAACTAGGAATTGCCAACACACTACAGAAAACAGAACGCAATAGCGCAATAGAGACGTTTTAAAAAAATTATATTTAATAAAAAAAAAAATCTGCAGAATACTTGCAAATAAAAATTGAAAATTGTGTGAAAATGAAAAATCATAACTATTTCTGAAGAAATGTATGGCTCCAAATAACAGTCAAAAATTTAAAATCAAAATATTTTATTAGTGGCTTCAGCAACACTAGCCCTTCTCGTGAACGGAATACTAAGTTAGCTTTATGCCTGGAAAAATATATTAAATCTTGGAAAATATGTTTCTTCTCAAAAATAACTCATAGTAGTGCATAAACGTATGCCAGGGTATCAGTGGTATAAAGCTTGTAGGAAACAGTTCGACTTAAATTCAAGACGGTGTTGAAAAAACTTTCGGAGAAAAATTAAAATGGCATCTCTGCTTTAAAAAAAAGTATTGCATCATTTACTTAGCTCAATTAAAATCAATAAGTCGAAATAGGCTATAGGGCCTAAAGTGCAGTATACAGTCCCTAGTACTNTTTACTTAGCTCAATTAAAATCAATAAGTCGAAATAGGCTATAGGGCCTAAAGTGCAGTATACAGTCCCTAGTACTTTATAATGACGCGGTAGTTTGACTTACAATTATCTGTAATATTAAGTGGGCGGCGAACGTGCAGGCTTGCTTGACTCTAACCAGCCCACGCATCTTCGTATCCATCGAGACATGTTTACAACTGCGAACTCGGTAAATATTAACTAAAATCTAACTTACAGTCCTACAGGCTGATACGTTGCTGGTCAGCATCCTGCCCTTGAAAACCCAAGATGCCCTAAACTCTTGCAAAAGACTAGACTTAAGACGCCTGCAATAAACCAACCAATCACGAGAGCGCTGGAGGCTAAATTGCTCATCACGCCGCCTCTAAATTACTGTGGCAACAGATCAACAACATGCTCAGTTACTAAGGCCTTCTAAACCACACAACATTAAAGGAACAGGGCAGACTTAGAAACATGCTGCAAAATAAAATTAATCTGAAAAATATCATAGCAGTTAATTAAGATAATAAATAAAATAATTACTGTTTCAATCTAAAGTAACATGCAAGAAAATTATATTAAGTATTGAAATCTCATAACCAAACATATCATTAATATTCTTCTGAAAGCTTAAATTTACAACTTTACAACCTTTTAACACTTTGAAATGTTAAATTCCCAGAAATCCTTTCTTAGTGTGTGCCTGCATCCTAACAGGAAGCTACTCTTACCGTTCTTGCTTTTGCATCCAGCAGTTAGGGCTGTACATTCCTGAATGAGTCCGTTAGTTGGGAAACTTCATTACATACATTTATGTATAAATATTTTATTAGCCATATTTTTTATAAAACAATTCCCNCGTTAGTTGGGAAACTTCATTACATACATTTATGTATAAATATTTTATTAGCCATATTTTTTATAAAACAATTCCCATTATATGGAATCATAAGATTTAATTTGGCCTGTTCGTTAGGCATTTTTCAATATTAAATAATTTTCATTGAGGGTGACTTGACCTTTAAGTTAAAAATGTAAATTGCTAACATGCCTAGGGCACTGTAAAATTTCGTGTAGACTGTAAAGGATGGTACAGATATTTAATTTATACCTTGATATTACCTAAAAAAGCTACATGTCAATGTGGTAGGAAAATACAATATTTTCGTGGTCGTAAACAAACAATAGAATAATTTGTCACATATTTTAGCTTGTAAATTTCATGAAGTCCTTAAACTAGGCTTAAAACTGGACTCTTTCATATATGTAAAATAACTTTTTCTACGTAAACACACATGGGAAATATTTCCCAGTATTTACACGCAGAATTCGTCAGTGAATAAATTCGGTTCTGACTTTTGTTTTCTCTTGAACACACTGGAAAAAGAGTGCTGTATTTTTTTTTTTCATCGAATGGTGCCAAGGATCTATCTATGATTTTACAGTCGTCGTGCCTTCGCTGTGACGATGGCTAAAACATATGATTCGTGGCTCTCCAATAGACGAAGGGATTTGGGCAGGATTCCAGGGAGCGGGGGTGACCGGGTGGCGAAGAAGGTCGCATCCTTTTGTGAGCACACTTTTTTTTCCCGAATACGCGCGCGCACGCATGCGAGTTGATATGATGCGATTTCCCGCGCTGAATACGCCAGTGCCTTTGAACTGGCGCCACAGAAGCATTGCCAACCCCAGCGTCCCCTCACGTTTTCGTTCGACCAACACAAAAAAATATATATNCGTTAGTTGGGAAACTTCATTACATACATTTATGTATAAATATTTTATTAGCCATATTTTTTATAAAACAATTCCTATTATATGGAATCATAAGATTTAATTTAGCCTGTTCGTTAGGCATTTTTCAATATTAAATAATTTTCATTGAGGGTGACTTGACCTTTAAGTTAAAAATGTAAATTGCTAACATGCCTAGGGCACTGTAAAATTTCGTGTGGACTGTAAAGGATGGTACAGATATTTAATTTATACCTTGATATTACCTAAAAAAGCTACATGTCAATGTGGTAGGAAAATACAATATTTTCGTGGTCGTAAACAAACAATAGAATAATTTGTCACATATTTTAGCTTGTAAATTTCATGAAGTCCTTAAACTAGGCTTAAAACTGGACTCTTTCATATATGTAAAATAACTTTTTCTACGTAAACACACATGGGAAATATTTCCCAGTATTTACACGCAGAATTCGTCAGTGAATAAATTCGGTTCTGACTTTTGTTTTCTCTTGAACACACTGGAAAAAGAGTGCTGTATTTTTTTTTTCATCGAATGGTGCCAAGGATCTATCTATGATTTTACAGTCGTCGTGCCTTCGCTGTGACGATGGCTAAAACATATGATTCGTGGCTCTCCAATAGACGAAGGGATTTGGGCAGGATTCCAGGGAGTGGGGGTGACCGGGTGGCGAAGAAGGTCGCATCCTTTTGTGAGCACAATTTTTTTTCCCGAATACGCGCGCGCACGCATGCGAGTTGATATGATGCGATTTCCCGCGCTGAATACGCCAGTGCCTTTGAACTGGCGCCACAGAAGCATTGCCAACCCCAGCGTCCCCTCACGTTTTCGTTCGACCAACACAAAAAAATATATACCTCAAGCCCGTGGGGGGTGCGCGCGTAAAAAAAATGAGAGTTTTGGTGAAGAGAGGGGATGACACATGAATACATAGAGATGCGACCTCGAAACGCTACTGTGTATCGGCGACATCATTTTCCAATGAAGCGCAGATCTCGAAATAACGCAATCCACCGGAGGGAGTTGGCGAGAAAAAAAATGGGAGGTTGGGTAGGAGAAGAATTTCGTAAAAACACGTTTCGTGATACGTGCGGGAGTTTTCATTAGGTAAAGTTGTCAGCACTCGCCTTGACGAGGTGAAAAGAAATTAAACCACCCCCCTCGATCACCACACACCTATCATACAAACTGCTCCCCCCTCCTCCAACTCTATTTGCCCCCTCTCCGTGGGTTAATCCGCCATGCAGTATCTGTGCCCGCCTCTAGGGAGACACCCCCCACCCCCGTGTACATAGATGTCTCTGCCCTTTGTCCACTCTTGCTGCGCCTTCCGTCCGTAAAAAAATTCTGTGAGCTGATCTGAAACCTGACGTACTGTACATGTCACATGTGACAAACAGACATCGCGCTATGAAGAGGAGATGCTGACGCCTACCGCTATATTTTTAGGCATCTTCTAACAGCCTGATCCACTCAAATGCCAAGTTGGTTTGGATCTGATATATCTGCGCACCCTGCTGTGAAAAAAAATCAACTGATCATAAACAATGATAACTAAACTTATATAATACTGAACTTGATACTGCAATTCTCCTTCACTGGAATAACAGATCGAGAAAAGTGAAAACTGAGTTTGNGGAGATGCTGACGCCTACCGCTATATTTTTAGGCATCTTCTAACAGCCTGATCCACTCAAATGCCAAGTTGGTTTGAATCTGATATATCTGCGCACCCTGCTGTGAAAAAAAATCAACTGATCATAAACAATGATAACTAAACTTATATAATACTGAACTTGATACTGCAATTCTCCTTCACTGGAATAACAGATCGAGAAAAGTGAAAACTGAGTTTGTGAGAGAGGAGGAGGCAAAAGGTTCAAGATCACTGGTCACGTTTTATAAAATATGGGCAGGAACACACATAAAGCGGAAGTACAACAAAAATGAAAACCACGTTTGAAACCGCTGTGGCTGGACAGGATCAAAACCCGCTTCCAGAACACTATTAAGACATGCAAACGCATAACGAGGCGCGCTTAGTCCTTGACGACAACAGAGTAAGCGGAACAATGTCATTATTACAGGTAAGAAACAGTGGCATTGTTGCAGCTACTTTTTTTATTTAGATAAATTTTTTTATAGCAGGAACATTTTAGAGATGTTGAGGCTTGGGCAGTTCTTAGCAACGATGTCTTGATAAAGAAGTATTTTAAATTTTTTACTTATTTATATCCTAACATTGAAAATAATTCTACATTTTTCGACGAATAAGTTTTAAAATTACTTAAATTTCCACTCAATGAAAATATAGCCTAATGTAGTTTATATTTAGAGCTATCTGGTAAATGCACACTCCATTAACATGGTTTAAGGATTTCAACAATTTGGTAGTTTAGCTCCCTAATGATTCAGAGTGCAGTGAGAGTACTAACTTCAACATTTATCTTTTTGTAGTGATTGGCTTAATTAGTACCCTTTGTGAAATGTTTTTTTTTTTTAAATTATAGTACGGCTTACGAATTGTACTGACATTTATAAATATTAAAGATTTGAATATTTTATACTTTTCCATATTTTGAACATACAGTTTCTAACATGATGTTTAGTAATCACGCCCGTGACGTACTCCAATAAAACCCGTAGTTTTTCTCCTCTGCGTCAATAGATACATCTCTTACTACTTCATGTCAATGCATAATCATAATAAGTATTATCTGCTTGTCCTTTGGTCATTGTCGCATGATACACAGGGACGCTCTGAAAGTTATTAAACATGATAATGAGAACGTTAATCTTCAAAATAACTAAAGAAAACATACGAAAAATTGTTTATCATTTTTATGTAGTTCCCCCAAGTCATACATCGTGAGAGCGATGGGTCTCATGTAGTTATTTTTAATAAACTGACGTAAATAATTGTAATTGAGAGGTGTTGTCGGGGGCCGATAACATGAAGATACCACGTTGATGCGGAGATCGGGCATGGCCGGAGACTGTTCTAAACTCAACCACGTTATGAACAATAATTTATGTATCGATTTGTGATAAAGCGGACAAGAGTCCAGCATATCCTAAAACTCTGACGCCTTTACTCTCTCTCACGATACTGCATCAAACCGTGTCCTGAGAAATATGTTTGTGATTACCCGCATGTGCCACTGTCCTGACGTTGAAACCGCCTAGGCGCACGAAGCTATTCACAGAACAAATGACTTTATCGGCTATATGAACAAATTACAACGACGCAAAGTTTGGAAGCTGCATAGGAAGCTACTTAATCTAAACTGGCGTATTGGTAAACCTCTGATTGAAAGCCAATACAATTAGTGTCTTTACTGAAAGAGTAGTTAATGCTGAACTTATTGCGCCCAGGAAATGAAGGTTTGTTTTGTCGCAACTAATTCCGAGAGAGCTGGATTTTTCTCTGGTGATATACCGTCATGAGACATGCATTTTCAAAAATGTTCCAGTTTCTCTTCCTTGTGCTTCCCTCCACCAAATCGAAAGTGTGGAAACGATGGCCTCCACAGAATTGCTTGTATGTACGTTTCAAAATGTATAGATTAATTATTTCTTGACTTTCATGCGTCAGTAATAGCCTTTAATTTTCGTCCAGACATGTTCTATAATTTTGATAATTAAGGCGTTATAAAATTACAAACCTAAAGTATATGTTTTTTTTTTTCAAGTAAAATAATGTACTTTTCGTTATATAGTCTTCTAAATAATTGAAATACCCAGGAATGTTTCAAACAAGCGTTTTAGTATGCATTGCAATCTTTAAAATGGTGTATGTTTTATATTAGGCAGTTAATTGGTTACGGTTGGCGAGGCGTGAAAGTCAGAGCGTGCGTGGCGAATCACGCTCCGACTTCCTCCGTCTATCCCTGTGAAAGTGAGAACACGGCGTATTTTTTGGAACTGCAACATAGGGTACTATAGGTTACAGATTCCTGTTCTAGACGCCGCTGTTTTCACGTGAACATTTACGTTCACTTTACTACCAGGCTTAACACGTTAGGCAGTTGACTTAAAGTGGGAACGTATATTTAGCAACTATCAGAAACAATTTTCAGAATAACCGGGAACATTCTAATTCACGGAGAAAGCAAACACGTTATAAGTTGCTGCCAGAATCGATACCCACAACCGCTACGACACCACTACATAACTGAAAGTAGTAAAAATAAAAGTAAATGGGTTTAATGATTACAACTTGTTGACAGACAAACATAAGACTCAAATTTCACTGGAAAATAGTCAACATTAAGCTTTGTTGCATAGGAAGAAATAAATAAAAAATGTAATACAGTTTATTAAATATTTTCTGTAGGAGCTATTGTTTGCTATAGCAAACATATATTCCTTCACACTATATTATATTGCTTCAAAATAAATACGTGTCACTTAATAAGGACAGACACTGCTATTCTCCTGAAATGAATGGAATCAAGTACATCGTTATATTTTATTCCAGAGACAATTCGGTTTCTTTAGAGTTTAGGATTGATGTGGCCTAATTCCAAAGATATTTTAAAGAGAAACATTTTTAGTGTATGTACATGTATATAAATATATATACATGTGTGTATATATACACGCAGCACACGCATCGTTTATTTTCCGAATTAGTTACTTATAAATATTGAGAATTATAAGTCAAAAATTCTCAGAGAATATTTTTAATGTATGTGGAGTAAAGAAAAGTGTAACAGCGTATTAATGTTTTGACTCTGTTGTATTTCATATTAATATTATTGTTTAAATATTTATTTATTAAGCAAGTTCTGGAACGCGAGACAAAATATTCATTTAAAGATATGGGATTATACCATAACAACTTTCCTCCTCTTTCGTGTCTTTCATTCCTACGACAGACGTGTTTCAGTCTATACTGCCATGACTGCAAGTAGCGGCAGACACAAATGTGCAGCGTGGTTGAGCTTGGGTGGATCTTTTAAACAGCAAGTGGTGAGGAGAAGGACGAAGTGTAGTTTTTCTGCTTTCATGTAGATGACGTCCTACCATTTTCCCTCATCCTTCGTCGTAGTACTAACTTTAAAAAATGTTCTGTGTTTGTGCCCTATGCCTTATTGTTTCATTAAACAAAACCGAACTTTCTGCCTGAGAAGAAAAATCCATAAATTCGTGATGGGGTAGGGGCGGAGAGAATGGTTTCATTTAAGCGTAAAAGTGTAACGTGCTAGTACTGAAAGTGTTAGTATATATGAAATGTTTTCCTACGGCACTACCTAGTCGTCAAAACAACTGCCTTTCTTTCCTGTCGTGACAGAAGCGAAGGTATTTTTTATTATATTGGCAGCGAACATCAGAGGAAGTAGAACTTTTTTTGTAACGGAAATATCACCACGAACCTATCTACGCTGATACAGAACAGCCGTAGTGTTATTAATGTGGGTCGTGTAATGAGTTTCCAACTCAATATGAAACGCGCAAGGAAAAATGCGACTCTATGCCGTGTCTCGTTCATCTCACACTTCAGCGGTTTGCACGCGATATAACCGTGTCAAATATTAAAGAACTTTTCCAATATTCCAGCATTTACAAACTATTGATACACAGAGTTGCTTTATAACGCACTGCATAGAGGAGCATCAAATTTATTTCATGGGGAAACATGTTTGGGTGAGAGAGTGTACGTAAGGGGGGGGGGTTGGGTAGAAGGGTGTGCGTGTCTGTGTACGTGTATGCAATCAGTAGTACAAAAATTAACAATTAATTAGATTTATTAAACAGTCTGTTAAGGTGTGTTGATACAAGCATGTAATTAGTTGGATTTAAACAAAACTGTTCTAAATATATTTAGAAAACTTTACTTCTTGAACAGCTAATGACTGAAGGTACTACATATTAACAGACCACAACGCCATTAGAGCTCGTGATTTGCTACCCACTCTCAACTCCACTACGAATGGTGATGAATTACAATATAATAAATCAGCACTTCAACCAAGTTAATTTTTTTATTCTAAAATAAGGAAAAATTCAGGACACGAGTTTATAACACATCACTTAGCTGTGTACACTCTTCTCTAATAATAGAGCGTGATTAATTAATTAACTAATCAATTCTTAGAGCTATTTATCAACTTGTAAAACCCTTTTAGCGTAAAAAAAATAATGTTCGAAACTAGTTATAAGACGAAAGCCACGTTGGGAGAGTATGAAGAAATCGTCAATATTGATTGGGTGAGGCAGCAGAATATGAATATTTTAATTGATGCTGACGCGTTTCAAGATTATACTTTTGCTGGCACTAACATACATGGTACGAGTATTTAATGCTCAAGAATGTATTTGGATGGATGAAAATATTAATTTACGCCACAATGATAACGAACTTTGGGAGAGTGAGGATTGCCATATCTCATAATGCGCATGGAGGGTTACCCCTAGGCAGGGACCAACACCTATCAAATTAGCAGGTGTCTCTAACGAGAGCCTATAGTCGACCATTCACCTCTTAAAACTGTTCGAAAGCCAACGTTTTTTTTCTTCTATATTTTCAAGGTAAATGACATGATATCGAGGATAATTTTATAAAAATAACAAATCACTTTGACCGAGCGAGGTGGCGCAGTGGTTCACTTTCGGAATCGCATTCGGGACGACCTGGGTTTGAATCCCAGTCGATTCAGCCTGATTCTAACTTTTCAATGGTTTCCCGATATCACTCCAGGCGAATACTGGGATGTTCCTCGCTAGAAGCAATGGCATATTCCTTCTCCGCTCCTGATTGCCCGAGCAATTTGCTCCGTCTCTAATGACCTCGCTGTCGACAACACGTTAAGTCCTACCTACGAAATAATTTGCAAAATAACGTTTACGATGTTTCTTTAGAGCAAATATGATGATTTTACCTGATAACCTTAATAAGTGCAAATTCCTAAAAATTATTTTTAAACTAAGTTTGACTTTTGGTACATTTTTTGAAGTTTTATGAGTGTCATGTTGCATTTTGTGTTCACCTGCACTTTTTGACTTCTGGACGTTTTGACTGTTAACATTGAAATACGGGCGAACACAATGACAGTTTTCCACAAAATATTCTTCTTTGTGACTTTCTAATAACACAAACCATTATTTTGTGCTATAGTTTAGCGTATTAACTTAATTCAGTTTTGAGATTAGTACGGGAAAATTTATAAGTTAAAGGTTCCTGTAACTCGTTTCATTCTTTACTGAAAAAAATTTTTTTCCTCCATTGGCAGACATTTTCCAGAATATTATTTCGTATCACAACGTAAAAGTATGTAAAATAAAAAAAATTAAGAAAAATACTTTAGCCTCCTGAGCACCACCCACTACATCTGCCCACTTGCGGAAATACGCTATAGCTTCGCCGGGAGCGTAGACTGAATATGGCGTAGACTGATAGTCGTATTCTGCACGTGTCTGCAACATTGACTCGACCGTCGCCAATACAACTGCCAAAGTCACGTGGTCAACAGTGATCAACGTGATAGTTCACACTTGAATTTTGAACAGAACCGCACATTTAAATTAATGAAACACCTTGACTAACTTAAATATATGCCAAATGCATTAAAATTGGGTTAGAGGAAGTGTATAACCGTCTCAAAGCACTTACTTATATAGGCATACCGTGTTCTAACCTGGAATTCTACCCACATTGTTTTTTATAGTGTTGTTGGCATAAAAGCAGTTCAAAGTTGGAACAAGAATAGAGGCTATTCGCAGTTTGCATGAGCACTCTACCTTCGAGCCCGGATCGCCCCGGCATGAGGCCATCGAGCTAACAGCGTCGCCAGTGAAATATTATTGCGAACCAACGGCAATGACTCCTTTGACTAAACTTCACTGACTTGAAAGTGATTTATAACTATTTAAAATTGAGTGGTACTGCTTTGTGCACTGATTACTGCATTCCGCTAAATCGCCGATCACTACCAGCTTACTAACTGAATTTGTTAATTTGTGGCAGCATGCATTTTCTAACTCGGAGAAACGTTCGCTGACTGTAGTTCATCACTGTTCATCGCGGCAGTTAGAAAACGATAGACCGACTTATAATTAAGTATGAAGTAAGGATTTTTGACATTTAATTTAAAATGAGAGCGTTGATTGGATCTCATAAATCTATTAGCTCATATTTACACTCGCGGAACGATATTTGTCCTGGATCTCAAGAACAGTCGACAAGATGTCATCAGCTGGCGTGCGATGGCCGACGAGAGATTTCTAACCGTCTTCGCGGTCCAGTGATGAATTCAGGAAGACAGTCTTTATATTATTTTATTGGCAGTAGTCCTTTGTGATTCTTATAGTCAGTTCCTTTCTCTTTGCGGTGATTCGTAATTTTCACTTTATTTGTTAAATTTATTGATATAGGCTGTTCCCGGTTATCTGAGCACTTTTGAAATCAACCTTTGAATAATGTCACTGTCCTGCCTGCGTGTATTTCAACGGGCGCACTGACGGGTATAATCCCGGTAAAGTTGGCAACGACGCATAAGTAGTCCCAATTCTTAACGTTGAATAAAAATGATTCGGTAAACATTTAAGAACACTCAAATTATATATTATGATTTCTGTTTATTTTTCAGTACGTCCTACTCTAATGATTAGCAAATCCGTTAAATATTAGTTTGTTATTCTAATAATTTGACAGTTTTACTTGACCAACGCATGAATAAAGTGACCAGGCCTATGACAATGTTAATTGTACATATATTGGAAGAATACACAATGCGTGTAGATCTCAAGCAGGGCTTTCAAAAATGCTTAGTTTACTGTGAACGGCTTTTATATTTACTTGTCCTATTTAGTACGCAGAAACCAATTACATGTAGTCAATTTCATTGAATGAAAACATGTTTTAGTCATAAATTAAATAACTAAAGCACGCATTAAAAATAAAGCAAACTTATTAATTTGCGGTTTCCCGCAAAGAAACGCAGTGGAGACGATATCTCTGCGAAACGTTCAACGGTTGCGATACTGTTACTTTAAAACAAAACGGACATATAAGGGCGACATGCACGTAGTTGTACTATAGTTTGGCAACACTGCCAATGCTCCAGAAATCGCAGCAGCATCGTAGTGGCGTATCCAGGCGTGTATTTTGTGCGTTTAAACAAGAACCTTACTGAGGTACGCATCTGCGTCCGGTACACATACATTGTGCGCTGTGGGATGTATCTTGTATACATCTGAATTTGTATACTACCGTATCACTATGTCTAGTTCAGACGCCGGTGTGGCTCTACAAGTGTGGGATGAAGATTTGGCATACGATATATTTCAGTGTTATTTTATAGTACGTTCTATTAAAAAGAACGCATGTTTTGGAAAAAACGTATTACTACTATTGGTAAAGCGTAAATTGTTATACTAAAGAGGACCTGTGCCTTATTACTTCAGACTGAAACTTATTTTTTAGAGACTTTATTACAAGTTCTATGCCATGAAACATTATGCATGTAACACCTTCTGCGGTAACATTTTATGTTGTGGTTTAAGGCGCATGATGAACAGAAAGGTCATTAGATAAAAGGGACGGTTTCTGTTGCCAAACGGTTTGTATTGTTTTTGTTTTGGATAAAATGAGTGCTAAATGCGTTTTTTATATAATAAGCAATATTTCATGTATCGGAAATGGTAATGTGTTAATGAAATCTACACATATGAATAATGGATGAACTGACTTAACAATACCTTTTTTATTTACACAGTCCATTATGAAAATAATATATTATTACTGCATGCACAATAAAAGGGTACATATACAGAAAAAGTTTAAAAACAAAATATGATACATTTAGATTATTATGTGTTATCATTGACAAATAAAGACCGACCTGGTTTCGTTAAGAGGATTTATGTTAGCAGTAAAGGGAGAAACAAGAGACCATCATACTTATTTGGAGTTAATTCATTAAAACTGCACACATTGCACATAATATTAAGAAACACTTAGTTGATTACTATTTATTCACCCTGAATTAGTATGACGTAAAAGAAAGACTTCGAAACCGATTATTAAAATCACATGTAGGTAACATATGGTATATGCTGTGCTAATTTATTCTGCGTTGACTTCAATGTAGATTAATCCGCGTTAAATAGTCTATGTGGAAGTTAGCACGTCAGGAAAACGTATGATTTAAAAATCAACTATTCAGTCAGGGAAAACTTAAAATTAAGATAATTGTATGCTATAAGCCAAGCAATGTCTGTGGTTAGTTCTAATTAAATTGAAATCGAATACTACACGCTTTGTACACAAACAAAAAAAAATTTAATTAAATATTTACTAAGAGGCCGTAAGGCGTAGAAAATATATAAGGTTACAAGAATGTAAAAAATTTGCTGATAAACGGTTTTGTGCTTTTTGAGAAAGTTTTGTACAAATACAATCACATCAAGGGCCAAGTACGCATTTGCCTGTTCGGATGAAAAGCCAAATAAAAAAATAAGCTGAGTTTCACCGCTAAACGGCAAAGAAAAAAAATGTTAGCAATGGTCATGAACAGCTTTGCTTATTTTGACGCAAACGTTCTAAAATGAGAATGGCAATTATCTTTGTTATTAAAAAATAAAACAAAAAATTCGATATATTTTATAACATTGCCTTATCAACGTGTAATGCTTATAATATAATTATAAATAACATTAAAAACGGATTTAGTGTGAAATGTTTGGCAGCTTGGACATGTTCACATTGGCGGTACGTAAGTCCATGCACTCGTACACTGGCGGACCAGAAATGACCAAATATTCACAAATTATGCTAAATATTTTATTTGATGAAAATCTTAAATTTGAAAGAATATTTTCTGAAAGTTGAGGATATATTCCTTATACAATGCAATGTTACTTGTTAAGACTTAAGTTTTGTTGCTAAGGATATTTATGTGTATAATCTATTCTTGGTTTCTTCAAACTTTTCAAAACACCCCACATACGACGTGATTGGTTGTTTCCTAAATAAGTCATGTATCACAAGTGTTTTATACTTGTGTGATAATAAAAATACTTTATATAGGGTTAATGTTAACCATTACTTTTATATTATCTATAAATTATAGACTATCATTTAATACGAATAAAGAGAGAGAGAAAATAGGTATGTTGGTAATGCCTAGTAAGAAATAGTTCTTATGAAAAACATTATTACACTGAGTGCGCACGAATGCGGTGCGTTGGCCCTCTGGTGCAATTTTCTAAGCTTTGATCGGATATTTTCGCCTACACCGGAAATTGGCGCCTGTCGCCGCGGGTCCCCACCCACGCCACGCGCATGCGCGCGTCAACTCAAGGTCAAGCTATCATCGTATTCGTATACCTGAAAGAACGAGACCACATTTATTTCGATAGTTTTATTGCTCACGAAATTATAGAGTTTGAATGGCCCACCTTGCAAACGTTACCCATGTGTTGGTCTCATTTTAACGTCGTTTGCACTTCAAAAACACTCGCACACATGCATTTGTTCATTTCGCCGCAATGCGTTAACTGAGAAGTGTCCATTACATCATCGATTTTTCTTAAAAATCTTCGTAATTATAATTTATGACACAAAATATCAAAGCTAAACATGACATAGGGGACTATTTAACGAATTTTTGAAATTTGTGGGGTTTAAATTATACCTGTATTTTCCCACGTTGGAATTACATTATTAGATAATTAGGTAATATTTGATTAAGATTGTAGAAGTGAAACTAATAATGCAAGAAAAAAAATTGATTTCGAAATAATTGTTAAGATGTTCCTTACGACTTGACTAGCTTTGTTTTTAAATATTGACTCCGAAAATGAGGCTTAGCTTAGGTTTCTCGTTCGTAATGCAACATCCGCAAAATTACAATTTTGACACGCTGTTTCGCATCTTAATGAACCCAAAATGGTTTACAATTGTTCGAAACTTCATTACTAAGTATCTACAGCTTGAACGGTGATTGCAAATCCTAGCAGAAACATCGTTCACAAAAATAACATTTGTTACATATTAGTTTCTACTGAGCTAAGTCATTATTTTACAAGAAAACGAAGGTTCGGTGGACGTAAGTTGCTATGAGACACGTTTAACTCCTAATACGTAAGTTGCAGTCTACAAGTTTTTGGAATACTACATAGATAAACTAAGAATGGGCAATCCTAGATGATGGTTTTGCTAAATTTAAGAGCAAATATATTCCCATACTGACGCTTTTGTTTTGTATAATGTCTTGTGTTGCAGGGGCCGTGGTGATGTAGTTAGACTACTCGCCTCCCACCAAGGCGAACCGGGTTCGATTCCCGGCGGGGTCGACCCCGGATTTTCGCATGGGAGAATCGTGCCGGACTATAGCGCTGGTCAGTGGGTTATCTAGGGGACCTCCCGTTTTACCCGCCCCTGCATTCCGGTGCTGCTACATACTCACCTCGCTTCACCTTCATCGGCTATTAAGACCTCGATATCAAGAGAAATGCTAATCTCTCCACTCCACCACACTCCACTCCAAAATTCATCACTATGGTAAAATATTTACTCACAAAGTTAGTAAAAGCTGTTCCTTCTTCTATATTGGCTTCCGTAAAACTTAAAAATGTAGTTAAGCCCCAAAGCGTTAATTTATGTCCCACCCACTCTTAAATGAATCCCACGAGTATTATCTGCGTGCGCTGCATAGGAAATTCTTGTTTCGGTGTGACGTGACTGGACGCATGGACAACACACAGCAAGTGCGCCCCAGCTACGTAGACGCGCAGCGCGGCGCGGCCGCCCGCTTGTACGTCAAAGGGTATATCCATTACGTACGCATGAGCAGGTGATATCGTGATGGAATTCGAACCACGCGGCCATTGGGCGCGTGCTGAAAGCGAACAGCGTTCGAGCGGCTTGCGTGTTATCGGCTTTCAGATCACGCGCGGTTGGGCTCCGACTGTTTTATCGCAATACCCGTTCCCCCAAACCCCTCCACTAGTATTCCTTTTCAACCGCTTCTACAGTCCTTCCCATTTTCCACCAATTTCTGCACGTTTCATTGGATTCATTTGAATCGGTATAGCCCAATAAAATTAATTTTCGTCAATTTATTGAGCTGAAAGTCAATGAATTAATGAATGCATTCTCAAGCCTAGCGTCATATTTAATACCTAATTTTAATTCGAAAGGTCGCCGGTTTCATCCCAAATACTTCAATTATGTGGCGATTTTTATAAAATGGTTTTTATCATGTGTATACTTACATACCAATTTTTTTTTCTGATTTCTCGCCTTTTCTGTAACTCTCCAACTGTTACCTACTGTATACTGAGCATAAAAAATTATAATGCCATATATGGTAGTTTCTGCTACCCCTTCCCAAAACCGGTGATGAAAGTTTAAAGTATTTTAGTCTTGCGATAGATTCGTAACTCATTACTGAGCGGTATAACACAAGTACTAAAAATAGTATTGCCATACAACACAAAGTGTTATTAGGAAAGTCGCTATTTTACAATATTTTACCTCATTCAATCTGGATACGTTTTAGGCGTAGGTGCCAAAAGTAATGGAAACTCGAAATCCAGTCATTTTAATAAAAAAATTCATAAAATGGTAGAGACAACTACGTTTCCATAGTACCGTGTCGAAACATGTTATTTCTCAATTTACTCTCGTTCCACATAGCCTCAAAGCTGGCGTGATATTCTCATTCCCTGGATTGTGTTTAAGACAAGCCGGCGTGATATTGTCATTCCCTGGATTGTGGTTTAGACAAACCGGCATGATATTGTCATTCCCTGGATTGTGGTGTAGACAAGCCGGCGTGATATTGCCATTCCCTGGATTGTGGTTTAGACAAGCCGGCATGATACTGTCATTCCCTGGATTGTAGTGTAGACAAGCTGGCATGATATTGCCATTCCCTGGATGGTGGTGTAGACAAGCCGGCATGATATTTTCATTCCCTGGATTGTGGTGTAGATAAGCCTGCGTGATATTGCCATTCCCTGGATTGTGGTGTAGACAAGCCGGCATGATATTGCCATTCCCTGGATTGTGGTGTAGACAAGCCGGCGTGATATTGTCATTCCCTGGATTGTTGTGTAGACATGCAACTATACAACTATAGTACTCACCAAGGACACCTGAATTTTTATAGTTTTCAACCAAGCTGAGTACTTACTTTCAAAATGACGGGCGTTTTAAAATTTAGGCTTATATGTCATATCTCGGGAACCATCCAACCGATTGAAACCAAATTTTGTGTTTTTAAAGTGCATCCTGTGGGCATTCCATTTTGAGATGCATATTGTTGTTCGTACAACCTTTTAGAAGAAAGAAATACGTGAAAAATAAAGATTTTACGTAATATCTCGAAAACAACTCAACCGATTCTCACCAGATTTGGTACGAAAGAAATCTACGGTAGTATATGTAAACATAAGTTATTTAAATTGATTAGCCATTTTATACAATAGCCCCGAATGGGCCGATACGATTTTAATGTGATATAATGGGAACTAATACGCCAGTTTCCACCAAATTCTCCACACAAGTAGCGCTACGGTAGACTGCGTAAAATTACTCGTTTTATTTTCAAAATGACGGCCCTATAAGTATTTCAGGTTAGTGAACCCTATTATTCAAAACATTAGCATTATTTGGTCAACTTCGGATATAATCATTCGATATTTGTAATTGTCTCACTACTGTTGTTTCTGGTTCCATCTTTAACGATATCGCTGTCAACGAGATGTCAAGGCATACGAAACAAATTGGCTTAGAGCAACTTCATTAATATTGAATATATTTAGTTTGTTATAAGTTGCGCCAATGTCGGGAACACAGCCTTTGGTAATTAGTGTTAAGTTGGATCAACATGACGTAACCAACATTATGCCAAGATTGGACATTACCATAGTTATGATGAAATAAAAGTGTAATTACATTCGTTTGTTTAAAGGCTATTGTGTTTTGGCACACAAATACTAGATTATTTACATATACTTTGTTGACCATGTTTTGGTTACTTGTTGGTAATCGTACTGCCAGAATTTGATTACTATGTATTTGATAGGTCAACACTGTACAACAAAAACAATTTCAGTAGGAGGAAATACTCGGCTTAAATGAAAAAAAAAATGGTACTTGTTTGTTTTCACAACTAATGAAGACTTTCAAATGTAATTCTCTTAAACTGTGTTTAGTAGATTATCTGTTAAGAAAATTTGAGAAATAACTGTTTGTGATGATTATGTTTTATTTTTGGCCAATATTGAGTAACAAATGTATGCCACCGTAGAATATTATTATTTGTGTCTGAACAAAAAAAAATTGTATTTATAATTGATTTTAATTCTTTGAGTGTTTATTTAATTGAGCAAAGAGAGCCTTTAAAAATAAACGGTCTATTGTTGGTTGTGTATTGGCTTCCAATTGGAAAATACACTTTTGTAACTGGTAGCCATTCCTTTTGTTTGGCTAACGCCCCCCGCCGTTGACGTGTGGTTGGTAGTAAGGTTGTAAATACGTTGTGGTGGGATCTGAATGCATGCTTATGTTTTGGAATATAGTTATACATTTTACGTTGAGACATCACTCTTTTCCAGAAAAAAATATACAAATTGTCTTTAGGAGGGCGTTTGTTTAAGCGAAGTTTAAATTCATGTATGTAAACCAATGTTTTCAAGCTTGCGTATACAGAATAATTCAGGAGTTGTCGCAACTTACAATGCTTATTCCTTAGGTCATTTGGAGAAAAAAACGCCATATGATTGTGGGCTTTGCTCCCAATATCTACAGAGTAGTTCTTAAAGTTTGAAAGGCGAAAACAAAAAACCCTTTCGGAAGTAAAAAACATTAATTATTATCCAACTTTATTGTTTACAGTTTAGCATAAAACACAGTATCAGCGTATTCATTTGTGTAAAATTTACGAGGCATTGCAACACAAGTAGTACTTCTCACAACGAACGGCTACAACCACAATAAATGCGTAGGAACGTGCCATCTTCACGTCACTAAAGTGAAACAGTGTCGCTACTAGGCCACCTGAGTTATAAAGGGTGGTGGCCAGTAGTTCGTATAGTTAAATTATTTAGGTGCAGACTAATGACACCTGAGGTTGTTGCTTTAGGGGTAAACAAATACTCGTATTCTCCGTTATTCAACACATCAGGATTTTATTGACCAGAAGGTCACATAGTTATTACACACACTGGCGAGACTGAGCCCCCCTGCAAGTCGTTTGCCTGAAGGGCTGGTGGGCTGAATACTATGCGTCGGGGAAGGTTGTTGAAGGGAGACGTTTCTCTTCTTATCTGTGACTGCGGCTTTTGGTGAGTTTTCTTCGTTGGTAGCTGAGGCATGGTGAGTTGGGTGGCCCTCGTTTAGGCCCTCGGACTGGCTCTCGTTGGCGTGCTGTACTAAGTTGTCTTTTTCCTGCGGCTTTGACTGTCTCTCTCTGAAGTCCAGGATTAGGGTTCTCCAGTGACTTGTACTTTCCCTGCGATCCCGGCTGGCGTTCCTGGTTGGAGAGTGCTTCCTCCTCAGTCTGCTTCCGGCTATCGCGTTTCTGCATCCCTTACCGTTGAAACTGCCACTAAGTTTTCGGAAATGAACTCATAAATTCTCGGTACTTTTACTGGGTTTGTGTCGGGAATTTACTCATGAAGTTTCGGGCTGTTCCTGGGTTCCCTCCCGGTGACGTTACTATGGACTCACTGACTGACTGACTTCTCGCCTCGTCGCCATACGGCGCAAGACTACGCCTTCTTGGGGAATGGCGCCACTCGGACTGGGGCTACCACTCGTTTTCGGGAATTTACTCATATTATCGCCACTGTTCTCGTCACACGACTGCTTACTCCCATGTCTGATTCGGCTTCTCCCGTTTCGGCTGTATCTATCTCGTCTCGCGGCTGTACCGCCGAACAACTCCCGTCTCGGCTGGCGATAATAGTCCCGAACAATTGACTGTGAACAACTGATTACAACTGACTGCCTGGGCCGGCCCCGAACTCCGGCCCATTGATACGACTGCCTCTCGCCTAACTGCCTTCTCGGTCTTGCATCGCGGCTGCCGAACAACTCCTCACTCATGACTGACGACAACTGAATGACGAAAACTGAATGATCACTAACCTTGGCTGCTCCCGAATTTAACCTGTCTCTCGATATATTCAAATTGGCTGTCAGCAGATTGTGTCGAGAGAAAAAGGGACTTCCCTGGTTCCCTCGCGCGTTTTTTTTTTGTATAGGATTTCAGTCTCATCAGCGGCTCACTCGCTTTAACTAGGAGTGGAGGGAGGGGTGCGGCAAGCGTCTCGGGGATTCCTGGCAGCTGTGTCGGCACTAATATCGGTGGGAGTTACCCTGTTTCCTTCGTATAAGGCTTATATCAGCTAATTTTCGGGACTTCCCCTGTTTTTCTGTCGCTTCGGTTATCCCCGCGTATTCTTATATCTCTGGAAATCCCCGGGGGTTATTTCTCAGGGTGTGAATACAGCGCAATACCTATCTCTATGCACTCGCCACGCGTCAACAGATAGTCACACTTCACGAAGGTCAAGGTCGCGCGCTGTTCACAGCAATACTCAAAAGGGCAACATCATGTCACGAGCCATTTACTGTAATGCGTTTCCAAATTTTTAAATTTCTCTGTAAATATTGCGAAAAGACTGCACATTTATATGGCATCATTTGCTTTAAATGATTTAAGAAATATGGCCGGCAATATGTTCATATATATACGCATAAGCATAAATTAATTGTCAATATTATGAATACGCTATGACTAGGCAGTACCATTTAAAAAATCTAACATGTAAGCAAGGTATGAACTAGGGCGGAATTAATAGTTAGATTAAGTAGGTATTGTTTTAGAGCACTTGAAGTTCTGTTGGCATGGTGAAAATGTTTGGTGGGGGGGTATATTTGTATATCTATGTAAGAGGAAATTGTCGTGTGACGTTGCTCATAGTTTTGTATGTGCGTTGCAAACATTAACATAACAAAAGGCTTAAAAAGAAATTGTGTGTGATACCGGAAAGCATCTAGGACATAATCTTAGCAATGCTTTTATTTTGCACGGGAGTTTAGTTAATATAGTTTAATAGTAGTAAAATCCGATATATGGTGTACATTACAGAACATAGAATTGTATTGAACTTTAATGAAATGGCATGTTTCATACTTCTCTTCTCAGGTGGAGTCAGAATGGTGTATTGGATAGCCCACCGTAGTGGTAAACAGAAAGGCGCAATTTCGTGCCTAGCAACGAGTAAATTTACAGAATGCAAGTAGAAAAGAATGAAGTTCTACACTAAGATACAGTAGCAAGCAAATAAATAGCAGTAGTTAGTGCAGACATGTTGTACAGTTTTAACTTGTTGGTAAAACACCACTAATTAACGTTGGCAGAATGATGTTTAGTGGTTTGTCGTTATGTGGGTAATAAAATGTCTTTACGTTACCAGTGTTGAAAAATGTTGTAAAATCGTTTCACTGATAAAAAACTGTATGTATATGTAGGCGTCCGACTAATAACACAACGCTGGGCCGACGTATGCACGAGTGTGATCTTGGTGTTTGGACAATATTTGTTCAGTGTTGGCCAAACCTTGGAGCAAATGTTGAGCCAGCTTTATGCCAACAAAAATTGCTACTGGGAATCATTTACAAAGACACATTTTCACACAACGCTGAGGAAATAAATTACATCCACAGAAGTAAACCGCACGCCCGATTCTTATGACTGACAAGTATCGTTAACGTACTCGCGACATCAAATTTATATTCAAAGAAAGGTAATTCACATTGTCTAGAGAGAAACACATTTGAAGTTATGTTTTAGGTATCAAAACGTGACTTAAAATATTGTTTTATGTCTACTATGTTACAAGAATCGGCTGTCGTTTGTGAAAATAATGTTGTATGGCAATTGAACATGAGTATTTATTCACACAAGCTGGCTGTAACTTCTCTGAATACTCAAATCAGTAGAGTCTGGTACAGAACACATAAAGAACGGTTTCCAGCAATATTTTCTTTTTATTCGAGCATTTCTCATGAACTCCTTTACATAATGCTCATTGCCCTGCCATATTCAAATCCCATTTTATTATATGCTCTTCCCAACGAGATCATTGTGCCTTACAACTGTGTCCTACTTTCCGGCGTAAACTTTTTTTATAGTTTTCGTAATTTGTTCCTTTCCTTTTTTTATTTGGAAAACTTTCACCCCGGCGAGATACTGGGAGCCCTAAAGCTATGAAATATGTATACAGCGTTTCAAATACGCAGTTTGACTCGTCATCAGCTTACGTACAGACCTAGCGCGCCTATTTTCGAGGCGAATATACCGAGCCAAAATTCAGATAGCTTCCATGCGTTACTCATACAGCGAGAAACTGCCTTGTCTGGGTACCTCGCCAGTTACGAGCTACGAGCGCACTCTTGGCTACGTCCCAGTTCTCTAACGAAAACCTATCCACGTTCGTCGTAACAAACTTGGGAAAGTTTCAAGAAAACTTTTCATCCCCTTCTCACATCCCTTCGCCGAGGGGGTTTGGGATGGTGAGGGGCAATAAGAGGGAGGCGAGGCCATTACCGCTGGAAATTCGAGATTCAATAAAAAGGGAAACTAGGACTATATAAAATCTATTACTTTTCTTGACGACTTTTCAGGGAGTTGGGCTGGACGGGAAGTCTTAACAGTGATCCGCTCTAATAGAGCTTGAATGGTCGCGACGTTTTTCTCCCTCGGGAAGGATGGAAGTTTGACAGCCGGATATATCTAGGGCAGCCAAGTCGTTAGAGGTGTTCTTGCGCAGTAGCAGGCAACAACGTGACACGTGTGCTGTCACGTGGCAAGTATCTACTGGAGACATCGTTAGCTATGCCACGAAAAACCTAACATGGCAGTCTCATCGCAGAATGTTACTAATCAGACGTCAATACGTCCCAAATGTCCGTTCTTTACGAAAATACGCCACAGGAGCTTGCATTACACCTACAACAGCAGTATTATAGAAATAATTTTATTGGCATCAATATCATTCCAATGTATAATAAATTATACATTAATATTATTAATAAATATAAGATTAGTTTTAGGTGAACTATGAAAGCGACAAAAAATAATTCAGTTGCTTCACTTAGAACTTTAAAGTAAGAAGAACTTGCAAAACGAAACTAAAAATAACTCGATTATCAAATATTTAGTTAGGTCTACGTTATTTTACAAAACGGCCATATATTTAGAGGCGCATTTAGTGATGAAGAAAACTTTTCTTCGTCTGTAGTGTTGTTAAGCCGAGTAACAGGTGCAATAGTTCGCGACTGTTTTGGGGCAGTGTAACTCTTTGGCTGTCGCTGATTATTTTAATTGGTCACTCAGCTCATGCTTTCCAAGGTTAGTTTGTATCATAACTCAACCGTGGATGCTTCAAGACCTTTGATTCGGATGTGATTTTGATAGGGCGCACACCACGTCTGGTTGTTGGCTTCAAATCAAAGAATGACTTCAATGAGAGAAATACTATTATCATTGGATATTCATTTAATAAGGTGTAAATGACTGGAGGATCATCGGAATGTACTCGAAGAAAGCACTGTTCGGGGAAATGTAATTTGCTGTAGTTCAGGGCAAACTTGATTTAAGCTAATGAAATCCGGCCACTGAAATTTTCAGTAGAAGTCATGTGAACCCATTGGAACAACTTTCACTGGAATTTCTCTGAATTGAACAATTTCCCCCCTTCGAGCTCTATAATGATTCCGAACCCTCTGAAGTTTCTCCTTTAAAATATCAGAAATATTCACAAATGTCATTCGCCTCCAGCTGTGATAATATGGTAAGTAATATTTGGGATGTTCTGCAATGTCCATTAGTGTTAGTTTCACTCTGCGGCTCCAATTTTCATTTTACCTAATACCACGTGAGTTTACAATATTATATTCTTACACGTCTCTATAATAGACTTCCCATTTGTCTGGCTATTCATGAAACTCGGGTAGAGATTTAAAAGAATTGTGCAAAGGGGCTGGGGAAGCTTCGGTTTTAAACACCTCATGGTATGGTTTCGATTTTGGAAAGTGAAGAGCGCGTTTAACAGGCAGCTTATTAACTATAACTTCCAAACGTCATTGCCCGTATATCCTCCATTAACTGCAAACAGTGACTGCTCGTCACTTCACTTTATTATGTTGTTATTTGAGACAATCAAGATTCTGTTTCATTTTTTGCTAAGCTTATAATGCAATGCGCCATGATTTACATAAACGCCACAGCTAATATGATAAGGGTTCGAACAGCCGCAGAACTACTAATCAAAATTGCATGTCTTTAAAAAAGCATGTTGAAGACATTATGAAATCTGTGGATGTTTTAGATTCTAAATTGACATATTAGAAACATTCACAAGACTGAGCGGAGGCAGATGATGATTTAATGACTAGTGGTTTCGAGATTATACAGAATGTACTTGAACTTCAGGAACAAACTTTCTCAGATGATTCGTTATGGAAAGTGAAATAGAAAACATAATACAACCTGTGGGTTTACGTGATTGTTAAGGGAGTGACACGCCCTTGAAAAGTGGGAATTCAAATTAGTCATTTGCGAAATTTCATAAACTATGTGAGATGAAATAACAAATTCGTTAATAGTGTTAGCTTGATTTGATATCCGCCATTTGTGAACGTTTGGTGGGCAATGACATCACCCATAGTGAAGAAAGTTCGAGGTTGCATGTTATAAACCACCAAAATTGTGTGACCCCTGTTTAAGGTTTATTGTACTCAGGTTGGTAAGTTCAATACTTGTCGTTAATTTTCGCCGCAAGGGTGCATTGGTGTTCCATGTGCACCAGAATTTTCTGTTTTGTGTGTAAGTAAATGGGATAATTGCAATTGTCAGAAAATAAATATAACTGTGTATAAATTTTCTGATTTGTATTGTGTTAGAACCTACGTAAATAATAACTTTTGTTCTTGGCACTGGAGTGGAAATACAAACTAAATATGTCCACATGTTTTTTTTTATATGCTGCTGTAAAACTGGGTTTAGGAAAACGTTGGCTTGCACAGTTAATTTACTTAAATATTTCATCTTAATATAAAAAATAGTAATAATAGTTAAAAAATATTATTTTAGAGGTTTTCTGCGCCATTTTACGTAAGTGAAAGGAGAATAGTATAAAGTTTTTCTTAATTAAAGCTTGCATTAAAATTCGTGACGTTTTCCCATTGTAATAAGGTAGCTTATTAACACTCAGTACCAGACACAGTTGTATTTTTATTGTATTCTCTTGTAAACACCACTGGAATACGTGAATAATAGTTACGAAATAAATTTTATACTTAAAATTTTGGCTGGGGAAAGTATATATCACAATTCCAAATGAACACAATCTTTTACTCACAAATAAATATTACTTATGATACACCGCCGGCTTAAAAAAAAAAACCTCTTTGGAACACCAGCGCACCTTGTGGCGGAAATTTTCCTTATTCTAAACTCTCCCATAAGAAATCTCGTTTTGTTCCTAAACTGAGTATAAAAGAGCGATTGATATGATGTAATAAAAATGTGTATAAGCTGTTGACAGTAAAGAGAGCACTTTTGAGGTCCTAGTTACTTTTCTCCAATCAGCCATTTTTTATCCTTCCGCCACTTTTTAAAAATAAATATTGATATGTAAGTAATAAACACAGCGTACATTTTTCACCGGACTCAAAATTTAACGTCTATGGCTACAATAACATTTATTTACTGATTGGCTACTGCATGTTGCGAAAGTTTCTCCATTGGCTGAGCTGCTGGATGGCAAGTAGGTTACCAGGCACTTACTGCCAAACATCGTTCCAACATGTTCCAACAAAATAGCCTGGGGTGCCATTTTGCTCACTTGTAGGCTGAAGCTCGTGGTACAAGTGGCTGTTTAACCTCTGTATTTTCTGTTACTCTGTAATTGAGCCAAACCTGATGGACCTGCTTCAGTGCGATACATGAAAAACGCTGGGAGAGCTATTAAAAATGTCTGCATATCTGGCTCTGCTTTAACACAAGTATGTTTCTAGATGGAACAAATGGTAGATGGTACAATATGTTCGAGTTTGCCATTAATAGGAAAAAAATTTCGAATTGGTTGTTATTTTAATTTTTTTAATATAAATATTTATTAAATAAACTTTAAAAAAATAGTATTAAAATTATGTTATCATTTTGCTATTTTAAAAAATAGATTTCACTGAAACTAATTTGTAAAACATGTTGAACTTTAAATTTTAAATAAAAAATATCGATTAAATATTAGTACTCAAAGTAAACCAAATATGATGTTTAATTGGCTTGATAGGTTCTGTATTGTTTATTTCACTAATAAAATGTTTTCTTTAATAAGAAACTTTTTTAATAGAAATATGTATTACATAATATTTTATAATGATGTTATAAAATATTTATTACATAATATTTTATAACAAGTTTATTAAAAAGAAATGGTTTATAGGTTAAAGCTCTACTGTATAATCGATTTCGGTAATAATTTGAAAAAAAATCTGGATTTGAACAAACTAATTTTTTAATTATTATATATATTTAATAAATTCTTTAGACGAATAGTATTACAATAAATGTGTGATCACGTTTTTGGGTACTGCACGTTCGATTTCACTAGTAATTTTAAAAAATGTTTAAAATTAGACAATTGTAAAAAATCTCTAATAAAAAATATAAATTTAGTAAGTGTTTAGTATTAAACAAGAAGTAACTGATATAAGTAATGAGCATACTTTCCTCTACAAGAATGCAAATATATTTTTTAGAAGTTATCAGGTTATATGGTAGGTAGGCCTTGGCGTCTTGTTGACAGCGATGTCATTAGTAATGAAACCACAAACATATGAAATAGTAGTGCGACAATTACAAATACACAAAATACTTCATCCGGGACTCGAAACCAGAAAACCTCGACTCATAAGCTAGCGTGCAATCAACTGCGTTATGGAGGTCGGATTCGGAGCATCAAATTCGGATGTAATCAGTTTAATGTTTTGAAAGATAGGATTTACTAACCTAAATTATTTACACGGCCATCCTTTGGAAAATAAGTGTTTGAGCCGCCTAAAACTAGTAGGTTTACATGGCCTACCGTAGCAATACTTGAGTGAAGAAACCTTTTGGAAATCGTCTATTGGTCCCAGAGTTATGGCTTCAGAATTTTATTTTCTTATTTAGTACTATCTTACAAAATTGCCGCAAATAAGGTTATATATATGATGCTTCTAATATTTACCGTTAGCATGAAAGTTTTGTTAAATTTGGTTAAATATTTTAATGGATATTACAAATTTTGAAAATATTAATATAGCCACTATTTTTAAACAAATTGTCTGATCGAACTTAAGTCATGTAAGTTTAAATGAATTTTGTAGCACTAACGGTGTGCAAAACTTTGTGGAAATAAGTTACATTTTTTTTTAAAGGCAAAATTTTTGTTTTATAACCTGGTGCTATATTGTAAAAATGTCAGGTAAAATATCTCTTTACGCATAATTGATTCTTTTAATGAATACTCTTAGATTACAAAAAAGTGGTAAAATTGTAATTAATTGGTTAATTTATATAACATACTAACATAAATTATTTATATAAACGCCATAAAAAAAGGCTGGCCCAACAAAAACCATGTTAGTTTGCATACCGTGCTGTAACACTTCTTACAAGTAACATTATGTGGAAATCGGTTGATTGGTCCTCGAGATGTGGCATAAAATTTCGGTTTTTTTTATGTGACGATCTTTATAAATGGAGGACGAAATGGTTATGGATTAGCCAAATGAGATGATTGTCATACATACAGTTTACAAAGTTAAGTTAAAAGAAATTACACATTTTCGTAGATAAAACACACACAGCCAAAGGCTCTTTATATCCGCCATTCTGAAAATAAGCGTCTGGCAGACATAACACACACAAATTATTATGGTCTAATATAGTAAAATTTCTTTGACTAATTTTGTGGGAATAGTTTGATTGTTTTCCGAGATATGACCTAAAATTTTTATTTTTAATGTGGGTCTATTTTACAAAATGGCGGAGAAATGGGTGTCTGTATAGACAAATATGGTTATATAACAGATACTGCCAGCATTAAAATTTAAGTTAAAATTTGTTTCATAGTTTCGCAGAAATAAGATACTAAGGAGAAATTTTTTTTGACCGCCATTTCGAAAATAAATGTCAGACACATTAAAAATATATATGTTTACAGGGCCTGCCGTAGTGCTGCCTGTTTGCCATATTTGGTAGGAATTGATCAATTGTTTCCAGAGATATGACATAATTATTTTTTTTGTAGCGCTGTCTTACAAAATCGAGGCCAAAATTCGTTATGTGTTGGCATATATAATGCTTCTAATAAGCCCTTACAACGTATAAAATTTGGTATATACTCGTTAAATAGAATGGATGATAAACAAAACCAACCTTAAATGTTTGTATGGCCACCATTTTGAAAATAACAGCTTAATCATTTTACATCACCTATATTGCCTATCATAGTATCACTTACTTGCCAAATTTGGCGAAAAATGTTTGAGTAATTTTTAAGTATAAGATAAAGGCTTTATTTTTCTTCAGGTTTTATGTTCCAAAATGACGGATCAACAACAATATCCATCTGTAAATTCCATGCTCACATGAAGAACTGCCAACATACAACATTTGGTTTAAATTGGTTCAATGGTTCCCAAGATATAAAATATCGCCCTAAATTTTATAATAGTCGTCATTTTTAAGGTGGCCCCTGGGTAAGCCGCCGAACGGTGTGCAGAGCTCCAGCAGAAAACGTTTTATTGAAAAACCGTCCAACGTGTGTTAGTCAGGTCTGCTTACGAATAGCATTTACGAAACGTTACGCGTCTGTATATGTTTTTCAGTTCCTCCAATTCTCTCTAAAGCAAGTTTTTGTGATAGTGAAAATTCCTCAAACGGGTATTTTCATGGTCATTTTTAGGTATGAACATTTCGGTATAAAATATTTAAAAAGGAACAAATACGTACATCAAACCCTTGTTTTTATTATTATGTCATCAAATGGTAGGATTTCCGCTGAACGTCTCATAGAGGCGCTTTATCTACGGCAAGACTGCGTGCCAGTTCAGTGCTTTGCGCGTAGAGGCGCTGAGAGAGTTGATTTGCATGCCTCGATCGCCCCTAGCGCTCCCGCGGTTTAAGGCCTCAGATATGCAAAATTCCTTCAACCAGGCAAAGGGTAGTAAGTACCTGGCGTAGTCAAAAACTATCAAAATTATATGTCCTTACTAAGTTTAATATGTGCACCAAGTTTGGCCACTGCAAATTACCCACATCGCGATGTGAATGTTTCGGTTGTACCCACAACGTGTTGTGCTGGCTGCGGTTTCCTAACCCAACTTAATGTAACCTTACGTATAACATAAGCTACCTAACCTAACGTAACATAACCTAATGTAACATAACTTAACGGAACCTAACCTTACGTAACCTTATCTAACATAACCAAAACGTTGACAAACGCGTAAGGTGTACGATCAGAATACTCAAATCACGTTGCGGGTAATTTGTAGTGGCCACAAAGCGAAAAGCAAAATTGTTTCTGCTGTAGAACAAAGTGCGATTGCCACAATGCTTAGTGAGTATTTTAAATGCTCAGCGACCAAATAATTGCACAGAACACGTGTGAAGTTTATCATCACCCACGCCGCGTTGTGGGTAAACATTTCGACCAATGGACAAATTCGGCGATTGCGAGTAGCATATAAACTAGCACCACCTAACAGGGGACATTGACACCTGACTGGCGAACCGGTAACATACATTTTTTTATATATATTTTATGAATGAAATTGTGGTTTTTCCGAATGCGAGGCATGGCGCGTCAGTGTTATTGTTTGAATGTTGGGCGCGCTTGTTATCAAGTCTCCCCCTTCAAGGACAAGCGCGTCAGGTGACTCAGTGGCATGCCTGTTGCACCTTCCAGACGTTCTGGTTTCGATGCTTTCGACAAGCTGTTCTTCCGTTTTCATTCTAGACGAGTAATGGTGAAGTTTTGTCTCCTCACTTATACAACCCCATAAGTGTGTATAACTACACCAGAGGAATAATAATAATAGCAATAATATATCATAGTTATGATTTATTATTACTAGTATTGAACATTCACCACTGTTGAAGTTGCGCATAAAGTTAGTCTGGTGTCACAATATAAAAAGTCGTGGCATTATTAAAACTGTTCTTACAATTGCTTGTGAAGGAAGAACCGACGTCCTTAGAGAACACTCGAGAAAAATATAACTTTTACCGAAAGAAAAATGTTTTCACTCATTCATACCTACTAAAAATAGATATAAGTATGCATGCCCGGAAGAGGGATGCAGGAAATGAGCACTTGGAATCCGGTGGTTTCAAGTGATAAGGAATGTCTAACATGCGTTTATAGGTAACGTAAACAATAAGGAAATGGGCTGCTATGCATCCGTAGGTTACGAAAGGCGCCTAACGGGCATACGTGGGTGCAAGTACTAAGCATTTGTATTGTAAGAAGACTATGGCAGAGCGTATTCAGGCAGTGATAATATGAACATCTCTCTGCCTTTATTAAAATCTCGCACGAATGAAGATCAATAAAGACCCGGGAACATGTGCAAGTTAAAGCTGTGTCTTAGTCACTCGCTTCCTGACACGCCATACAAGACAATCAATTATAGGCTATTCGCAGTAAAGTTGCCACTTTTTGAAGCCCTCTCATTTGGAATAATAGTCAATAAATATATTGGACGTTAACTTTCGAGTTAGGTGAAATATATGCACTGTGTTTATTACTTGATTGACAATATTTATTTTAAATGTGGTGGAAGGATAAAGAATGGTTAATGGTATAAAAGTAATTGGGACCTCAAAAGTGCTCACTTTACCATGAACTGTCTATAGTAACATGTGTATAGGTGACTTTCATCTAACTCATTGGATTATAGTACATGTGTATCGCCTTAAAATATGCATACAGTCAGAGCACATGGAGGGATTAATAAATTATAAATGAATAATCATAATAAATGCAATTAAATGTTGTGAATTTAGGGAAGAGTGTTGTACTCATCAACATCGGCAATAAGGAAGAGAGATGGAAGACGTGTTTTTTCTCGTCTCCAATCCAAAGAAACGCAGAGTGGAATGTTGTTTGTTTGTGGAAACTAGGGACAAGTCGTTAACTCCCTCCTTCCCCCGCTCAACCCAACGCATAAGAATAGAATGTTTCAGGAACGTGGCAACATTCTGGAATATGTAAAAGAGATGACGGCAAATAACATTTAGAGCCGTAAAAAAAGCGATTTCGTAAAATGAGTTTATCCTCGCATCACTTGTTGTACTATCCGTAAGTTCAGCGCAGGGCGCAATAAAATTTTAAGGGATTAAAAAAAAAATTTGCCCAAATGTTACTTTTTTACTTCCGCAAACTCTCAAAAGTTTGTTTCACTGGAGTTATCGTATAGAAGTTACAAGAATTTGAAGATGGCCAACCATTTAAAGAGAACGACTACGCGATACATATTCGTGCACCTCGGAAACGTGCAGTGGTATTTTGCAACATGATCTCAAAATGGGTGCCCGTGTGAAGTAATCTGCACGTTTGCCGTGGGTGTGTATGTATGACTGCGCCTGTAGTGCTCGCCCACTGGATATAACGAATCAAAGCATGATGTTTTTTATGAATGAAATTATTGACGTAAGCTTACGCCGTCAGTGGTTGCTAGTAGAAAAAATGCAAGGTTTGTTGTGAGCGAGGGATTCCGCTACACCATGTTTTCTTCATTTATTCTTCCAAACTATGCAATATTGCAAACAATAATAATATTTAAATGTATTGGATGTTCAATTTATCTGCATTTGATTAGCTTATTCAAGTATTTTATATTAAAACTAGCAAAACAGCTCTAACAAATTTAAAAATCGCCAGATTAATACTTATCAATTTTCAAAAAAAGTATCCAGACAATTTTGCAAATAAAGTATATCACATTTTAAATGAGCGCGTAGAAATATTTATAAAACAATATACGCAATCGACATACAATTCCAGCTGGGTTTTGAGATTTTACACATCTGCATTTAGACCACATTCCCGACATTGAGTACTTGCAGTGCAGCTTTTGCACAGTTTTCGTAGAACTATTTTGTTTTTCTGTTTTCTCTGACAAAAAGCTGAAATGCCTTCCGTGGGTGGGATGCACCTTTCTTGTCTTTTTCTTGTTGCGTTAGGATTCCTGCCAATATTGTTATGTATTTTCGTAAATCCAGTGGCATAGATTATATATAATTGAACGCCTTAGAGACGTGGTTTTATCAGAGCAAAAGAAAGAATGTTGAAATAAATCTACCATGCAATTGTTTCAATATTGTTCTTATTGATGATTATCTCACTATTTGTTTCTGCGGTATGGGATATCTCTAACTTATGCTAGATACCGAAAATTATTCTAGCTCATGTAGTACTTAAAACCCGTCACTATCTCAGGTTTTCATTTTCTCCTGTCGGATCATTTATTTGTATCATCAGAGTGCGCTCTGTACACAACCTGAACACATTTTTGTTGCGTCATGGAACATACGATGCAAACATACCTGATTTAGAAAATCCGACTTTTCTGCTGCAGGAAGGCCCAATTTTTGTGTTAAAAAATAATGGTGTACATTTTTTTTCGTTTTACGTTACCCATAATACTAGTTTTATGTTTAAGCAGCGCCGTCACTAAGGAGGTGGGTGGAATGTAAACTAATTGTCCGTTCTAATGTTCTACCCAGTGTTGGAGTAGCAACTCGTTTAACTGCTTGTGGAATTGTCCATTTTATATGGACCGTCTTGCAACTTTACAGCGTATGTTTCTATATTTTATGTATATATGTATGGGTATAAACAAGCTTATAAATATTAATACTCTATTTTACAGGATGTTTTTGCTATGTTTACACGAAATGAACACCAGCTTTGGAATACTTCCAGTATTTCGTTTACTGTTGAGTATTCTCCGATCTGGTAGTTTAATTTACGCGGGGAGACAAAATATTCTAAAACAGTTCTCATTACCGTAAGATTATCATGTGCTGTAATTTTGGTCATAAAGTCTCAGAGCACATTGAGGCTCTGAAACTATCTAGAGACGTTTCATCATCAAACCAAAGTTCCTCTATATTAGTGTGATGAGCTTTCTTTATTCCAGCTATATACATAAGATCTAATACCGCAGGCTCCTGTTCAAAATCTGTATCGGTACAATCTCTTTGAGGAATGTTATTCCTGAGAGAAATCTTAGATAAATATTTTTATTTTACACAATTTTTTCTATGACCTTATCAGAAAAAAATAATTTCCAGCTGTCAACAATGGTTTTCGCATTTCTCGTCACTCATCTTACCCCTGGAATAAGGGTCACAATATTGCATCGCCTGGGACAACAGGCCGAAAAGGATGCTTTGATCAATATGATTTTTCATATTTTCCTGAGTATGTAATGCCCTCAATGTTATATTATTCACTCTCAGATTCACAATCATATGATAATCATATGATACTTGTAGCCTGAACAGCTGTCTTTACAGTAATGTCAAGTAATGGATGTAATAGCTATGCAGGCCAATTCACAACACAGTCGTTATTATAATTGGCAGGAAAACTCAATCATCGTTAGTCTGTGATGGGAGAATCCCTTACAGATAGTTTACGATGTTGTAAGAAACCCAAGCATCATTGGTCGCATGAGGAAATCCCTCATAAGTTCTCAGTATTATTACGACGTCTGCTATGCTTCGAATATATTGGCGATGCAATATGACGTCACCAACAATTATCTTGAAGTTGGCGGCAACTAACATTACAACGGCAGCACTGCTATTTCAAATATGTAAATAAACATGGAAGATTATATATTTTGTAACGTAGGGAAGATTAGTTGATATTTTCCAATGTTTAAATAATGGGTATTGTATTAGTTAAGAGCCAGCCAGTAATGACCATCGTGCAGTAGTCCCTGCAGCAAGCATGTGTATTGTGGACAGTGAAACTTTGGTAAGAGGGGGCACAAGGACCAAAATAACCAGTGCTCATGAGGTGGTTGAGGTATCATGTTCAATTCTAGATTCTTTCGAACGTTGGCGTATGTGTACATGTAAATACGTATCATCTTGTAAAGGACCATATGCATTAATGAGGGAGAACAGGTGGTCATTCGAGTACAAACCTGGTTTTCCATAATTTGTGAGCATCGAGACGGTAATCAAGTGGTTCGGAGCCCATAATATTCAAGCAGTTCCGTCGCCTTTGGGCTTTAGGCGCATTCCGTAATTTACGGATGCATAGTAGTCCATTATCTTAGCATTCAAGTTAACGTTGGTGCATTAAAACGCATGTCAGATATTTCTTATCACTTGAAACCACTGGATTGCAACTGTTCATTTCCTTCTCCTCCCTTCTAGGCATGCATATTTTCCTCGAGTATTCTGTAAAGCCAATAACGTGAAAGGATTTAGAAACTACGAGAGTCAGTGTAAAGTGAAGTCCTCGTAGGAAAACGCGTATTAAATGGACTACACAGTACAGTTCCGATTTATATTAATTTGATCTTGACATTTGTGTCCTTGCTGCATATATGCGTGCGAGAGATCAGATATGTTTTGTGGTGACGAATACGACATAGCATTAATTTCTTGTGTGGAAACTTTGCCTATGCTATACATCAGAAGTGAGAGTAATTATATAAATAATGCAAACGATTGGGAAAGTAAGGAAAACTGCATTATAGATAAAAATCCAGCGAAAATGATTTTTCATCTAAAGTAAATAAACAAGTATCAGATTAGTCAGCATACTGTTCTTACGTACCCACGGAATTTATGCAACCTGTATTTATTTTGTGTTCGTTTATGATTAGTCGCTTTTTAGTTTTTGCGTGCTGGCCATGGAAACGGTAAGGTTATTTCTTTATGGGGACGCTACGGCAATTGTAGCACAGCGTTACCAAACCATCGCTATATTTGAGGCATATGTTCCACAACGATGCGATCTGTTATGCACTACAGATAGAGATGTGCACGATATATACAAACATACTTTATGAGACGAATTTAACAAAATAAAATTTTAATACATCTTAAAATTTTTATAAATGTAATATTTTGATTTGAAGTGATTTTCTATGTGATATATATTTTTTTGCTGTATTAATGTAATTTAAAATATTTCAGATATTATTATGTTTTTTATTTTACGGACACGTAGATATGTATTAATGTAATTTGTTTGGTTTTAAATGTATTTAAAGCTGGTTTAAACGTCAGTTAATTCATAAAATTAGGGGTATGTATGCAGATACGGAGAGTTATATCAGTTTTCGTAAGTTTATTTCTGAAGTGTTTTCTATGGACAGCCGTCACCTCCTTTGTTTGATGCATTACATTTATCATTTCATTTCGGTATTTCTTATTATGCAGGTTCTTTCGCGAATACGCTCTCTTGGGTCGTTTTCAACCTTTGTTGGGTGGTTTAATTTTTTATGAACGTGTTCGTGTGTGTAAGTGTTTCTTTCAGAACACCTAGGTCGAGCTGTCCTCGCAAATTCACTCCCGATCCAAGGCAATAATATTCTGTTGATTCAGAAAATCTTCTGTAATTAATTGAACCAATTTGTACAGTTTAGTTTTGTATGATACAAGTAACCTTTCAATATTCTTAATACCATGCTTTTAACAAATGTTATTGTCCTTTAGTTACAGCATTTCATTCGCTAGCTATTTTGTTAAAATGGTAAAATATGTAATTTCTTATCATTAAATGTGTGACGATTTACGTTGACGTAAACTGTATGAAGATAATATGACTAATTACTTATCTACATTTCTCTAGTTCTAACATAATCAAAATCATTAACTTTTAGTTTTGTAATGTGCAGATTACTTTGTATCTTCGTTCTCAGTAGAAGGTGATATAGAGTTCGTTCAGTATGTAAGTTAGGTAAAGTCACTGCCAGGCTGTATCACTAGTTAACGTGAATGCAACACATGTCAATCTTTTTAAATTTTCGAATCGTAATTTCTTTTATTTTTTATTTTTCAGTGTAGATGTAATAAATTAGGCATACTTTGGCAGCTGTTAAAAAATTTCAAGAAATGTCACGGTTTTAATTTCATTTTACGTATAACTAGTTATTAGTCGAAAATGAAGTTAGGTTTTGGAGTTTCAGCTAGCAAAAATTAGTGATCAAATTCATTATGATGTAGCTCACAGCATCACACGTGAGTGGAAACTGCAAATACTCTTTGCTAATGATGACTTACAACAACAATATATTACAAAGGACAAAACATTTAACGGTACATTAAATTACTGTGACTTTTCTTTTACGAGATAAAGTTTAAACATATTTGTTTTTTTTTTTTTTGGTTTCATGACAATATAACAAGCAAAACACCAAACGTGAGAATGAAAATAAGGTTAGCTAAAATAATCCCAATTAAGCAGACATTAAAAAAAGTTGGGAAAGATGTAACGTTAAAACTAATGACTAAAATTACAAGAAAAGTTAATTGAAACTGAAGATTTACGCGTGCTAATGTTAAATCCTAGGGTAGTGGAAAGGTTTGGACGGCTCATAACATCGGGGCTTTAAGAACCAAAGAAGGTGATCATTGATCAATGGGGGAGGGGGTGCCTAGCCTCTCATATGAGAGTTACTTTATTAACAATATTTTAATGAAACAAATCTTCCTCCCCCAACCCCCCTATCAAACCAGTCACAACTGCGCATGACGTTAACCCCCGGGTGAATATTTATTGCAAGTAATTTTACGTTAATTTATTTTTACGTGTTTCGTGTGTGCATGTGTGACACTGAGACTGGGAGAGAGAGAGAGAGAGAGAGAGAGAGAGAGAGAGAGAGAGA
>NQII01000106.1:681720-706010 GCA_002778355.1 Clitarchus hookeri
GGGGGGGGGGGAGCAACTTCCAACTGTGTGGGAGCGGTGACTGACACACACAGTCGTGCCCGCCCCTCGATACCTTTCATCAGTTCAGTTTCAAAGGGCAGCAGTGCGTCATTTATTACAAATCGCGTTCCTCAGTTGGCCGGCCGGGAGGGAGCAGTGAGCAGGCGAGCCCCATAGTCCGCCAACTGCAAAGGCGACTCTGGGCGCGCGGGCACGCACAGGCTAGCCGACAGCGGTTCTCATTTCCACGCCGTGATGAGAGAGTGATGAGTTCGCGGTATCATCACCATTTTTAATCAAACATTAAAAAAATTGCCACGCCTATGACGTATTTCGTTGTTTCCTAAACATGCCACGTATAACACGCTTTTTATACTTCCGTTACCCAAACATAGTCTTATTTTTGGTTAAATTAAACTTTGACTTATACTTTATCTTATAGTAGGGATATCGTATCACACCTATTATAAAAATCTGTAAATGTATAAAACTGTGATTACGGTATTTAAAAACTGCATGACGTGCCCGTTTCTACATATATGTGCCGCCAGAAGGGGGCGGGTAGGCTAAACGAAGGGACGACTCACAAATTAGCTTCTTTTTATACAATTATTCTGTTGTAAAGATGAGAACAGTAGGCAACGTATTTGTAGACGCGAATTCATACTAATTTGAGTTATATTATGAGTACTTCTGTACGACGCAGATTTAATGCTGCACGGCATACCGGGAGGGGAAGAGAGGACTTATATACCGAAATTACCTAAACATAGTCTAAAATTAATATGGCCTTCGACAGGTGGTTTTAGGGTGGTCTTGATAAGCGGGGTGAGGGAGGGCATAAAAAGCCCGTTGAAAATATTACAAAAAGTAAACTCAAATTGGAAGTCAACATTTTCAGCCATCGCTGCCTCCATGCACAAACAACGTACTTGTCGCCGCCTATTAGAGAGCGAGGAACGAAGGGCTGTTCATTTCATCCATAAGACCCACTTAAGATATCTACTTCTCTGTTATACACGTCTCACTCACACGTAAGTTACCCGGGATTCAAACCCGGAACATTAATATTTCGCTCATTAATGACTTCGCCCATGGAGGTTTAGTTTTATCAACAAGAGTAAAAAAATCCGGCTATTGCATGATGTATCTAGAAATCACAAGAACCCGTGTAGTGTGTGCATGTTTTTTTCAATACAAAGTTGTTTTCGTGAGAATGCGAGATTTTACATACTTTAACCGATATTTCTATTATAAATAATATTACGACTTTTTTTTTAAAATAACTTTATCCAAGGATGCTAACTGTGTTTCTTTGTGAAAATAACGTAAACGGATCGTACCAACTGGCAGATTCGTATTACCCACGGTTGCTCATTCCTCACATAACTGAAGTGTCATGCGCCAGTGTCCCAGTCGTACTCCGTAGGAAACTGGTTCGAATCCATCTAGCGGTACTCAGGTAGGTTTTCCATCTTTATTTCAGCGACCTTCCTTAATGCATATCCACACAACATCCCTACCCCTCTGCCCAAGTAAACGTGCTTACTTGTAATTTCGTTAGTCTACATTTCCCGGCAGACATCTGGGTACGCGAACTCCCTCGTGCTATTGCTCGCTAGTTTGTAGCCCGTTACGGATCAATCTGTAGCTGAAGCGACAACAGAACGACCGGGAAGCATATGCGCCGTCCCACAAACATCCGGTTCTCAGTCATGGTAGTAAGTACTCGCCACTACAATACCTGATGTTTATGGGACAGCTGATACCAGGACAAACGCTGCGCACTCNCCCCCCCCCCCCTCTTCTTTCACCAGCATACCCGAATGATGGGTTCACAATACACAAACTTAGGGTCTGCAGAGCATACGAAATAACAGTAGCACATTCACACGACCAGAATCCTTACGTGAAATTGATTTACAATTGAATACTTATGTATTGTTGTGAGCCAATGCAGTTTTACGACGAGTCTGAAGTCAGTTGACAAAGAAGGAAAATTATATTTTAATGTTTTTTCCGGTATAGTAACATACTTAAAATTTATTATAGTAAAATGTTTAAAGAGATTATGTGTTGAAAATTGGCAATGTAGTAAAAAATATGACATGGTGCATATATTAATAATCTCTGCTTTTGCAATGGCAAAGGTATAGATAAACTTTAAAAGTCCTGTTAGTACACGGTAACCTATTCTTTACTCAAAATTTATATCTAGAGACATTTTTCGCTTATGCAGCACAACTATATTCCTTCATTTAAATAAACAACTTCGTTAAAAATTTTTACTCTGCTTTGATTGGCTGTTGCCCCAAGGGCCTGCATAATAGTTTTAATATATCAATTCCCCTAATTCATTCTGTCAGGACCTCTCATGCACATGACCTGCTGTACGCAGTTGTAAATTAATAGGTTCGTAAACATAGCGCTCAATTATTGTGCACACTGTTACGCTTTCATTTGTGAACCCAACTTACGGGGATCGTATCCATTCCCTTCGATTTTCCTTACAAATATTCTTAATGAAAATTTATGACCAGGCATAAAAATAATCAAAGGCAGACATGACATACAAGATTACTTAGATAATTTTTTTTTAAATTTGCACGGTTTCAATTATAATTGTATGTTACCACGTGGGATTTAAATGATTTAATAATAGTATGGTATTTGATTACGGATAGAGATGTGAAACAAATGATGTAGAAAATATAAGTTGGATCTCGAAATAGCTGTTAAGATGTTCCCTATGTCTTGACAACCTTGGATTATAAATATTGACTCTGAAAATGAAGTTATGGAGAAAATACCCAAATCCAAGATGGCAAGGATACTGCCCCCTTAAAGCCAATATTACACGATACCTGCTGCCGTACTAGGTTCTTGCACAAGCCTCTGCAAGGCCTGGTGCACGAGCCAGTAAAGAAGCTGCTATATGAGCCGCCATGGAACATTCATATTACACGACAGCAGTTCGCGTACTGGCATTTGACACCCCTGGCGGGTGCGCAGCGTGTGGTTCGTAGTCAATAAAAATCCCATTCGTAGATCTGCTACGAGTCAGTAAGTTGCATTGGTCTATAAAAAAATATAGCTAGCACATCTTAGTATTTCTATATTATTGTTGGCCTTTACATCTATTCATTGCTTATTGGTGTAGATTTATTCATTTTCTTGAAAATTAATTGAAGTCACTAGAGTACAAGTGTTATTTTTAATTGTGACTAAAATTATTAACCATTTGCAAAAAGTAGTTTTTTTCATTAAGTCCTAAGTTATTATTCGTATGTAATATTTTATGAAAAAAAAAATATGTTGGACGAAGTTTTAAACTCACGCCCAAATCTAAAATTGTTACCGCGGGCGCCATGACTTTACCTCTCTACCATCAGTTCTGCCAACAGCTTGTTATTAAATACTGGTGATATATATTCTTTTTAAATTATGTTTTCATTGTGTAGGGGGAGTTTTAAGGATTTGCGATGGTTTCAAACCGTAATTAGAAATTGTCATCGCCAATATTATTCGTCTTTGTCGAATTTTAAATCTTTTTTCAAAGAGTTTCCACCTCACGAATGTATAAACAAGATGGAGGCGTCCTTTTTTGTTTCTTCATCAACTCGTTTCAAGTAGCAGCCACGAGGAGCGCCCTGCGCTCTGAAACTGTGACGTGATTGGCCAGGTACGAAAGCCGGTGAGAAACCTGCCACGAAAAATAGGACGTGGTCTATTACGAAACCTGCTATGCAATCTGTCCATAGAAGGCTGCAAATGCCATGGCAGATGCCATGCTAGCCGGTATAACAACCGCTATGGCGGTCCTTCCACAAACTTTTACGGACTCTGTTATCGTGTAATTTGGCGTTAAGACTTACCCAAATGCCTGCCGGCTACAGTAATTGTGTTGGCCAGCAAATAAAAAAAAAACATATATAAATGAGAAGGGAAGCGGTTTAGAAACTGCTGGCCGTGTAATCGTGTAGGCAGGGCCGCGGTGTAAATTGCGCGGCTGTAGCCGGCAGAAAATTTGCGGCGGGTAATAAACAAGTGATACAAACATGGCCAGCGCGCAAATAATGACGAGGTCACGTCAGAGGGGGTAGGAAAGAGTGCTGGCACCGCCCGAGCAATATTCGACGGTTGTGATGCGTGCACAGGGGGAGATGATGGCCTGCGTAGATCCCACAGGAGGGTGGGGGGGACGTGTGGTGCCCCCAAGCACCATGCGTGCTGCACCGGGGGTTACGAGGGGGTGGTTTTACCTGACCGCGTTCTGATTACACCCAGCCGCTCGTACAACGCACCCCCTGCCGCCGAACAACACGCTGCAACACCAGAACTCCGCTACTGCTGCCCTTTCACGACCTGCCCCCCCTTAAACCCCCACCAACATAAACCCTCATCCCCTGTTGCCAACGGGCAGGATACAAAACCACTCTACCCAGATTAGGTGGAAGGTGGAAGAGTAAAACATGATAGAAGGGAGGGGGATATCGTGCACCTCCCATGTTCGCAACCGCTATAACATAAGGGGGTTTGTAGCTGGGGTGCAGGCTACATTTAAGAGCAAGCATGGCCCCATCATTTAGCAAGTTTGATTTAGCTTTAAAAAAAAATCTGAATTATGTTCTTATTACCAATTCAGTAATTTATATAAATCTGCAGTACAAAAATAAAGCTCAGATTATGACGTTATAATGATTCTTGAAATGGTGGTAAATGATTATCTGAACTAATATTATGGGCATGCGCCATTTAAGGTTTTTTGGTACTAAAACAAAGTGTTGCAATTGCGTACGTGCACAATAATAGTTAAGATAATTACTCAGCTGGTGTCTTATTATGGCTCAGATAACAGATTGGAAAGTTTTACGTGACATATTTACACCTTAGAGTATAATAAAATTGGTAAAGTGTACTCGCAGTTGGCTTTCAAGACCTCAGTGCTAAGAGCCACCCAAATCTCTCCACTCTTTTCTCAGTATCTTCACACTTTCTTAATTAAAACCTAGAAAAATCACCCCATTAGTGACGTGTTTCGGCGTTCCCTAAATATGACCCAATATTCTGTTAAAATAAACAAAAATGTTATTTATTGTTAATTTGGTTTTATATTTAATTTATAAATTATGATTTTATTTATTATTAGTAGGAATAAAAACAGAGAGAAAATTGTGTGTTGGTAATGATTAGTAAGAAATAGTTCTAGAGCAAAATGTTATTAAACTGAGTGTGCACGGATGTTGTGGGATGTCTCGTTGGTGCAATTTTCTAGACTTTGTCAAACTCTGTGTCCGTGAGGTGGGGAAGTAGCCTGAAGGAAGTGCTTTATCAGGGCTTAAGGGAAGTTGGAAGTAAATGTGGGTGGACTGTTGTTATTAATTCATCATAACAAAATTCTGGGGACAAACTTTCTACATTGTGATAGGAAAATTCCATTCATCGCAATTTATGAGGAATATAATACTCGTGGAGGTGTAAGCTTATATTTACCTTCACTATTTTCTTTAAGTGCGTGTGATAGCATCATCATTTTCCCGTTAATAATAAATACAACACTACTTCTTAGCAGTTCATGAATATCATAAAGAAAATTCGAAATTGTTTCAGTTCTACGAAGGAAATTTTGCTGCTTCAACCAACAAGCAGCGATTTTTTCACTCTGAAAAAAACTTCTTAAACATAACCACGCATAATTGAAGGGCGTGTGAAGGTGTTGAACATTATTTCTACAGAGTAAACTATATTGTGAAATAAATATCTCTAAATGATGGACAATGCAACATTTTGTCCCGTCTCCTTTTTTGTTGTTTCAGTATGTACGAGAATATTTTAATCACAGTGGGATGATTTTCATTTTTATTTTCTTTCCGTGATATAAATATTTACGTTGTAATAACTAAAATGCATATTGATATTTAAAAAAAACTACACTTAAAAATCTAAAAAAAAAATGTATTTAAAAAAATCGAAATAAATATTGGCAGCTATTTTTTTTAACATAAAATTTAAAAAACCGATCAGAATGGCACAGAATGAAGCTATAATGTTAGCTTTTTATGACAAACTTCGCAAACAGAACTCAAACGTGAACGAGATTTCGGAATATTCTTCACTGGGCCAAAATCACTACATAATTACACCGATTGGTACATTTAAAAGTAAAAATCCGTTTTCGTTTACATTTATTATTGTGGTTCACATTACACATTCATACATAAGGGATAAAATATTCCTTCAACACAAAAATAATCTTCACTAATTAAAATAACTTTGCTAAATTAATTCTTGTCACTTTATACAAGTCTTTTGTTTACTTATCTCTTTACCACATGCTAAAATTTGACACAAGTTCGAAATTGTGTTTACTATAAAAGTTAATAAAAATATGATTAGTCCACAGAAACGGAAAATTTATGATCATAACAGGAAAACTTATTCTTCAACAACTACATTACATTTTCATCGAGTAGTATTGTATATAACAGGAAATCGAACATATATTCTTCACTCTCTCGTATGTAATACAAAGTACCATATCACTTATTATTCCGTTTCTGGTTTTGGATGCTGTTATTTCACCATAATTCATTTATTCAGGTTTTTAGAGTGTGGTTACTAAAAATTACATTAGAATACATTTATTTTGCATATATACGAGCATGTAGCAATGTTATTTGTTTAGAATAACGATTTACCATTTACTATATTGTATGCTTGAAGTAAATAACGCTAAAATCAGAGAAACTATTACGTCGGGATTTTTAGTGTTATAAAACACACTTCGTTTAGAACAAATACCACTCAATAGAATAGCATTAGCCACTCATGCAATGCGGCCTTAATGTATGTTAACAAATTACAATAAAACAATCTTAGTAACTTAATTTAGCTCAAATTTCTTTGCTTATTACTTAAAAATAAGATACTACACTAGCAATTAAATTCGCACAAGCTAAATGACATGCACTTTACACTTACCAACAAGGTCTTCGATAATAGTTCAGTACTTACCTGAAAACAAACAGAAAATCAGAATTAGTAACATACACTAGTGTACTAAAAAAAAAACAAGATTAATATTATTTCATTCTGTAAATATTGGCATAAAATTAGTTTTTGTTCAATTTTACTCATGAGAAGTTCACTTTTCTTACAAATTACTTCAACTAATAAGTATTTGTAACTGATTTTTATTTTTGGAACAAGCACTGAAAGTTGATTAATAAATAAGAGACTGCAATAGTTTTAAATAGTATGGACAAAAAAAACACCTTCAGTACTAAATTCGTACCCGGGTTACGTAATTGTGAAAACGCAGTTGGCTCTACGTTAAAAGTAAATAAATTGAAGATTTTAGTTTTACAGTGTGTTGTTATTATCATTCAAATAAAATATATGAACATAGCCAGCGCTCTGATGCGGCGTAGTTGTGTGAAGTCTGACTTCCGAAATAAAAGTACGCACAATAATGAGCTTCTTGGTAACCATTCAATACTTTTGGCTGTTTCTTAAAACACATTTTTGTTCTTTTTATGTCGTTCTGAGAGAAATCAAAACTTTGGTATAATTTTGCATAGAAAAATTGATTTTGGCGTCACTGGTTATTTAGGAAAGCGAATGAGCCTGTCATTGTGACTTTTTAATCAAATCCTCGACAAATTTATGAAATTTCGTAAGTGAATAGCTCACATTGTTAATCTGTTTTCAAAACTTACAATACACGAAGAGGAATGATTAAATTAATATTTTCTGAGGATAACTGTTACTGAAGTAATAATACATTTTAATTACGCTTTACCGCTTGGCTTACTGTTCGTGTTTCTTATACCGCTATAAATGTAGCTATTTCCACAGACGTTACATGTGGTACACTTACAGTTCAATCGCGTGCTCCTAAATATAATAAATCAATTATAAACAAAAGTTATTTCAGCACAGTCCAAACAGTTTTACGTATACCATTACCACGTTGCAACTTCGGAAAATTAAAAACATCCAGGTACTTGTGGCATGCTCGTGCTTACATGAATATTTATAATAAAATTATGAAAAAAATTTCAGGCTTCACATTTGTAACATTTTCAACTTTTTTTATATCGGATCATTGAAAGCGTACAGAAGCAATATATTTCTGAAAGATACATCACTGTTTTGCCGTTTTAACCGAACAGTTACGAAATAAGATAAATGCTACTGAGCTATAGACTCTATCCTATAGAGCAGGTTCAAATACCTTCAGGCTGTTCACGGTAAAGTGAGCACGTTTGAGGACCTAGTTACATTTAATATTTATTATTACTTATCCTTCCGCCTTATTTAAATAAATATTGCCTTCTAAATAATAAACAACTTATATATAAATATTTCGCCGGACTTGAAAGCTAACGTTTAAGGATAAAATAAAATATATTTATAGACTTTTATTCCAAATCAGAGGGCTCCAAAAACTGCTCACTTTAACACACTTTACCATGAATGGCCTATAAATAAAGGCACGAGAAATCACACGTAGTCCTAAAAGAAATCCCGAATTTCACGTCAGTAACTATTTAAGCCCACGACTGATTAAGATCTTAAAACTTTCGTTGTATATACACACTGAAGAGCCAAAAAAACTGGTACACCTGCTTAATATCGTTTAGGGCCCGCGCGAGCCAGCAGAAATGCTGCAAGACGACGTGGCATGGACTCGAATAATGTCTTAAGGTACGCAGGAGGAAATTCACACCATGAATCCTGCAGGCCAGTCTACAAATCCATAGTAGTGCGAGGCGGTGGATATCTCTTCTGAACAGCATGTTGCAAGGCATCCCAGATATGCTCAATAATGTTCGTCTTTGGTGATTTAGGTGGCCAATGGAAGTGTTTAAAGTCAGAAGAGTGTTCCTGGAGCCACTCGGTAGCAACTATCGACGTGTGGGGTGTCGCATTGTCCTGCTGGAATTGTCCACGTCCGTCGGAATGCACAATGGACATGAATGGGCGCAGTTGATCGGACAGGATGCTTACGTATCTGTCACCTGTCAGAGTCGTATCTAGGCGTATCAGGGGTCCCATTTCATGCCAACTGCACACGCCCTATACCATGACAGAGCCTCCACCAGCTTGAACAGTCTCCTGTTGACATGTAGGGTCAATGGATTCATGAGGATGTCTCCATACCCGTACACGTCCATCCACCAGATACAATAGGAAACGAGACTCGTCAGACCAGGCTACGTGTTTCCAGTCATCAACAGTCCAATGGCGATGTTGGCGGGCCCAGGCGAGGCGTAAAGCTTTGAGTCGGGCAGTCAACAACGGTACACGAGTGGGCCTTGGTCTCCGAAAGCCCATATCAATGATGGTCCGTTGAATAGTGCGCACGCTGGCACTTGTTGATGCCCCAGCAGTGAAATCTGCTCCAATTTGAGAAAGGGTTGCACGTCTTTCACGTTTAATGATTGTCGTCAGTCGTCGTGTGACCCGTTCGTTCACGATCTTTTTCCCGCCGCAACGATGTCAAGATTTGATGTTTTACCGGATTCCCGATATTCACGGTGCACTCGTGAAATGGTCGTACTCGAAAATCCAAATTTTATCGCTACCTCGGCGATACAATGTCCCACCTCTCGTGCGCCGTCTATAACACCACGTTCAAACTTACTTAAATCTTGATAACCTGTCATTGTAGCAGCAGTAACCGATCTAGCAACTTTGCAATATGCTTGTTGTCTTATATAGGCGCTGCCGTCCGCATCACGTTACTCTGATTGGTTCCATACCTCTGTGATTTGCATACGCACGCCTATACCAGTTTTTTTTTACTCTCCGGTGTAAAATCATGAATTTAGTGTTTCGTAATTACCTAATACTGAATTCTATTACAATTTCTTAACATTAGATGGCGCTATATGCAAAAATGCTTATGAAAGTCAGTCGCATGGAGTTCAATTGAAAATGCCTGCCTGCTATTTGACGCTTATAAGTTTTATCATCAGTGATATGCTAAGGGCTTTCGAGAGTCTAAAACTATAATATGATTTTTACCATTTTACATACATTTTTCGTTGTTATATGGAATAATAGACTTAAATAGGCATGGAAATATAGGATAATTACTTTGTATGTAATAAATGAAACGAGCTGTAGAAATTTTTAAATGTGTGTATTTTTATGTGAAAACCTCAAACAAAAAAAAAACTAATAAGCCAGAATACAGTTGAAAATAAATGGAGGTAAAATATTAGAATAAATGCGGCTATTAAAATAATAATTTTGGTTTCAGACGTTATGACTCAACAATCTCACAATATTTTGTGAATGTGTTTTTTATTTCACTGTATTCTTATTACTTGACATTTAAGATTTATATTCATATTAGTATATATTGTTTATCATACCCAACGACACACGAGTGAAAATTAAGTTTGCTGCTAATTTTGTACCTGTAAACGAAATTTTAATAACACAGCTAGAGAAAATTCCCTGTGTAATCCCTCTTCTCTTAATTTTTTTGTGGAATAAATCCTTTAATAAACATAAACAGTTGCGTTAGAAATATCAGACTAATAGTGCGTAGCACTCCTTTTCGTTCTGATGAAGGTGGTGATGCGACGTGGCATGGACTGCACAAGGCACCGGAAGCGGTCGGTAGCAATACTGTTCCATGACCGCTACGCAGCATACCGCAATGCACGGAGATCAGTCAGAGCAAGATCCACGACGCGCACATCTCTCTCGTCAGCATCCCAGATGTGTTCTACAGGACCGAGGTTGGGTAACCTCGGAGGCCAGGCTAACAAGTTCAAGTCTGAGGAGTGTTCATCCAAACTACTAGGTCACAATTCTGTAGCTGTGAGCCGGTGTTTAGTTTTGCTTTAGGTACAGCCCTTTTGCGGGGTGCTGTAGACGCAAAATGGGTGCAAATGATGTGCCAGCAAGTCCCTGTATCGTTCGCCGGTGAGGGACAATGACACGTTTATCAGGGGACGCATTTTATCCCAAGTAAACAGTCCCCGTATGAGGATACCAACATCGCCAGCCTGAACTATATTCTGCTGACACGAAGGATCCATCGTTTCATGTACTTGGCGACGTATTCGTATCCTATCATCGACCTTTACCAACGTGTAACTAGACATTTCCGGCGAGGCTACCATTTCCATCCGTCGAGGGTCCAATGATGACGTTCCCACGCCCACATAAATCGTTGAGCCTTGTGACGTGCAGTGAGCAGAGGTGCCCTAGTGAGGTACCCTAGTGAGGCGGCGGCTTCTGTTCTTCATAGCTAGGAGATGGTTCTGGATGGTATGGCTGCTCACAGGAGTATGTGGTACAGCATTGAATTGGCAAGTGATTTGCTGCACTATAGAATGTCTATCTGCTGTTACAAAACGAGCTAGCTGACGGCAACCTCTGCCATCGATATGTTGTATGACACTACAGTTTTCTCTGGCGGTGGTAGTTTTTCCAGAATCCATGAACTCACGGTACACTCTTGACACGGTGAACCGTGTAAATCCCAGAGCCTGCACGACTACAGAGATGGAGTGTCCTATACGTTTGGCTCCAACGATTTGGCTATGATCAAATGCGCTGACATCTTGTTTCTTCCTCATTCTGTCTTCGGCTGTTACTCAGACGGTCTGTGTAAAGTCTTACGATATCCCAGTCATGCGTGGCTGGGCACTATTACATTCGACGAGGTGATTACAGCTATATTTCTTCCACACGGCAGGTGTCTCTAATTCAGCAGCTCATGAGTGTATACGAACGAACAGCTTTCATTGAAAGAACTGCCTCAGTAATCATAAATATCGGATACGTAATATTTTCCTATTTTAAAGTTTGGTTAGGGACAATGATTGGCTGAACACGTCAATGCTTGTAAATGGTTTTAAAATCTGGCCTTTAACATAAAATATTTGGCGTAAAATATGCTGGTGATTTTAAATTTCAATAATCTCACAACATTTGTATTTTTTTTTTTTTTATGATTTCGCATAATTTTATTTCCCGGTTAAAGTTAAATTGGGTATCGTTTGACAACACGGCTCCAGGTTTGAATCCCGGGTGAACCATAAATAAATATTGTTCGCAAATAAAGCGGGAAATGAAAATACAGTTATAATATTTTATGGGTAGACGTTTGATGACGGAATCAGAGAGAGAGAGAGAGAGAGAGAGAGAGAGAGAGAGAGAGAGAGAGAGTCTGATTTTTCACGAAATATTTCGAGTGCGAGACTGTTTCCCATAGCATATGTACACAATTATATTATGGTTCTTTCTTGCTACTGACAGCTGAAGTCATGATTAGCTATCTGCCTATCTCACCGGACATTTTGATACTGTGGCATACAAACAAAGATTGCGTGTTATAAAAGATACCCAAATGTAAGTGATGAAAAAAGTCGTAAAAATTTTGGAAGGGCGTATATTCACAAAAAATTTCCATGAAAGTCAATAACGCTATTCATGGGATTCAGTTAGAAGCAGTTAAACTGTAGTTAGACTCAGCTGAAGTTGTAATGACATCGTTGACCTGCCGTGAACTTGGGAGTGGATGACGGCGGAGAAAGTCATGGTCGGGCAAGGGCGAGTCGGCCGTCCTGAGAAGAGTCCCCAGGTGGCATTACTGTCGAGCGTCGCAGTTCCCTCCTGGCTTCATGAAGCAGATCGACCTCCTTAAGACGACGATCATAGCCTCGACAAGTCTTGAACGAGCTTGGTAGAGCGCAGACTGTAATCCTCTTAGCTGGCAGTCTCGACGACTTCTGAGAAGCACCGGTCAGTGGTGCCTACGTACGCACGAACCTGGTGTCTTCCCCCAAATGTCCCCAAGGCAAATTTCGCGCCAGAATGAGAGCAGTAACCGGTAGGAAAGTTTTGAACGAGAAATGCTCCTGTGTTTATGACGGACTCCGCATTGCAGGAAATGTTTTGCTGGATATAGGCCAAGAAGGGCGACGTCTAACAACCCATCAGATACTTCAACGACTCTTAGTACAAGGAATTTACTATTATCATCAACAAAATCCCTCTATGGGCTTTTCAGTAACGACTAACATTTTTTGGCATATTGGTAAAGTCACAATTGTAAAGTAACATTTCTCTACTACTTCTGATGGATTTTCGTACGAAATGGTGATGTTTAAAACATCCGCATTACACTTTTTTGACTTTCGGAAAAATATTAAACAGAGAAACTAAAGTCGCGTGCGAATATGTAATGTTTACGCGCCTTTGTATGAACAAGGTTTCCCTACGTCCTTCGGTAATATAATTGTAGACATTGTTTGTTACAATGCACTCACGTTAACCACCATGATGCCTCAGCAAACCCTATATTAAGAGGTCAATATTATAAAATTTATATAAAATACAGCTTTACTTTAATCGCCCAGTAAGACTCAAACAACTTTTTTGTGGGACTCGCAGCTTATCAGCAAGCTCTCCCGTTGGTCTAATGAGTAATTCGCGTTTTTACAGCCAAAGAAAAAATGTTGTATGATTATACCTAACTCCGGAGGTTCGAATGCACATTCCAGCTGCGCAGTAACCTATCTCTGCGTTCCAACAGTAGATTACTGTACTGCAAATGACGCGTCCATCACATCACCGGTGGAGTTCCAACTGTAGCGTGAAAATGAGGTAGAGCGATCACGCTGGCTGTACAAAACTAGTCTCTGTGTTCCAACATTGTACTGCTTTTCTGACAACACGACTGTCATAAATGTCGGGGATAGGATTTTAAGTTAGAACGCTGTTTATGCAAACAAGTGCTTTAAGAGGTTTGTACACTTCCTCTAACCAATTTTTAATTCAATAAGATTAAATTCAAACTCGTAAAGGTATTTTATTCACATAAAAGAGCTTGTTTTTTTTAAGTTAAAATATAAACAAACACATGTATCACTATTGGCCATGTGACTTTGAAAGTTATATTGGTGTGGGGTAGGTTAATGTTGGGTACATGCGCAGAAGACGAAAAATAGGTCAATCTCTTTTTTAGCCAATGGTTCAAATCCTTATTTCACTGCGATAACATCATATATTTTTATTCTTACTTACTGCAAGCATTTTATAGCAGATTAGGGAGCATTCTTAGATGAGTATGTCCTATATTTGTATAATGACAAGGTTAAATTATTTTATTTTTGAATTTCTGTAGCGTAGGTTACTTCTCTATGCCGGTTGCAAGTTGCGGAAAATATAAAGAGTTTTTAATTCATTTACTAAATTCTTGGTAACTATTTTTTTTTATAACTCTTACTCTCCATTTGTAAACGCCTACAGTTTGCTCCTAACTTATGGTATATGGATTCCTAACTGGCATGCAGCGAAGAATATGTTACGTATATAATTATTTTCAATCACATGTCACGATTTTTTAAGACCCCCAGTAATACAAGCAGGAAAATATTTGTAAAGTTCGCAACATACCGATATTTATTTGAATGATGCAGAAGTGTCGAGACTTGGTATTTGTCTATACAAGAAAAAAGGGAGCAGTAAAAGTTAAAAGTGAGTTATCTGCAGCTTAAGACACTTATTAATATTGTCAACAAATTGAGTGATTGTCTTGTTAAGCCAATACCACGACCAAAACTGTAGTGTTTATGTTATAGGTTAGAACACTGTTTATGTACGATATTTGGCATATTATAACACTTTCTCCGATCGAATTTAAACTCAACAAATTCATAACCAACAGCCCGCAACACGATGGTCTGCGCGCTCATGCGACATGAGTAAAAGTGTTCTTGGTAGACGGCCGCGATGAGGTATCACGTTTATGAAGCGGAGAGGCAGGCATGTTGATGATTCGTGACCTCTCTTTGGAGTGAATCACTTTATGAGCAGAGTCGGTAACACTATGTACTTAAAAATATCGGCAGATAAGAAACAACAGAACGGTTACATTATCACTTATTTCGCCAGCAACAATCGAACGTCTATACTTATATCAGGGTATGTTCGTACATAAAAGTTATAGTTGTTTGTTAATAATACAAATATTTATATTTATGTCCATTTATAATTGCTCTAGTTGTCACGGGAGCAATACCAAGAGGTATGTTGTTATATAGAAGGGGATGTATCTTCTGTAGTAAGAAGTCTGCTACGGAGTAGTAACTATGTAGTAGCAGATACTATGACACACTACCACGACAGACAGTTCTGTCAGTACTAATGTATACGATAACAATGTTTATATGGTACCAACAGCCAGTTTCAGCTTGTACCCGTATTAACAGCCTAGAAACGTTATAGGAACAGAATTTTTTCCTTAGTCTTTGAAGGTCATTATGTTGGTCCCGTAATTTTCAGTCTTTCAACATAGCAGCATGTTCCTACTACAGAAAATAAAAAGATTAATTTTTAACTGAGAAAATCGAAACTCTTTGCGTTCCTCATTATCGTTTAAGTTAAACTGTGGTCATTTTAAAAAACAGTATCTATAGTCTCAGTGTTTATTATAATTCTGTGCATAAATTACCTTTTAAAAGTGAGTTTTTGGAAGTTTTAAAACGGCAAAAGGCAGCCTTTTTTTTGTCAACACCAACGTGCTGAATTATAATCATTTTTTAACACGATTGATAATTCTATATAACGCAATTTAAAATAATGTCGCAACCTGAAATATTTTCATGCAATAATTTAATAACAGCGACCATTTTTGAAGTTATACAGTTTTGTACAATTGTATATATAGATATATGCCATTTTCCATATCTTCTGCACAATTTGCAGTATAACAGAAGTTAATTTCTGCCTTAAATGACAAGGATTGTATATCTTTTCAGGCAGAAAGTCTCACTATATGTATTTATTTTTTCCCCGTGTCTAAAGGGCAGCCACAATTGGTCGAATTATTTATTTACAACCTGTAGACTGCAAAGTTATCTATATAACTATGCTAGTTCATGTGGTCTGAAATATTATCTAGAAGTTAATTATCATATTCTCATTTAAACAATAATCGTAATATGTGCAAAAGTAAGAGTTACGCATTATATTTCGAAACATTTTGAATGAAAAGGTTGAAATTTTAATTAACTTCGTATACTAAAGGAAATTGAAAATTTATTTTAAGCACATCTGAGACGGGAGTGGAAAACCGTTTAACGAAGACATTTCGTTGAAATGTGACAAATGGCTTGCCTTTAGTTAAAATTTCACTGTTTACTGTTATAATTTTTAATGTAGGTAAAACACTTTAAACTAAATTTACGTTTCTACGTGAACAAAATTTACATTTTAATAAAGTGTTTGTGTTAATTTTTTTAGTTTAATTAACTCGCGGTATTAGTTTACACAGTTATTTCGATGTTCAACATTTTATCAATGAAAGTTTCGTGTACAGATTATTATGTTATAAAATAGCATTATATTAAAATTAACAAATGTAAAAAAATATGTATGAAAAACATAGCAAATCCTCGATCATAAATCTTCAATATTTCCATATTTTTTATTTGAAGATTACAGTGTAAAATTTGTAATGCCAGTATGGTGTTTATTTTTATCACGATATTCCCCAAGTCTCGCAGGATTTAAATTACAAATTCGTTTTAACATCCCGCCCATTCTGCAACCATTTCTATATTTGCCTTGTGGCAACAACGTGGGAGCATACACATGCTCCGCGCTTTTGTTTTGCAGAATGTTTTTCCATGTCCATGCAAGGAGGAAACATGACGCTTCATGTTACATTGTACCGTTCGTCTTGTATACTTTGTACACACAGTGTTTATAAGGAAAGAAATCTAATGGGAATAAACATTGCGATTTAATACGAAAAATATAAGTAGTGCTCGTATGTGAATTTCCGAAAAGATGTATTTTATTTGCAGTATTCTCTGTGCCGCAACACGCTTCTATTTGTACAGTAGTACAAACAATTATTTCCTCGAGAAACTCGTTATTGCTTGTAAGACTTTGTGTCTGAAATTCTGTTATTTATTTTCCCCTTAGCTGATTCAAAGTAGCCATAAATATTTTTTACGTGTTTCATATTTTTTACGAAGAATAAAATGTTAACTACTTTGCATAAAAACAAGTATTTTAGTAACGTCGCTGAAAATACACTGTAGGGTAGAGAACTAGCCAAACCGTGGAAGATAAATTGTAAGGAGACTATGCGTTACCTAGTATAGTTTTTCAGCGAAGTGTCAAACATTACCGAAAATAATTCGAATACAATATAATTTTTTGTTATGTGAGAAAAAAATCAAAACAATAAAAAATAAGGAATGTTTAAATATTCCCGAAACTTAATAAACTGTTGATCGTAATAATAATAATAATGTTTTCGTAATGATGATAAATTACAACTCCTGTGATTTTTTTCTATTACCACTCTTGCCCTATTTCTGCGTCGTCAATTTATTTTAGTCACTGTGACCTCCATTGCTGACGTCGCTAAGGCATCACTATGTTACGGGTTCAAATCCCTACTAGGCAATGCATTTTATGTGCCTTTTTATTAAGTTTGTGTTACTTAAATTTGTAAGGCATTCCCAGATTAGACTCTGGGCAAAAAGACCAGAACCTACGTATGCAACAAATCCGATTGGGAGCAATTTGAGATACTTACATTAATGTTGGTAAATTTTACTACGCTATATGTGTGTTAAGTTCTCAGTTCAAAGGAGTTGAGGAGGCAACAACACGATAGGAAAAAAATCACTCAAAAATAACTAAAAATCCTTAAAAATCACAGATAATCTTGTAAAATTGTTTTGAACCATTGAAAATCACAGAAAATCCTTGAAAACCACAATAGAATCCTTGTTGATAACAATAAAATCCTTGTAAATCGCAAAAATATGTAAAAAAATTTCAGAAAATCCCAGAAAATCTCAGAAAATTTCTGTAAACTGCAAAAAAATCATTTCAAATCCCTATACATCGCAGAAAATCACTGAAAATCAGATAACATCCATGTAAATTGCAGAGAATTACTGATAATCACAAAAAAATTCCGAAAATCCCTAGAAACATTAGAAAATCGTTTGAAATCCCAAATATTTTTCAGAAAAACTGGAAACTGAAAAAAAAAAAATTAATCCTACAATGATTCTTAAAAGAAAAAGAATTAAATTATTAACAAAAACAAATAAAGATTTTAAGTAAACTTATAATATTGCAAAACATATTAAAATTCTAGTACTCTAACAACACTATGCAGATAGAATTTCGCAAAAGTATTAACGTAAACCAAAATCGTAGTGTAACACAGCAATATAAAGATAATCACCCAATAAATATTACAAAAGATAAATTAATGCAACCTTCGAATAAAGCACACAGACTAATCACGATTTTGGTATACTACGTAAAAGTTCCCGTTCCCGAGAATTTGTTGCAAAACTATAGGAGTTGCAGAAGCGGAATTTGTCCCCCTCCATTTTTTTGCCTACCTTCACAAAGAAGGTTTTATTATTATTACTCTGGTACAAATGGCCTTGAGAAATGTGCAAGCCAGATTGTGATTTCAGCGTCAAACAATGTAACATCGAATCCAGGAAGTGTCGAATATTCGTAGTAATTCATTTAAAATTGAAGGGAAACACAAAGACACCGGTGCCTTACCCAAGATCCACACAAAATTCCCACGCCGTAAGTCTGTGTGTAGCTTTCTACTGCGTTACGTAGGTCGGCGAAAGACACGCGTATGTGATAACCTTCCCACCTGTGTGTGCGTGTCTTGACTAAGAATATATACACTGAAGAGCCAAATAAACTGGTACACCTGCCTTATATCGCGTAGGGCCCCCCGAGCACGCAGAAGTGCCGCAAGACGACGTGGCAAGGACTCGACTAATGTCTGAAAATATGCAGGAGGCAATTGACACCATGAATCCTGCAGGGCAGTCCACAAATCCAATCTGCGCTAATTTGAGAAAGGGTTGCACGTCTGTCACGTTTAATGATTCTCGTCAGTCGTCGTTTGTCCCGTTCTTTCACGATCTTTTTCAGGCCACAGCAATGTTGAAGATGTGATGTTTTACCGGATTCCCGATATTCACGGTACACTCGTGAAATGGTCGTACGCGAACATCCAAATGTTTTCGCTACCTCGGAGATGCTATGTCCCATCTCGCGTGCGCCGACTATAACACCACGTTCAAACTGACTTAAATCTTGATAACCTGCCATTGCAGCAGCAGTAACCGATCTAGCTACCGACCGCATCGCGTTACTCTGATTGGTTCCATACCTCTGTTATTTGCATACGCACGCTATACCAGTTTTTTTGGCTCTTCAGTGTATGTGCTTCATTTTTGTGAGAGGTGTGTGTGTGCGGACGTACTTACCTGAAACTTATGAAACTATTTACTGAATTATATTTGACTCGATAAACTTATAAAACACAGAAAATATAGCTTACTTTCGTATTTGATTCCGAACCCGATAATTTGATTTTCAAAACGGCAGCCATTAATTATTGATGCTGCGATATTTCTCATGAACTGTTAAGCTGATTTAATCCCAAATATTGTATGTTCAATATTCACAATTTCAGGATGGAATTTAACTTGAATTCCCATTGGTCTCACATTTTGGGACGTCGCAACTTGAAATATAATGCTTTAGATAATATTAAAAGAAATACTCAAACCGTTATTGTCAAATTTGCCATATAAGTAGTGATGTTATAAGCCACAAAAATTGCGTGATTTAGTTGTTTCAGGCACCTTTAAAATATACATCGCTTCACCCTCATCGGTGTTCAAGTCTCCGATGTAAACAGCAGCCCAAACTCTCTCCATTCTACTTAGTTATCTCCAATAACTTGTCGTATCTCAATATATTCTTTGGACTGGATTAACGTCACTTCATTTGTTGGCATCTTTAATAATTATTCTTGGTATAGGCCAACAAAACATTTTCCAAGCATAACCATTAAGTGACATTTTTATTTCATGTTATATATTATTGTATAACTCGTCCAATTCCTTGTGGTGGCATGCAATGTGCCCTCTTCAAAAACAGCCAATATTAAAATCTTGAATTTTATATCCAACCCTTACACTTTTAAGACAAGTATAAATGTCAAAATCGTAGAGCGGTATCTCATTATTACTGTTTCCTGAAAAACCAATCATTTTATTTCATATAGTTTTCAATGTGTCGCTAAAGAAATTATATACATTATATTTTGCTCAAAAAGTAATAATCATTGTAACATTATGAAAATGTTAAATGAAAATCTTTACACTACATATTCACTTTATTGCACATATTAATATCATAACAATAAAAGCAGCACCGTTAACTTGTTTTGCAAAAATTAAAGGCTGTCAAATATACTATCTTATTGTAGTTGGTTTGAAATTGGTCACAGGGCAGCATAACCTCGTTACATTGGCTTATTAAGTACTTGCTACTACACAAATAAATACTTGATTCTTTTAAATTATTTAGATACAAGCTAACTGTAACAGTATCTTAGCAAGTATAACATTGGTTTTGTAGAGAGGAACAATTACTATGCTTCTTTGCTCATTTCTTAAAGGTAAGTAAGCACTTTGCTTCAGCAAGAACAACGTGCAAAAATGCCGAGCACTCGACACGCGCACCAAACGAGGCGGCACGTAGTGGGAAACCTTGGCATTTGCACTCCTCGTTCCGGTTATCTGTTTGGTTTCTCAAAATCAATTCAGCCAAATGCTGGGATGTTTCCTTGCTACACGGAAAAAGTTTTATGTTCTTACAACAAAAAATTACTATTGAGGTATTTCTTTTAATGTTTATGTTGTAGTAAAATTAATAATTTGAAAAAGTTAACAACGTTAACCATTTACAAAGTTTTATATTACTATAATGTAAAAATAATGTTAAAGTGTTAATGTCAATAAAGCCTCTAAGCAATGTTGCCGCAGTCAAAAGTATTATAACGCTAAAAAATAACATAAATAACTGTGGCGCAGTTGATTGGTGCGCCGCCGATCTAGGGGGCGGGAGGTTCTGGGTTTGAACTCTAGCTTAATTTAATTTAGGGTGTAAGTTAGTTTGTATGTCATCCCCTGATAAGTATTCAGGCTTAACACCGGAGACGTTAATAAGCCCTTTACAGTACAATACAAGAACTAAATATTTTGTGTTGCTGCTACATTAAAAAAATGTCCATACAACACAGGTTTACACTCACTTGGCGTTATAAAATTGCAGATAGTAGTGAACAGTGATAACCTTGTAAAATGAAAGCATATATTTAAATTCTAAAGAATAGTATGAGAACTAAATGTAGCTCAGACCAGTTCTTGAGTCCTTGCAAAGCAGTATGTGTGTGCCAATTGTGCGTAATTTAAAAGAGCATAAAGCATTTCCACGTAACGAAAGAGGACTGCAGTTTGCCAGTGTGTTGTCTAAATACACACAATATAAGTAAATAGCAATCAGACATGTTAAGATAGAGCAGTTCCGTAGAGCGGAGGACGTCAAATACTCAAGGGCCAGGTACGGATCCACTCCTGGTCGTACTTTTTTTTTTCGCTTGTAATATTTCTTTTTGTGACAAAATAATTGCACTTAATTTATTTTACATCGGAATTTTTTTAAAGTAAATAAAATACATGCAAATTTTTAACACAAATATTAACATAAGTTCAACAGCAAAAAATTTGTTTTCCCGCAACATAAACTCCACTTTAATGTTGACAGAACAGTGAGGAGGTAATGTTGTTACTAAAAGTACTTAATGTTACATTTACATTAATAGCTTATCACCAAAATAACTTACTGACGGTTCACAGATTACAAAAAAAGACTGTTGTTACAACGTTAAAATTTTTTCTGCGTACACGTCAAATTTCTTCACATCCGTGCTTCCCTAAGCAATATTCTCCGTCTTTAATGACCTTGCTATCGACGAGACGGTAAGCCCTACCTGCCTCCTCCAGGCTCTTTGGTTAACCTACTATGTCATAGACACATGACTGTGGTGTTGCATTATATTAGTGTGCTAGCTTCCATCATGATTGCATTTTTGTAACACTATATGAGAAAAGTAGTATCCTACAAGTTAATTGCTATACGTGGTATTTATTTCTAGAGAAATCTGTATTGATGTTTTACCTTCCCTTGTTGTCAAACTTTTGTAATACTATGAAAGTTATTTATCACTCCTCAGTATGTATACTATTTTTTTTTACTTGTTAATAGCCACAAAGCACACAAAACTGCAATAACATATCGCTTTAGTTAGTATTTTGGTAAACTATATAACCTAGGCCGGAGAAACTATTCGATGGGGTGAGAAAGGGGAGGAAGAAGGGACAGGAGCCTATTGGCTTTCTCGGTTGTTAGTCGGAAGGTGCCAGGGCTCAGCAAGGTTTCAAACCTCAAAACAAATGTTCTGCAATACACATAAATTTCCTTTAAAAATCAAAATTTATAATATTAAGTAAATTAATTTTTAAATGTTTTTAGGTAATATGTATTTATATGTTATATTCTTTGCAACCATAAAAATGTGCATCTTCATAAGCTTACTTTTTCGGTAACCCAAACGTACCGTGAGATGTCATATTCTAACATTGTAGTAAAGATTTCATCGTCCAGGAATTACTTTCTGATAATAGTACGTGTCATTTGGCAAGACCACCATTCAAGACTGCGGCACATGCGTTATTTGTTTTCTTTGCCTAAGATACTGTGAAGGAATACAGAACATTTAAGACAATTTAAAATCTAAAGCGCTGTATTCTTAAGTGGTAAGAATGCCTGTAAAGATGTATTGAACTGTTTTGAAGCAACGCTGTGGGAATACTGTATTCTGTGGTCAACACGGTTCATCATGTTGGGAAAAACGAAAAACTTTAGTTGAGTGTACAACTGTCAAAATTCTGAGCATAGTGATTGGAAATAACAAAAATAAAATAAAAACTCATGAAGTTAAATTACAACTTTATATTTCAGTAGAAACTAAAATGAAATGTCGGAAACACCACCTACTTTTGGTAATACGAGCACACGTCTATAAGAGTAATCGATCACTGACTCGACCCTCTTGAGTATAGGACGATGCAGCTTCCCTGGATATAACCAGTGTTCTGAAGACGCTGTGTGAAAGCGACAAATAAGCCACGCCTCATGATTCGACAGAAGGGCTGTTTTCGGTTCATCCCTCACGCAATGGGGCTTCAAGCTAAAACCAAGGAGAGGGAACCGCTTCTTTCACAATACAACTACGGTTGTCCGGCACGAAACCGCGCGACATATTTAACTGGTTAAATGTAAGAGGGAGGANGCGCGCGCAGCACTACGTTGTCACGTAAAATCTTCGCCCGTAAAACCGACTTTACAGGCAACCATTTTTTTGTGTCATTAATAGGTAAAAGTAAATATATAAATATATTATAGTGTAAGTTAAAAAAAAAATGAATTCAGATTTAAGGGAAAGCACGAAAACCAAAATATAATGCATAAAAACACAGATTTTCTGAGGACTTTCAAAGTTCAAGGGAATTATTGAAAAATTACTCAAAATCTAAGAAACTTCTTATGTACTGAAAATTCCCTAAAATATGAGAAATATTTTCAAGATACGAACCCTAATATATAAATAAATGTTCAATAGTTCCAAAAAAACGTAGAATCGTCAGTATTATGTTTGCAGGTGCAAAAACTCTTCACAAGTCACAAGAAAATCTTTGAAAATCGTAAAAATTCTTTAAAAAATCAGGGAAAAAATTATTTTCAAAAGTTGAAAAATTTTTCGGAATCACCAAAAAATTTTACAATCGCTAGAAAATCTTTGAAAATCGCAAAAAAATCTTCGAAAATCATTACAAATCTTCCAAAATCACTGAAAATCTTAGAAAATCACTGAAAATGATTAGAAAATATTTTAAAATTGAAAGTAAATCTTTAAAAATCGCTGAAAACATTCGAAAATTACAAAAAATTTTTAGAGATCACAAAAATCATTGCAAATAATAGCAATTATGCAAAAATTACCCACATTTACAACAAATAAAAAATCGGTGTACACATTGCAACGAAGTTGTTGCTCCGTTGGCAGGAGTTTGGTTCTTAACTGTACAATTTTTATTAGGGCAGTTATTGTAAAGCTGGTACTGTTCGTAAGCTGGCAACGTACAAAAAGATAACTTAATGTCACTAAATCTGTTAACATTGCATAGTATTTGGTCTGGATGAGTCCTAAAGCTGTAATCAGTAGAACTTCCTGGTCCGCTCTACTCGCACGGAAGGCCCGAATTCAACATCCCGGTATCGGACGAGTATTGATGCCCCACTGACAGTTGTCGATTTCGACCCCCCTACCCCCCCCC
>NQII01000106.1:706292-764628 GCA_002778355.1 Clitarchus hookeri
TCTCTCTCTCTCTCTCTCTCTCTCTCTCTCTCTTGCTCTCCCTCTGAGGATCTGCGCCCAGTTGAAGGAGCCGAGTCATTGGAGCACTGCTATCAGGTCCAGGAGTGGCACCCATCAGTTAACGGGGACGATCGTGCCGCAGCAACCCCTCTGTACCCTACCCCTGCACACTCCTCAGACAAAGATTACTGGAATCGTTCGTCAGGCGGCTGTGATTGCGTCACGACCTTCAAGCTTGTTCTTGTTTTTCAATGTTCTTTTTCCTTTTCTGGTTGGCCATGTAGGCTACGTGAGACAGAGAGGGAGAGAGAGAACGGTCTCGACCGATCCCGGCTCAATTGTTATCTGCCCACTCAGTTATCTGGCCACGAGACTTATCACGAACAAATCTTTGGCAGTGCGGTGACGAACGATTTACCATTACACACTAATATAATATAGTGACCACAGTTCTTGGTGCTGTGTGTTTTCATGACATGTGCACGCTCAACGAATGACATCGCCCTTCCTTCGGCTCAATTTCTCCTACAAGTACTACATAAGCAGCCAGTGTTGCGGGCATACAAGAAAAACACACAAAACGCTGTTGATATTCATTCATATAAAAATAACTAACGGTGTTTGTAAAATGAATTTTTGTGTTGAAGGAAGCATAATGCTAATCTAAAGAAACCACACTTCGTAGAACAGCTCTTAATATTAATTAAATGTAAATCAATCTTTTAAAATTCGTGATGTTGGCGCATTGTTTTATATGCTTTTGTTCATTAGTCACTAGGGCCCGTAACTATTATTTAATGCAGTAAGATAACTCGCCATCACAGACGAGTATTACCAATGTTCACAAATTCAAAACTTCGTCAGGTCAATATTTTTGAAGCCTTTATTTTTTTTATAATTTGTTAGCACATTCTATGACTTACGCATCAGCTAAATGGCGGTTGTGTCGAGCATGCATTTGTATAAGTGTAATAATGTTCAATTAATTGTAAAGATAATTTACTGAACAGCATTCACATACCGTTTGCCTTACATATGCAATCATTAAACTAAAATAAATTCGTACATGTACGTAAATAATAACAACCGGAAATTTTTGAGTGTATAAAACCAGCGGTACTCAATGATTAGACTAAATCCGTCATTATTGTTAACTGCTTTGAACTGAACCGTTTTGATGAATGGCAAGGAGTTTTTATTTTATAAAACCAAGGCTTTAGTAATGGAACAAAGTCTTATAGAAGTACGGCGCAACAAATGAATGAAAATGTAATTGAATTTGATTAAAAACATTTTAATTGTACTAAATAGAGAATTTATTGCAGAAAATAACTTTCTTGTAACCGCAGCGAGCGCCTTTTTCAGTTTCGAAGGCATTTTCCTTCGCAGAAAACGTAAAGCATAACAGCTGAATGTGTAGGAAACGGAACTGTGTGTGGTTGCAAACTGAACGCAGGATCCTTTATCTACTCTCCATCCAGTTATACTACTATTCTTGGTTAAAAAAAGATAAAACTTTATCACATTTCAAAAAATGGAATGTAAAAACGTAACGCGGAAGGAAATTTTGTAACAATGTGTATATTTTTGCCGGTGAAGTAAAAAAAAATCAATTAAAACGTCGGAAATCAGGCTATATTCCGACTGAACTAAGTTATTGTTAATTGTACAGCGGCCAGTTTATTTGGGAAGAGACGTGTCAACTCGAGTACTTTTGTGGTTAGCAACTGACTTCTAGAGCCTGCCGCAATTTTTCTTCTCTGCGTTTTGCCGTGAAGGTGAACATAGCGTAGGCTATATACGACTAATAAGGCAGCAACATGGCATTTGTAATCACACTGATCGATATTACGTCATCAATTACCCGTGGCAGTTAACGCAGTGTGCGATGCTCCATAATCTCTCGTTGGCGAACGAAGTTTACCGTTACACTTCGCTCGGTATTGTGCGAAATTGGTTTTGGTAATCGGCATCCTGGCCTGGACGATTTCCTAGCATGACTTCGCTTTAAATGCGCTTCATCGTTGGCACACACTGACGCCAGTTTCTTCTCGACTGTATCTCAAAATATAATTGAACGGCAGGTAATTAAACTCATAACCAACAAGCGTACGTTAATAGGTGTTTGATATCTATTACCCCTAAAATCACCAAAAAGAAAGACAACTTAATTTTTCTGGATTAACAACTTAAAAACACTTAGATAGTAACTACGAGGTAAGAAAACACTTTTTAAAAGCATCTTATACGCAAACACAAACTCATATATGAAATCTATTTGAAGCCAACATGTGTGGATTTTTTAGCTGCAGATGCATTATTGATAGCTTTTTTTTTTTTTTTTTTTTTTNTTTAAGTAAATTATTTTCCTTTCGTGTCTCCCTTCCCCCGCCTTCCATAACACTTTTCTCTGGATCATTGCCTGCAAGGTTAATCTTTATGTCTAACGTTGCACTTAATGTGCTTTACTTATCTAAGCTAATGGCACAGACATATAACCAATCCAAAAGAATCCCACTCACAAGAAACTAAATAAGTACCTGAAGAAAAACGATACAGCAATAAACAACAGTGCCTCTTGCCAACCGATCACATCATTAGCGTGCTACACTGAACAAATAATTATGGTTACGACCAAATATTTTGTACAATTTGCATAGTGAAACTTTTTTGTGTTATATTGATTTAATAAATGAGTTATTATTCTGTAACTGTTACTATAATACAATTTCGTATTCAACACAAATATATTTTGCAAGGGAAATTTACGTGTTTTTTTCTTCTCACTCGTAAAGCACAATTTACATTTTTCGTCATCTGCGCATTTCCGCATATAAATAGCCAATTCAAAATTTGATTCTTCCAAAACATGATGTTGCCCTCTGGCAAGAAAATGGTAAAAAATTTTATATCGTATTATTTTTAATCAGAAGTAGATGGTTGTTACACGAGATAACACAAAATAATTACGCGGCCCGAACGACAATAACTGAGAAACTATTTAATATAATTTGGATGTGAGCGAACGTTAAGAACAGTTACAAATGTTCAAAATGTCTTCCATCAGCAGCAAAACGTCGCCTGCAAAGCTGTAGAATATAACGAAACACAGTAGCTATGATGTCCATTGGAGTGGATTCACAGGCGGTCACAATCACGTCTCTCATGCATCCACTATCCGAGGATTCGTGGCGTACACGGAACTCTTTAGAGCTCCTTACAGACAGAAATCTGACCGTATTAAATCTGGAGATCTGGGTGGGCACTCAACAATTCCTTGTTGGTCTATCCACCTCCAAAGAAATGCTTCATCCAGGAACGACCGTACACAGAAAAAAGTGCAATGTTGCTGCAACAAAAATAAGGCTATTAAGGCGTCTCTTTAAACGTTTAGGTTGTAGTAAAATTAATAATGCTGTGACAAATTTACTTAATGTTAATCATTTACAAAGTATTATATTACTATAATGCAAATACACTTTTGAAGCGTTACTGTTAACAAAGCGTCTAAGTAATGTTGCCGCACCCAAAAATTGTATTACGCTAAGATTAACAGGAAGAACAAAATGTTTGGTGTAACCGCGACATTAAAGAAATACAACCAACACAGGGTTACACTGACTTACCGTTGTTAAATAGCGGATGACAGTGAACAGCGATAACCTCATAAAATGAAACTACTGTATTCAAAATTTAAAGCAGTGTTTAAAAACTAAATTTAGCTCATACCAGCTCTCAAACCTTGCAAAGCATTGTACGTGTGGCAACTGTGAGTATATTTATTGAGCATAAAGTATTTCGACGTAACGAAACAGAACAGCAGTTTGTCGATATGTTGTACTCAATTATTACAATATGAAATATAGTTAGGCATGTCAGGGTAACGCAGTTGCTAGAACGTCAGACTCCGTAACGTGGATAATTTCATCAGTTATTTTTTTTTTCGTTGCTAATATTTATTTTTGTAATAAAATAACAGCACTTAATTTATTTTACATCGGAATGTTTTATGAAGCAAATAAAATAAAAGAAAACTTTCAGCAGAAATGTTAACTTCTGTTCAACACAAAATTAGTTTTGCCATCAGTAGAGTAAGGATACAATGTTCTCAAGTTATTATCTCAATGTTACTATAGCATAATAACTCAACAGTATATTACATTTACAGCCACATTAGTTATTGACGGCTCACAGATAACAAAAAATTAATGTTGTAGCAGCATTAATACTATAGGCACGACATTAGACTTTTTTCTGTGTACGTTTAGCTAGACAGTACTGTGACGATGCACCAACCTGCTGGAAAAAAAATGTTATCTGGGTAGAGTTGGTGAACAACTGGTACAATGATTTACTGCAACATGTTACAGGTAACATTGTCACCTGAAACCTCAATGAAGGTATGTTAATAATACGTGTTGAGTCAGACCGCGCGTAGTTGTTGAGCTGATCGATAGTAACGGAAACACAACATCGACGAAGGAAGTAAAGGGTGAGGCGAATGCAACCTTGTTGAGATATGGAAATGCAGACGGGAAACCTGAAATGAAAACCTGGTCCATAGTAGTTAAAATCCTTCGTCTCAGCAAGACCCATTCTTGAACAAGGTACACTATAGACGGAATGAACGCTGGCCACATAGCATGTTGGACGGCGTGCTTTTCCTTGGCAGAATTTGAAGTAACGACTAGGAAGCCAATATGTTTACGGCCGTGGACTAGAATTCCTTACGCGCATAACCATGAGATTGCTCGTTCGATCCCGACTGGGTGTACTTGGGTTCGAGTTTTCCACGTAGGTTTCGGACGAAATACGTATCGTCGCCCCAGTAAGAGTAAGAGAGATCAGAGCAGCACCGAACAGCTTTGGCATTCAGTGCAAATGGGAGTCGAGTAAGACGAATATGGAGCCGCGACTGGACGCAACATCCACAGCGTTATCTTGTGCCAGGAATGGAAAGTTTTCGCCGTGCGAGGTGTCTGACTGCGACCTCTCTTACGTGAAGATCCCTGCCAGCCAACGTTCATGAACTTTGTGGATGTGTGCCCGTTTAACTGATAACTCTCGATCGCCCTGTATATTTTCTAATATCTGCACATTGGCATCCTTCTTCTACAAGCAAAATTTGACATTTCAATAGACGTAATGATGAGTTTACTTGCGTCGATTCAACGAGACTGTGAAATTTAATAAACATTAATTTTACTATATTTCCATTTCTTACTAACTCACCTAATACTATTTTTTAAAAAGAGTATTAGGTGTGTTAGTATTTGCACTTCATTCGTAGTGTTCTTTATTTTAAAGTAGACATTTTGAGTCTCGAATACAGAGGCTGGTGTTGTGCAAAAACAGCTGTGCTTCTCGCTGCTTCAAAGCCATCAAGTTTGTTTTCCTCTAGGGACTACTCTAGAGTTTTCCATTAACGGACATCGTTAAAATTTCAAGTAAAAACTCAGGAAAGATAGGAGCCGGCAAGCGTTATGACTTAACTTCCGAGAAAAATTGCAACAAACTTAAAGACTTAATCTCTTCTTTTCAGATCTGCCAAGGAGGAGTCAGGCCGTACGGTGAAGCTTTTGCGTTTCTGTTAAGAGGATCAACCCATGCTGCTTAACCTAAATACTTATTAATATGCACCATCCATTAGGATCTTTGCGCCTGTCTTATTCCCTCTTCTGACCGTGAACTACTTCAGACCATCAGTCTGTTCTCTTTTTTCTAACCTACCTTAAGTTGCAGTACCGGTCCAAGGTAAGGGTGGGACCAAATGCGTCTCAGAACTGAGTCAGAATCTAAAAAAAAGAATAAGAAATCCCGAGTATATGAGCTAATCTTGCCAGCGCTTCTCGACCTATCGCAGGTAGTAGCTCTGAGCCTTTCACTAGGAATATCACAGAGAATTTAAAACTTTTCCTGAAATAATCTTGCCTTTTTTCAACATTATGAGACCTACTACAATATGTACATACATATTGTTAACACGTACATTGTTTCAAAATAGAATATCAAAACTTTAATTTGAATTATATCACTCTAATGACCCGTTGAACTGGTGGAAAATAATACCCTACTGAGTGCTACAGAATTATTCAGCTGAGATGTTAACCCCAAATATCTTCCGAACCACTGAAGGTACCGACATGTTTATTTAGAATTCGTAAATGGCACCACGAGGCTTATAAGACACCGTGCATGTATTTTCCGAGATGTAATTAAGTACAGAAATATATATATCAAATTTGGTTTTTTAAATAGGAATGTAGCCATTTCTCCCAATAGCATAACATGCTATTATGCGGTGAGTTGAGGGACGTTATTATTTTGAAAATCCGACGAGTACTTTTTGAGACATGAGGGGGTGTTCATAGCTGTGCGTGCTTGTCTGTAGCTGTGGCGGGGTAGGTTGTAACATCCGCTGGGAAGCCCATCGGAGTGTTCCTACACAGGTGACGCACACACAGTAACACGGTTAACGAACGTCTGCGACCATTGTACTGTGTTTGCGAGTTCTGGTGAAGCTAAAGGAGATGTACACCAACAAGGAGAAACTTGATATGCTTCTGATTTACTGTCTATGTAAACGAAATGCGATGTAAGCGGTAGCGTTATACGCAGATAGACATCCGTTACGACAGTGTCCGTCTGGAATGACACTGTTGAGACGTTGCAAGAACTCTTGGTAGGTGGGAACTGGAATACTCTGGTGAGAAGCAGACACTTACCAGCGACAGGGGAAACGCAGGCAACCGACATTCTGGCGGCAGCTGCCCACAGTCCACATGTGTGAGCACAGGGCAACTGGCAAGTGGCGCGGGAATAAGCCAGGTAAGAGTTGTTCGCCTTCTACAACAGTACAGATTTCATCCGCACCACATAGCCCTTCATCAACAATTAGATGAATGTCATTATGTGAGGAGGGTGACATTTTGTTGTGGTATTCGTTTGAAAATGCGGGATATTAGACATGGCAATGTGAACTTGAATATGCATTGCTGGTCATCCGCTCTGGCTGAGGGAGGTGGAACACGAGAGAAAGTGGAGTGTTAATGTATGGTGTGGGTCGATCGGTGAGTTTGTGATCTGTCCTTACTTTTTTGAGGGTGCATTAAATGGCAACAAATTCTCAGAATCTGTTTTGGAAATGCTACCTGCTCTCCTTGAAGATGTTTATCTGAAAAACCTTCAGTGTATGTGGTACCAGCATGGCGGGTGTCCTGCAAACAACTCAGTTGTAGCTAGAAACGCACTCAACAACCTTTTTCCCGACTGGTGGATTGGGCACGAAGCTATCAACACATGGCCAGCACGCTCACCTGACTTGACTCCTTAAGCACAAAATGAACGTGATGGTAGTCTAAATGAACGCGAACATGCGAGGCGAGAACATCCAGTCACTTCGCTAGGAGCAACTGATAAAAATATACTGGAACCTTTATTAGTTGTAATTATCGATAGTATTAGGAATATTGTTTCTCGATAACTACCTACTAACCACTGTTGTACATTGTACAGCACTAGGAATATGTAGAGACCTGAAAAATTCGTGAGTTGAATGACCTGCAGGCTATAATCTACAGTTTTATGTACAAGTATGCCGATATCAACTGCACATTGGTTGTCTACTGTCACAGTGGAAGGCGACGATTCGACACCGTTCTCCAGGAGGTATCAAACACCGTTTGGACAAATGGCTAAAGTTATATAAACGCACGTGTTTTGAATTCTAGCTTGTCCCAAAATGAATCCGCAAATTCTTCAGTTCTCTAGGAATACGTAATGTCAAACATTCATTTTCCAAGTCCCATGCAGTAACTGTACTAGACACTACGTACGCCAATGGTTGCTTGTTGGTGTTGTTGACGTTAACAACCAAATAAAACGTGTGTTTAATTTGATGCTCATAGCTTGATTACAATTAATTCACCGAGAAATCTTGTCTGTTTCACAGTTGGCAGCAATGCAACAAAAATGTCAAAACCATGCAGTACATTGTATTTTGCAATGTACGGAGCACTTTTATACCTTCGTTTTTTCCACTCAGAGTGTGCAGTGAGGTACGTGTAGGAACTATCCGCTGGACATCTCCCAGAGGATGACTCAGCCTTCCCTGCCACAGCTACAGTCAAATGCATACACCATGAAAACCCATTTATATATCAAAAAGTGATCGTCGAATTTTCGAAATAATGACATCACTGAACTCCCTGCTTATAAAACCAAAGTTCATATCCTTATCTCAGAAATTAATAACATCTAGGAACAAACATAGGCAGTTTCTTATGAGCCCCGTAGTGCCATCAGGATTTCGATACCTTCAGCGGTTCTGAAGATGTTTGGAATGAACATCTTAGCTGAATAAATCTGTTTATTGGTCGAAACTGTCATATATATATATGGAAACATTAAAATTAATTTAAATGTTAACCATTTAAGTTTTAATTAGTCCTTACTATAGTTTTAAATTCCAAATTTTTAAATTTCTGACAAACTAAAATTTTAAAAAATGTCAAAATTACTTAATATTCAAACTTATTGTACTATCAACTTTAAAATTGGTACCACTATTTACAAAGGAGGGGAATTAATGTATGATTTGCTGAACTTTTATCATAGTACGTGTCTTTCTGGGATAGTTATATTTTTTATCCGTGTGCCACCATAAAATATTAGTGCCATAGTATTGATTTTAATGATAATATTAAAAGTTTACTAGTTTATGTAATAACATGTACGTACAATAAATGAAAACTGTAAGCGATTTGAATGTTAGTGTTTGAATTTCAGTTGCATAGTAAATAAATGAAAATAATGGTGAGCCTATATCATAAATATATGAGCTTTAATAGTATGACTTGATAATTGTGGTAAAACAACATAACGACCGTCAACTTTGGATCTAAACTAGGCTGGTTAAAGTTTAATAAATAGTAAACATGTTCCAAAGGTTATACATATATGTGTGTGTGTGTAAAAATTTGTCGAACAAATTTAAATAATAAACTCTTTTTCAATAAACATTTCGGAATTATACCCTTGGACAAATCTTGAAATAATACTTTATTATTTCTAACGACGTAATAGTTTATAATTAAGATATTTTAAAGAATATTTTACAATAAGTAAACATATAACATAATTTATATTCAGCTCAAAGTTAATACTAATTATATTAATAAGATATAATAATACTTTATTACACATACTTAGACGATATTTTTTAAGTGAAGACATGTTTTTATGTTTTCGTTAGCAGAAAAATAAATCTTATTAAAAATATCTTATCTTATCATAATTTAGGTAGTAGCTCTACTGGAAATGTTTCCGTAACTAGCTGTGCGAGCTATCTGCAGGGCTTCTGCTTTGATCACGCTTGGTGGGGTGCGGTTGCGTGAGCTGTCTGAGTATGTTTCGACTGGTGTGTTGCTATTGTTCTGTGGTGGAGAGTCCGTCAAATAGGATGAAGCGTACATTAACAATCTATAAACTACGTTCGGTAAACCAACGTGGTATTCTTCAATATTTTTCTCTTTTTGAACAGTAATAATGTGCTGAATACTCACGTTTAACTAACTTCGATACCCCTTTTAGTTCGTTAATATTTCACAAGTCAAATGGAGATAGTGTTACCCAGTAGGCGAAATATGTTGGTAAAGTTACAATGTACGAAATTTATTTTACTACCGGCGTTTTGAAACAAGTCGGTGTTGAGTTTTGCAGGGCCCAGTTAGCGGTTTTTAATAGTTTTATTGTTAACGGGGCAATAACATTGTGTGATAACCACTGTTGAAAATATACTTCGTGAGCAGGCAAATGATACCAGTTAGGGCACAACTGTCTATTCGTAATTATTTTTAAACGTACTCGGTAAACTTAATTTATCTGTATCTAAATAGGAGGATTGAAAAGTAACGTGTTGTTTAAACTTAAGAGCGTAATACAGTGATCCCCTTGTGGTTAAGGTTATCAGGTACATATTACTCATTTTATATTCATACCTACCAAAGTATAGTTGAAATTAAATCATGTGTAAAGGCGTAAATCATTTTACTTAAATTTTAAGCACCCAATGATGTGTTATATATTATACCGGGAAATTCCCAAAATTTCGAAATTGAAATAAACAAAGTAACTCTTGCCTTATTTACGCTACAACATCTAGCGTGTGTCAAATAAGAAAGTGTTACATAAGTATGTGATAAAGGTTTAGTTATCTATTATTACTGATGTAAGAATAAATGATAAATTCAGACAAAAATAAAAAATGTTATAAGATGTTCAATAATCACGAAATTTGTGCCACTATTGTTTACTTTTACATTCATCTTATGGCTGTCTTAGATTTATTTTACCTTCATCGAATATTCACGTTATGTTTACATTATGAGAATCGTTATGTTTTAAAAACGTAATAAATAAATACTTTTATAAATAAATCATAGTATTGTAGTATTACATTTTTTCTTAAAAATTTTTATATCACTAATGCCGAAATAAATGAGACACATTGTGTTACAGAATATACATTAAAATTTCATTATTTATATATTAAAAATAATTATAATTTATTGTTAATAATTAACGCCACATAATAATGGTTTGAAATTTATTTATGGACATTTTATATGAAAATTAGATGAAGTGAAGAAATGTTGATTTTAATAAATAAACTAAGATATGCACAATATTAAATTATCGGATCTTCATCCAGGTACGAAAAAAAAATTTTCTTGTGGCAGTAGTACAATACTAAAAATAAAAGATAAAAATTTCAAAGTTTAGGAAAGCACATTAATGTATATTTTATTTGTGGTAGTAATAAATCTTATTAACTAATGCCATTTAAAACAGGAGTTCATAGATACCAGAACAATCCACAAATAAAACCTGGTGTTAAATTAGTAAAGTATCTATTTTAAATTACGAAATTAGTTTTTCTTTGGGCTTGCAATATTTGCGAAAAATGAGTTATTTTTCTACTAAATACATATTTTTAATTAATTCGGGTTTAAATTAATAGAAATTCACTAATTATATACGGGAATCCAATAAATACCCACATAATATTCCAGTAAATTATCTAGTTATTATCATATTAATAATTCACGTAATATTAACTTAGAAATTTTATTGAGAAAAAACGTTGATACGTATAAAATAAATGAAATTACTTAATTCTCATTGTTAAATCATTTATTATAAAATAAAAATTAGAATCATAAAATAAATTAATATTGTGTTAAATAATTTTAATAAAAAGTGGTAACTTTTTACTAAAATATATTCGCAATATTAAATTATATAGAAATCTTTTTGGAGATATAGTAAGGTTTATAAGCCAATCAAATATTTGTGATTTGTTCTGTTGGTTTTTATTTTATTGATGGTTTTACACTAATGTTTTCGTGCTCTAGAATACGTAGAGATTCTAAAACTAATGCAGTTTTTAATTATTATTCGGAAAATTATTAATTTTTTTCAATGATATATATAATTTCAAATACATTTATATAATTTTCAAATAATACAAATTTCACTAGTTATGGGGGAAAGCACAAAATTTACCAAAACACATACAATCGTGTTTTCGACATATAAGTAGATTGTTATCATTATGCAATAATTCTCCTTTTGTGATTATAATATATTTACTGATGAATCAGATCTGGTAAAATACATTATTTGATAAATCACTCCAAACTTTCAATAATATTAAGAAAATGTAAAATTATAACTATACAAATAATTTACTTACGTAATTATTTATTTGTTAATTAACTGTTTATTACAATACATAAGTTTTTAAATTATTTTCATAAAAAAATTTATTTTTGTAGATGATTAGATTATTTATTAAAACGTAACGTAAGTGAGTGAGAGAGTGAAAATATTTGGGCGGCTCTTAACATCGAGGTCTTGAGAGCCGACTAAAACGTATAAGTTGAATTCCAAACACCCTTGAGAGCTTACAAACATTTTGCTATATTGGTCGCCTGGCAGAACTTCCTTACGTTGACCGGGTATAATAGGGAAATAAGAGATACCAGTAAAGAGCAACTAACAAAATATAATTTGAATATAAAATTTAATTTAAAAAAAATAAGCAACTACGAAAAAAAAAATTTTATTGAGAAAAATAATAAGTAATGGTGAAAACGCGAAGAAAAACCATTAAAATATATCTACAACAAAACAATTTGCACTTACATGCGGGGGAAGAACACATAATGTGCATACAAGTAGATCTAAAACAGGGCTTCCAAAAGTGCTGAATTTACCGTGAGCAGCTTACACCAACTTAAAATAATATTATATAAAAATGAAATGCAATAAATAACAGTATATATAATTTAAAATGGTAAATATTGTGAAATCAATCACTTTAAATAATTATTCATTTAAATATTAGTAAATATTTAAATAAAAAGAAAACACGTGAATAACTAATGTAAATTATAAACAAGAAGTTATCGATGTGACTAATATGCCTACTTTCCTAAACATGGATGCAAATAATTTTGATGAATTTCCTAAAAGGTTAGATGGAAGGTAGATCTTGACGTCTCGTTGATAGCAATATCATTAGTAAAATGCAACCAGATTCAAATGCAATACTAGTGCGACAAATGCAAATACACGCGTACCTTAACTGGGACTCGAACACAGAATGCCTCGCAGCGTAATCCAACGTGCAACCAACAACATTGCAGAGGTAGGTTTCGGAGCATCAACTTCAGTAGTTATCAGTCTAAGGTTTTGATAGACTTTGTTTCCAAACTCCAAATATTTGCACGGACTTAATTTTGAAAGCAAGTGAGTGAGTCCCTTAAATCATTCAAGATAACATGGCCTACTGTAGACCTACAAAATATATTTGGGTGGAATTAGATGATTGGTTCCCAATATATAACATAAAAGTTATATTTTATCACCTGCCACTATCATAAAAAAGGCAGAAAAAATTATCGCTGCAAGCATATTTGATGCTTATAATGTATATTCACAGCACACACATTGTTGGCACTGTTAAATTGTTTAATATAAATGAGAAAAAATTATCAGAACTGTTTATATGGCAGTCATACTGTAAATAAAGCCAGACGCACTTAATCATGGCTTACTGTAGCACTACTTGTGTTAAAAGTTCTATAATAATGGTTTGGTTGGTCCCGGACATAGGCATATAACATAAAAGCTAAATTTTCTTATTTGGCGCTATCTTTATAAGTAGAGAATAAAACGGTTATGTATTGGCATATCCTATGTTTGTCAAAGATAATGTTACAAATTAAAGTCGGTTCAATTTGTTAGTGACATTTGGCATACTAAACTAAATTATTTACAATGCTCTTAATTTGAAAATTTTGTTACTACCTACTTAAGTCAAAAGTATAGGTTATCGCCTAAATTTTGTGGGTATCTGTTGATTGTTTCTCGAGATGGGACACAAAAGCTTAATTTTTCGTGTGATGCCATGTTCGAAAATGGCTAACAAATGAGTTTGTATATTAGCTCATTTGATATTTGCATAGATACTGCCATAATAGAAAGTTAAGTCAAAACTGTTTACATTGTTTCCTAGCTATAGCATACATTTATATGGTCGCTATTTTGAAAATAATAGTTTGACCTACTAAAAGATGTCAGTTTACATGACCTACTGTAATATTATTTTAACGTCAAATTTGGTAGGAATCTGTCAATCTTCTACTATATAAAAATAAGTCGGGTTTTCCTTCCTGACGCTATAACTCCAGAACGCACGAACCGATTTCCACGGTTTTGCATTCGTTGCAAAGGTCTCGGGCTCCGTGAGGTTTATAGCAAAGAAAATTCAGGAAAAATTTTAACAGAAAAGCGGGAAAATCTTTTTTTACATACAGCGCCATCTCTGATACATAGCATGTACTACAAATCAAGTAGATGGCGCCGGTGAGTGATACATTGTTTGACAGCTACTCATTGTTCTCTGCTCAGTGATGTGACAAACTTTCATGTGACAAACAATTGTGAAAAAAAAGTAAAAAAAATAAGTTATTCGTTTCCTAACATTTCAATTGGAAACCATCAAATCAATCACGTGTATTGTGCAAATTTTTATTCAATTTCAACAGCAGGCATTTGTCTTTAAGGTGGTAAGTTGAACTGTGTAAATTATGTGGATCGTGCATTTGAGGTTAAATTCACCACTCTGTCCATAGTCCAAAATGCCTAGAGGACGACGTGCGAACATCGGCCGCCGCACGAGACATGCAAGCCAGCAACAAGTGTATTCACAGAACTTAAGCGAAGAAAGACAAAATATAATAAGAGAAAATGCCCGATTGAGACAACGCGTGAGCACACGAAGATCATTGGCATCATACAATCGCTTGGCATTCCAATATGATCCCACTGCGAACTACAGTGATGATGAAAATTTAGATATTGGACCAATGACGACTATATGCCGATATTGCAATGCGTTAAAGTTCAAAAGAGAAACGGCTGGATTGTGCTGCGCAAGTGGAAAAGTCAAACTGGATCCATTACTTACACCACCACAGCCACTGAAACCATTGTTCGATGGAAGTGATCCCGATTCCAGCCATTTTCTTCAACACATCCTTGAATACAATAACTGCTTTCGCATGACTTCCTTTGGAGCTAATATCATTCGAGAAGGCGGCTTCATGCCGACTTGCAAGGTAAAAGATACAACACACATAACCAATCACTCCTATGTTACACCTATGTTACAACTTACAACTTACTATGTTTGTTTGCAATTACAGATACAAGGACAAATATATCATTTGCATGGTTCAATGGTGCCAACACCAGATGAACCGCATCAATTTCTGCAAATATATTTCATTTCGTCGATGGTGGATCAGCTGAATGTGCGGTGCAATATACAGGGAACACAACAGTTAAAGAGACGAATTATTGAACAGTTGCAAGCATTTTTTCACGCTAATAATGCTGTGGTTAATATGTTCAAAACAGCATTGGAACGAATGCCATCGGATACGCACAAATTTGTCATAAGAGCGGATTGTACCCCAACAGGTGAACATGTGCGAAGATTCAATGCACCCACCGTTAATGATGTTGCTGCAATTATTGTTGGCGATCCAACTAAATCGCGAGACATTGTCGTTCAGCGAAGAAGCAATATCATGCATCGTGTAAACGAGACACATCGTTTGTACGATGCGTTACAATATCCAATCATTTATTGGCAAGGGCAAGACGGATACGACATCACGTCGAAGATGGTCGATCCAATTACAGGTACAATATTCACACACTAATTATTGCTATTATTATTGCTATTATTGCTATTATTGGTTTCCATTAACAATTCATTTAATTTTGCATTTTCAGGCGTATCAACGAATAAAAATCTAAGCGCAATGAATTACTATGCGTATCGTATGATGATTCGTACACATGAGGAGAATGTCATTCTGAAGTGCCGTCGGCTATTCCAGCAATTCGCTGTCGACATGTATGTCAAAGTCGAGACCGAACGTTTAGCGTTCATCCGATTCAATCAGGCAAAGCTACGATCTGAGGACTATATACACTTGCGTGATGCTATTCATTCAGATGGTGATGTTCAGAATATTGGACGTCTGACGATTCTCCCATCATCTTATATCGGAAGCCCACGCCACATGCACGAATACGCTCAAGACGCTATGACGTACGTGCGAAATTATGGAACTCCGGATTTATTTATTACGTTCACATGCAATCCGAAGTGGACGGAAATTGAACGTGAGTTGGAACCGGGCCAAAAACCGCAAGATCGCCATGACATAATCGCCAGAGTATTTCAGCAAAAACTCAAGGTTATGATGGATGTGCTTACTAAGTATCGAGTTTTTGGTGACACACGTTGTTATATGTACTCGGTGGAATGGCAGAAGCGTGGACTACCGCATGCTCATATCCTAATTTGGTTGCTGAACAAATTACATTCAAATGAAGTGGATGACATCATATCAGCTGAAATTCCTGATCCAGTCACTGATCCCCATCTACACGACATTGTGACGACACAGATGGTCCATGGACCGTGCGGTGCATTAAATCCATTATCGCCTTGCATGGCTGATGGAAAGTGCACAAAACGATATCCGCGACCGTTAGTTGCTGAAACAGTCACAGGGAACGATGGATATCCAGTTTATCGTCGGCGTTCAAAAGAAGATAATGGTCGAACTATCAAAGTTAAAGTTCAAAATCAAGAGATTGAGATCGGAAATGAATTCATTGTACCATATTGCCCGCTGCTATCACGAATTTTCGAAACACATGCAAACGTTGAGAGTTGTCATTCGGCCAAATCAATCAAATATTTGTGCAAGTACGTCACAAAAGGCAGCGACATGGCTGTGTTTGGTATTGCGTCGGAAAATGCGAATGACGAAATCAGCAACTTCCAAATGGGCAGATACGTCAGTACTAATGAAGCACTGTGGCGATTATTGTCATTTCAAATTCATGAAAGATATCCCACAGTTGTACATTTAGCAGTGCATTTGGAAAATGGCCAAAGAGTTTACTTCACTGAGGCTAATGCGGCACAACGAGCTGAGAGACCACCATCGACAACATTGACTAGCTTCTTTGCAATATGTGAAGCAGATCCATTCGCAGCGACGCTGATGTACGTTGAAATGCCCAAGTATTACACTTGGAATCAATCAACAAAGAAATTCCAACGTCGCAAACAAGGAACCCCAGTTCCAGATTGGCCACAGGTGTTTTCCACTGATGCACTAGGTCGCATGTATACTGTTCATCCTAGAAATGATGAATGTTTTTATTTGCGACTGCTGTTGGTACATGTACGTGGACCAAAATCATTCGCGCATTTGAAAACTGTGAATGGCCACCAATGCCAAACATATCGAGAAGCATGTCAACTATTGGGTTTGCTGGAGAACGATTCTCATTGGGATTTAACACTTGCGGATTCAGTTGTTTCATCAAATGCGTACCAAATACGAACGCTGTTCGCAATTATCATCACCACATGTTTTCCTTCACAACCAATTCAGTTATGGAACAAATACAAAGACGACATATGTGAAGATATCTTGCATCGCTTGCGCATTCAAACGAATAATCCTGACATCCAAATAACCGATGAAATCTACAATGAAGGATTGATTCTGATTGAGGATCAATGCTTGACTATTGCAAACAAGCTACTGATTGAAGTAGGAATGATTGCGCCAAATCGATCGATGCACGATGCATTCAACCAAGAATTAAATCGAGAGCTGCAATACAATGTTGATTCATTGCAGGAATTCGTTCGAAATAATGAGCCGTTGCTGAATGAACAGCAAAAACAAGTATACGAAACATTAATGCAAGCGGTGGACAATAATACTGGTGGTCTATTCTTCCTGGACGCACCTGGAGGAACAGGGAAAACATTTGTCATTTCATTTATTTTGGCCACTATTCGATCAAGATGTGACATAGCTTTGGCGTTAGCATCATCTGGAATTGCGGCGACTCTTCTAGATGGCGGTCGTACTGCACATTCTGCGCTTAAGTTGCCACTCAATTTAAACACAATTGATATTCCAACATGCAATATTTCCCGATCCAGTGCAATGGGAAAATTGTTGATGCAATGCAAGCTCATTGTTTGGGATGAGTGCACAATGGCACATAAGAAATCACTTGAAGCACTTAACTTCACACTGAAGGATCTTCGGCGAAATAACAACATCTTTGGCGGCTTGATGATATTGTTGGCAGGCGATTTCAGGCAGACGTTGCCAGTAATTCCCCGTGGAACGCCTGCAGATGAATTGAATGCTTGCCTGAAGGCATCACCTTTATGGAATAACGTAAAAACATTATCGCTAACCACTAATATGAGAGTTCAACTTCAAAATGATCAAAGTGCTGCACAATTTTCCAAACAATTGTTAGCTGTTGGAAATGGAAAAGTCCCAGTTGATGCGACATCTGGATTAATTACTCTTACCAACGAATTTTGCCGATTTGTAGACTCTCAATTAGCTCTTATTGAAAATGTTTTCCCAAACATTAGTGAGAATTATCAGAATTATGCTTGGTTAAGTCAACGAGCAATTCTTGCCGCAAAGAATAATGATGTACACGCACTGAATTTCACCATTCAATCAAAAATTGCTGGCGATTTGGTGACATACAAATCCGTTGATTCCATAAGAGATCCCGATGATGTAGTAAATTATCCAACGGAGTTTTTGAACTCTCTGGAGTTACCAGGATTTCCACCACATAACTTGCAACTCAAAGTTGGTACAGTTATTATGATATTGCGTAATTTGAATCCACCGCGACTTTGCAACGGTACTCGACTTTCGGTAAAAAGACTTATGCCGAATTTGATTGAGGCAACCATTATTAACGGAAAGTACGCAGGTGAAAATGTATGTATTCCTCGAATACCAATGATTCCGACTGATCTTCCGTTTGACTTCAAACGATTGCAATTTCCAGTTCGCCTTGCGTTCGCAATGACAATTAACAAGTCGCAAGGCCAATCGCTTAGTGTTTGCGGGATAAATTTAGAAAATCATTGTTTTTCACATGGGCAGTTATACGTTGCGTGTTCACGAGTTGGGAAACCATCCGCTTTGTTTGTGTTAACGTCAGACCAAAAAACAAAAAATGTGGTTTACCAAAGAGCACTTCAATGAAACGTATTTACTTTGGATTCACTTTCATTTACTCAGAGAAGTTCAATTCATTACTGTTGTGAAATGAAATAAAATTTTTCCTTTTCAAATATAAAAAAAANAGAGAAGTTCAATTCATTACTGTTGTGAAATGAAATAAAATTTTTCCTTTTCAAATATAAAAAAAACGTTTCTTCATGTTTTAATCACCAAACAAAATGTTGCATAAAACGAAGCCATCTGGTGGCGAAACGGAGTTCGCCGGGTTTGCTAGTTGTATATAATACTATCAAGTTTTAGAAGAGTTAAACAATTTTATTTTATTATTCGAATAATGTTTTTAAAAGAAAAAATTACCGCTTAGGATGGTTGAGATGTAATTTATGACTTTGATTTGAATCATATTTATATTCTGATCATAATTGATAAATCTATAATTTATCAATAACATTTATTACAATAAAGTTAACTTATGATTCTTATATTAATTTAGAAACGATGTAATTTTTATTGGTCTGTGGGATCTCTCGGAGACTCCCGCTTTCTCGCCTTTGCATTCCGCCAGCTAGATCAGGACATGCATTGTTAGTCAATCCATATTCGTTAATATTACCATCAATTACTTCAGTTCCGTGTATTCTCATGTATGAGTAGGCACATTACATTTTAATAATTCTGGTATGCGAAAAGGGAGGCAACTCCGTCGGGAAGTGATACTTTATCGCCTTAGTAGGGGGCCGCTACCGTGGCTTTCGGAAATGCCTCCGCATTTTCCAGGAATAGGGGCAGTAAAAGAAACACTTGGTAAACTGTATGCCCAGTTTATCCGGCCGTGGCTAGGCGTACGACCAGCTGCAAGAGAATTGCACTGCGCGCTACATACCTGCGAGGCAGGATGACTGCGGTTCCAAACAACCTTGCTATCGCCATCTATCTTAGGGGGGTGGGGGGTGGTAAGGAGTAGGCGTAGGTAACTCGAGAACACAGCGCGGGATATTCCCGACTACCTGATGCGTTATTTACGCCTTCAATAGGTTCAGGTAAATTAGTTTTCAATGTCCCAAGTATCTATGAAATAATATTTATTTTACGTAGTGTCAATAGTGGAAGCAGAGACGATGGAGGTGTACTCTCGTCAACAATAGTGGATGATTTTGATAACATAAAGAGATATGAGTGAAAATTCGCCACTTTATTCTTCCCATAATGTGGCATGCTTGGTAACACCTGCCCCCCATCTCCCGTGTAGAGTGCTCTTTCTCATGGATTTCAGGAATAGTAAGTGACGACAATGTGCAGTATAGACAATACCACACTAGTAGACATGCTTGGTGAAGACGTGCGACCCAGGGGAAGTTTCAGCGACGTGCGCATCGAATAATGTAACCCAGGCCTCAAAGGCCAAGTGTCAAGACGTCCTGGCTCTATTTTCCCTAGATGTACAGTTTTCCTGAATACCAGTGCCGGCGTCCTACGTGATTTGTCTTGTTGCCGTGTTTGCTGCACCTTATGGCCGGGTGTGTGTGCAACTTGTCACGCGGGGGGCTGGGCATACAGGAATCCACGATAAAAGAAACCTCCGTAATTTATTTATAGTCTTATCTGAAGGAGGCAGTTTGCACGGTATCGTGGAGTGCGTTACAAGGCGCCGCGAGCGGAGGTTGCAGGGAGGAAGCAAAAGGAGGTCTCATCTTGAGAGCGACGACGCGGAATTCTTCACACCCATGTCTCCGGAGAAAGGTGTGTGCGTGTGTGTATGTGTGTGCAGTGATGTGTGGGAGGAAAGGTAGTAAACGGGTTTATAAGAGCACCCCAGAGGAATCTTCGCGCTCGAGAAAAGGGTTTGAGAGAGGGGCAAGGAGAGAGAAGCGCAAGGTTACGTGATAACAGCAGCAGTACGAGCCGCGAGAAATATGGCGCCTCGAGATTCGGGAAATGCTTCGAGTGCGACAACACCTCCGACACGAAAACTGTGTCGCGGGGCGTTTGGCTAACGTTGTAAGGAGCAGGAGATAGAACCGGGAGGAGGGGGGGGGCGTCGCAACGCCTCGAAATACGAGCCGTCCGTAAAGCCGAGACAGATGAAAAGACTTGGTGCCGTGACCTTGTTTCGGAGACATTTTCTGCTCTTGCGACCCCACAAGATACCTCCTTCTCGCTATGAACTCCACACCAAGATGTTATATACCAGAAAATTATCTCAGCGTATAGCTGGTTAGCGGCTAACTACTTTTGAACAGTGGCGTAGTCAAATATTTCTATTTGTGGAGGGGGGAGGGGGGAGGGGCTCAAGGTTGGAGATACACAGACTGAAGTAAAAGGAAGCAGGTTTCACCAAAATCAGCGGCGCTGTCAAGTGTTAATTAGTTCGAATTATAGAAGAAAATTAACTCACTGAATAATAAAATGCATCGTACTGAACAGCAATTCCCTATTTTTTTAATCAAAATTAAGAATTGTTAAAATTGTTTATACCCTAATTGCCATAACGGTGGGGGGAGGCAGGGGTTAAAAATTGTGTATCGTTCCGCTTCATGTAATGTTCAGCAATGGTTTAAAAGGAAAGAATTGGTTTCTCAAATGTTGATTCAGAGAATTTACATTATTTGGGTTGAAGTACTCGATTCTTTCTGTCAAATGGGAAATCACATGTCTGAGGCCTACCTTCGCCGTGGGTGTAACATTTTGAGTTGTTTAGGAGCATAACACGGATTTCAGCCATCTCATGAAAGTGTTACGACAGTGAGCGTAAAACGTAAGCAACACTTACAACGACGGATTCCAACCTGCTCGTATGACGGTAATATATATTTTTTGTTTTGATATGGGGCTATTTTTATTATTATTATTTATATATTCTTTATTATTTCAAATTTATTTCCTTTATTTTGGTTTATGTCAAACATTGTTTAAATGTTTGTAATCTGTTGTAAAATTTCAGAAAATAACATTTTCTTCATTCCGAAGTTTTGGATACTATGGATTGTCAAAAATCATATCGTTTTGTGGCCTGAACGGTATAAATTTAGAGGAATTAATACACGGCTGAAATCGGCCAGCTAATGATACGTTCACGAAGTTCATGTTCCTTTAAATTAAAGGGCGATTCTTAAATTGGAATTATTAAAATATAAAAAATTGTTGAACAATTACAACAGTGAGTCCGGACAGGAGCTTGGATCTACTTGCATGAATGTGTGTGTTAATAAAATAGAGCCACGTATTTTTGGAATATTTCCATTGCTTTCGGGTATCCATGCCATCTAGTCAATGCACCCTTACCTGGAAATACACTCATTCAAAGAAGTGATGGCTTCCGAAATATTTTGCTACTAGTGTATTATTATAATCATCGTATTGGATGTTCTTGAAATGGTCATTTCAATTTGTATTAATATTTTACGTATTTATTTTAAAATTCAAATGTAAAAAATGGGGCGTTTTACTTGTATTGGAAAACTGCGCTGTAGTTCATTCGCATCCCTTGCGAGAACTCGGATGCTAACCAAAGGTGCTGTGCGCAGTACAATGCACTATTGAAGGGTCACTTGGCTACATAATAAATCTTAATAATTGAAGATTCGACTGTTTAAATATCTTAACAGTGCCTGGCTTATTCAAAAGTCGCATCAGTCAATCTAACTTGCGATTTTGTGAAAAAATGGCAATTTTCCTTCACTTTTTGCTTTAGTGACATTTTCCTCTGATTCATTAACAATTACCTTTGCTGTTATTTTAGTGATTTGCCTTTAGACGGACAGATCAGTTAAATCAGGTGTATCAAATGAAATAAGTATAATCTTAAACGGAAGCATATCACTCGAAACCTGAACAGTGAGAATATCTCTTCAGCGAGTGCATACCTATGTATGCACTATTTTTACCAATTAAACAAAAAACTAAAAAAAAAAAAAAAAAAAAAAACCCTTCACAAAATTAAAACCTACATATTTTATTTGTGAAAGCTCCATGTTTTGATAAAACACTTTGTAACATATATTTTTCCGATTAATGTCAACGTCGGTTTGGTATCTTAATTGGCGAAGTGACAGCCTGGGAGCAAAACACTGTGAGCTCAAATCCTAGGTAGGGTAATTTTTTTTTACTTTTTAATGACGTTAAATTGTACATCAACAGTAATAATTTCACTAAAATAATATTTTCTACGCCACAAGCATTTTTCTGACACGTAATCAGAGAGATTGTTTCCCCGCAACAAATAGTGGGTTTTCACCAATTCTAAGTGTTTTCACCAATTCTAAGTGGTGCCATTTTCACTGACTCGAATAGTGGCATTTGATTGCGAATCAGTAATTTTCTTCTGATTCTAATTAAGTGTGTAACGGACCTGTTAAAAATACTTTTTGGAAATACCGAAAGAGTATTATAGAAGTTACGCTCTTGTAGGACTATGTAAAATGCACCTTCCTACTTATAATAAATCAGTAATAAAACCCGCCTTTCAATGCACACATAACAAGAAGTTACTGATATAACTAATGAGCCTTCGTTCCTCGACATGGGTGCAGTTAATTTTTAAATATTTTCTTAAAAGCTGAGTTGGTAGGAAGAACTTGACTTCTCTTTGAAAGCAATAACTTCAGAAATTAAACCAGAAACTATTGCAACACAGTTTCGTAGATATTGCCCACCAAACTAAAATAATTTCACAGACGCCATTCTCAAGATAAGTGTGCCCTACTTAAAAATAATACACTTATTTTTATGGCCTACAACAGTACAACATCTTCGCCGAATTTTATAAAAATGGGTTGATTTTTTCCCGAGATACGAGATAAAATCAATATTTGCTATTTGTGAAGCTATCTTACAAAATGGCAGAGAAATGAGGCTCTGTATAGATAAATTTGATGGTTGGAATAGGTACTGCGAGAATACAAAGTTAAGTTGGCATTTCTTTCGTGAATTAAATATACTAAGTAAAAATATTTATTTAGCTACCATTTTAAAAATAAGTGCCTGGACCTACATGAAAGGTACCAGTTTACACCACCAGCTGCAGTACTATTTGTTTGTCAAATTTGAAAGGAATCTGTTATTTTTTTCTAAAATATGACCAAAACACTTTATTTACTCGTATGGCGCTATCTTACAAAATTATCTTACAAATATGCTCTATGTACATACAGTTCATAGTCGTAGTAACTACTGCCAGCATATAACGTTTAGTTGAAATTTATTACATGGTTTCGACGATGTAGCATTCTAAGATAAAATTGCTATATGCCACCTATTTAAAAATAAGTGTCTGACGTAGTTAAAACATACCACTTGACTTTATCTGTCTCAGTACTATNTATATGCCACCTATTTAAAAATAAGTGTCTGACGTAGTTAAAACATACCACTTGACTTTATCTGTCTCAGTACTACTTGTATGCCAACTTTTATAGGAATAAGTGCATTATTTACCGCGATAAGACCAAAAAAATCTCATTTTATTCGCATGACGCTATTTTATAAAATGGCGAACAGAAAATGCACCATGTATATAAAGCTGATACTTGTTATGTCTACTGCCAGCATACACAGTTATGTTGGAATTTATTAAATAGTTTCGACGGTATAGCATTCTAAGCTAAAATGGTTATATGGCTGCAATTTTGAAAATTAGTGTAGGACATGCTTAAAACATATCAATTAATATAATCTGCAACAGTTCTACTTGATTCCAAATTTTGTAGTAATTGGTTAATTATTTACTGAGTTATAAAATAAAAACTTTATTTATTCGTGTGGTGCTATCTTCCAAAATTACGGACAAAATGGTTATTAATTGGTATAAGTGATACTTGTAATACATACTTTCAGTATAGAAAATTTAGTCGGAATTGGTTAAATGGTATGGCAGATATACAAAATAAATTCAAACATCGGAATGGCCACCATTTTAAAAATAAGTTACAAATCAAGTACAATCACTTATGTTTACATGGCCTACCATAGCAATACTTGCATGCGAAATTGGGTGTTATTGGTTGAATAGTTCTCGAGATATAATGTAAAATCTTTATGATTTCAATTGGTGCTATCTTACAAAATGGCGGACCAACAACAATATTCATCACAAAAATTAATGCTTTAACAATGGTCTGCTAGTATACAAAATTTGTTTTAAATCGGTTGAATGGTTCTCTAAATATAACATAACACCCAAAGAAATTTAATGTCCGCCATTTTGAAAGTGAGTTCCTGACGTGGTCAAAAACTATAAAAGTTAGGTGTCCTTACTAAGTATTATATGTGTACCAAGTTTGGTTAAATTCGGTTGAATCGTTCAAAAGTTGAAGTGGGTGACACACACACGCACAGACACACAACAGACACACATCCATACACAGACACACAGGCAGAAAAGTGTTCTCGTAAGCCTTTCTTTCCTTCGGAAAGTAGGTTAAAAAGTAGTTCAATTAAATCTGCTTGGCATAATAATATTTTGATTCAAATATTATACGTAATCAGGTAAATGTTGGGATATTTTAGTTNATTAAATCTGCTTGGCATAATAATATTTTGATTCAAATATTATACGTAATCAGGTAAATGTTGGGATATTTTAGTTCTATGTAATCAAAATACACGTCGAAATAATCTAACCTGCAAATTAAATTTTTTGTGGTTCATAATCAAAACACCAACATGAAAATCAGGCAAAACTTGTGATTTTTTTAGTTTTTAAATTAAAAACACGTATTTTTTTTTAGCCTATAATGTAAGCATTATTCTAAACAACCAAACTGAAACTGATAATCGTTACGTACAAATATTTTTGTAGTTCAGAATCAAGACAAAAATTTACCAATATTATTTTGAAGGTTGAAAATTGGCGTTATCGGCGCTGCAAGCTCTGTCTCGTTCAACATTTCCAAAGTGACAGTGCATGCTTTTGAGTGACTGCTCAGACATGTGCACTATTCGCTCACATGATTCCATTTGTGTAGGCTATTCAGAGTAAAGTGAGCACTTTTGAATGCCCTCTCATTTGGAATAACAGCCAATAAATATAATTGATTTGAGCCTTAGACGTTGGCTTCCTAGTGTGGAAGAATGTACACTGTGTTTATTACTTACATTGCAACGATCAATTTAAAAAGTCGGTTAAATTTTAAAAAAAATGGCCGAAAGAAAAACGTAACTAGGGCCTGAAAAGTGCACACTCCTACATCATGCTTGATGCAGTTGCAACACAGTGTCATTCCGGAGCATGNGTAACTAGGGCCTGAAAAGTGCACACTCCTACATCATGCTTGATGCAGTTGCAACACAGTGTCATTCCGGAGCATGTAGATAAGATATGACGAATACGTTGCACACACAAGGCCTGCACACTTCGCCTTATGGAAAGTTAATTATCTGGAATCATTTGCATTTAATAATTACTTATTTAGAAGAAAGGAATGATATCAACTATTTTCTTAAGAATATCCCTCATGAATTAGTTCGAATCCTGATGCAAAGAAATGAACACGGACAAATATGGCATTGTGGCCAGACAGAAGGTGGCCACTTCGAATATGCCAGCCAGAGCTCACACGCAGAATATAATANTATATGCCACCTATTTAAAAATAAGTGTCTGACGTAGTTAAAACATACCACTTGACTTTATCTGTCTCAGTACTATACTTGTATGCCAACTTTTATAGGAATAAGTGCATTATTTACCGCGATAAGACGCTATTTTATAAAATGGCGAACAGAAAATGCACCATGTATATAAAGCTGATACTTGTTATGTCTACTGCCAGCATACACAGTTATGTATAGCATTATAAGCTAAAATGGTTATATGGCTGCAATTTTGAAAATTAGTGTAGGACATGCTTAAAACATATCAATTAATATAATCTGCAACTTGATTCCAAATTTTGAAGTAATTGGTTAATTATTTACTGAGTTATAAAATAAAAACTTTATTTATTCGTGTGGTGCTATCTTCCAAAATTACGGACAAAATGGTTATTAATTGGTATATGTGATACTTGTAATACATACTTTCAGTATAGAAAATTTAGTCGGAATTGGTTAAATGGTATGGCAGATATACAAAATAAATTCAAACATCGGAATGGCCACCATTTTAAAAATAAGTTACAAATCAAGTACAATCACTTATGTTTACATGGCCTACCATAGCAATACTTGCATGCGAAATTGGGTGTTATTGGTTGAATAGTTCTCGAGATATAATGTAAAATCTTTATGATTTCAATTGGTGCTATCTTACAAAATGGCGGACCAACAACAATATTCATCACAAAAATTAATGCTTTATCAATGGTCTGCTAGTATACAAAATTTGTTTTAAATCGGTTGAATGGTTCTCTAAATATAACATAACACCCAAAGAAATTTAATGTCCGCCATTTTGAAAGTGAGTTCCTGACGTGGTCAAAAACTATAAAAGTTAGGTGTCCTTACTAAGTATTATATGTGTACCAAGTTTGGTTAAATTCGGTTGAATCGTTCAAAAGTTGAAGTGGGTGACACACACACGCAAAGACACACAACAGACACACATACATACACAGACACACAGGCAGAAAAGTGATCTCGTAAGCCTTTCTTTCCTTCGGAAAGTAGGTTAAAAAGTAGTTTCATTAAATCTGCTTGGCATAATAATATTTTGATTCAAATATTATACGTAATCAGGTAAATGTTGGGATATTTTAGTTCTATGTAATCAAAATACACGTCGAAATAATCTAACCTGCAAATTAAATTTTTTGTGGTTCATAATCAAAACACCAACATGAAAATCAGGCAAAACTTGTGATTTTTTTAGTTTTTAAATTAAAAACACGTATTTTTTTTAGCCTATAATGTAAGCATTATTCTAAACAACCAAACTGAAACTGATAATCGTTACGTACAAATATTTTTGTAGTTCAGAATCAAGACAAAAATTTACCAATATTATTTTGAAGGTTGAAAATTGGCGTTATCGGCGCTGCAAGCTCTGTCTCGTTCAACATTTCCAAAGTGACAGTGCATGCTTTTGAGTGACTGCTTAGACATGTGCACTATTCGCTCACATGATTCCATTTGTGTAGGCTATTCAGAGTAAAGTGAGCACTTTTGAATGCCCTCTCATTTGGAATAACAGCCAATAAATATAATTGATTTGAGCCTTAGACGTTGACTTCCTAGTGTGGAAGAATATACACTGTGTTTATTACTTACATTGCAACGATCAATTTAAAAAGTCGGTTAAATTAAAAAAAAAATGGCCGAAAGAAAAAAGTAACTAGGGCCTGAAAAGTGCACACTCCTACATCATGCTTGATGCAGTTGCAACACAGTGTCATTCCGGAGCATGTAGATAAGATATGACGAATACGTTGCACACACAAGGCCTGCACACTTCGCCTTATGGAAAGTTAATTATCTGGAATCATTTGCATTTAATAATTACTTATTTAGAAGAAAGGAATGATATCAACTATTTTCTTAAGAATATCCCTCATGAATTAGTTCGAATCCTGATGCAAAGAAATGAACACGGACAAATATGGCATTGTGGCCAGACAGAAGGTGGCCACTTCGAATATGCCAGCCAGAGCTCACACGCAGAATATAATAGTTGTAGTTTTGCAGTCGCAGCAACATTTTATTACTGTGGATGACATTAAAGCTATTGCTACCAACTAAATATTTTGGTGGCAGTCAATAAATGTATTGTTAATAAAAAAAATTTGTTAGTGTGCACTAAATAGCGTTGGTACTTGTCAATATACATGTTATTTGGAATCAGCTTTTTACCAGCAAAAACATTTCGCTATTGAAAACACCAACCAAACAGTTTTCGTAGCCACTAACAAATGTTTTCTTTCAGTGCAGNCATTTCGCTATTGAAAGCACCAACCAAACAGTTTTCGTAGCCACTAACAAATGTTTTCTTTCAGTGCAGCTGCATACACCAGCAACATGACGTGACTTGCTAGTTAAATGTTGAATCACCGTTCGCCAACAAACACCTGGTAACCTACTCGGCAACTGACAGCCGAACTAATAAGGAACTTTTCGCAGCATTCGCTGGTAAAGGAGATGCAAGGCCCGTGCCTAGCATCGCGCAGCCAATCACAGATTGAGCACGCCCACGTCAAAGGAACCGCCACGTCATTTCATCTCTGTGTACTTATACACTCTATGATTTCGCTTATGTGCGGGTGTCCGTTCTTTAACTGGCGATGGCAGCGGCGTGGGCAAACTTCAGGGCTCGCGTAGCGCTGCCAGCCCGTGTGGATCGCGGGAGCCAATCAGCAAGCCACTGCCGTCGGACACTGTGATTACATGTGTGTGCTTAGCTTTCATTTCATTCACTAGTTCCATCTTCAGGGAGCTAATGGAACATACGGCGCGTCTGCTAACATTTAACTGGAATTGAAAGGTTCTCACAGCAATACCCAACTTCGTACGTGTAGTGAAAATCAAATATAATTAACTGGTAAAATATTTAATAGTGTAAACAAACACCGTTTTATGCATACGAGTATATACTATAGATATTTATGGTCGGATATGCCTTAATGCAGACATGCGTGGTGAAGATGTATGTGATAACACATAAACTGAGATACATTTTATGAATAAGAGATGCAAAAAAAATTATTTAATTAAACTGAAATGCTGAATTTACTGACAAGCCACGCTGTGTTGAGGAAATGAGACTTAAGCGGTTATATAGCGTTAAAAATGCATATATATTGTTAGTTATGCTTACAAAAGTGATGGCCCTCGCTGCGCGGACTGTGACCTGGACGAGGCGGAGATCAGTGGCATCTGTAAGAGGGGCAAGATACAATTGTAACGGGCGTGATGAACGACCGTGTATGTCACCACTGTCACCGAAATTTTTGGTAACAAGCGGGGCGACCCGGCGGTGCTCCTGCGCGCCATTAGCGCAACGTGGCACGGACGCTAACGTATCAATTAAGGAGGCGCACAGTGTTTTATGACGAGCGTGTTTACAAGCGCCGACCGCACGTCCTGTCGGAAGCGCCACTTGAATCACCCCTCGCGCGACACATAACTGTGTTTTCGCGAAACCCGATACGCGGTCGCTATCCGATATCCGATATCGGTGTTGATCGCAGTAGGCCAGGAGGGGAGGGGGAGTGTCCGTGCGGCGGGAGACGAATGGACGCGTCCGTGTCATTTTTCCAACGACGGCCATCCGTCATTTATTTCAATTAATGTGCCCCGTTTTGAAAACGCCCGGGCACCGGGTCGCCCGCGCAGCTCTCGTGTTTATGGGGACAAACTAGCGATAAGAGTGATGGCGCGGCCTGGAAATGAAGTTATAACCCTGTGATCAATAACAATAAAGTTGCGTGCGTGCCCTCCCTTTCGCCCCAAAGCACAAAACACACTTTCGCCCGCCCCCACTCGGACATTTAGCGCGATGCAGGAGTAGTGTTTATTTTCCTACTCGTTCCCTTTCCCTCCGCGCCGTCGGCTGAAGGTATCGTGTCCGTGTGCAGACGAAGCAGGGCTGTGACGGTCGCCGGCCGAAACTCACGAGGGCCACGGTGGTGTAGTGGTTAGACTACTCGCCTCCCACCTAGACGAACCGGGTTCGATTCCCGGCGGGGTCGCTCCCAGATTTTCGTATGTGGAAATCGTGCCGGACGATGTCGCTGGTCGGTGGGTTTTCTCGGCGATATCCCGTTTCCCCCGCCCTTGCATTCCGACGCTGCTCCATCCCCACCTCGCTCCATTCTCATCGGTTCTCGAGACCTCGATGTCAAGAGCCGCCCAAATATCTCCACTCCACTCCAGTTCCTGTGGTGTAAGCATGCTCGTTTGCTTATAGGCTACNAGCCGCCCAAATATCTCCACTCCACTCCAGTTCCTGTGGTGTAAGCATGCTCGTTTGCTTATAGGCTACATCGTGCTCTGTGAAAAGACTGTGGTATTGTATGCACCGCCTGCGGGGCAGATGCTGGCTGGCAAACCACATCCCGCCACATTGCTGGCAAAATGAGGTTGTTTTGCTGGCACTCGTAGCTGGAGTTTCCTCATCCGCACGCTGTTTGCCGCCTGTATTCTTAGTATATTCTGTGGCTGCAGGTGCTGTGGAGTCAGGCCCATCGTATTGTTGTCTGTGACATTCCCTGAATAGTTTGGGTCTAGGCTAATTCTTGACTAATTATGTCCTGCCATGCTAGCAGAACATTAGGCCATTTTGCGGGAGTGTGCGCCGGCAAACTTAAATTGCATGTCGCAAACTCGCTTCTATCCACCTCACTATTTTGTGAAAGTATTCTGCTACTGCCTTGGCCCAGTTCCACCCGAGACTAATAAAGAATGTATGTGTTAGACTGCTTGTAATTTAACTGAAAATTATATTTTTCATTTTTATAGCTGCCCAGTAAATGTAACACAGTAACGNGTTAGACTGCTTGTAATTTAACTGAAAATTATATTTTTCATTTTTATAGCTGCCCAGTAAATGTAACACAGTAACCAAAGTCAAATTTGCATAATATATTGTGTTTGGCAAATAAATCTACGGATACGACCAGGGAATATACTAGTGGTATCTGAACACAGTAAAGCAATTATGTGTGTTCTTGTGATACAAGCTGTCTCGTACTGGGCGTAAAAAGGAAATATTACACGATAAAATCATACAGATATCATAAAAAACTAACCTACTCGCTTGTTAGCATAAATAACGTTTTTACAAATACATTTTTCAAGAGAACCAATTTGAGGCAGCTGCAATATTTAAATCCCTACAAATATTACACCGAAAAAAAATCTTTCCAAAACAAAGTCTTGCTGAAATAACTTTTGAAATGTATATGCAGAAGGTTAGAACTTATTGGCCTTCGTTTAACTGAAAAACTTCGACTAAGGTGAACAAGAAGTAATTATTTTTTGCAGAACAGCTGACGATAATTTCCTATATTCCCAGTTTTCAACTATCATCTTATCTCATGGCTAGTTTGTCGGATTTGCTCCGCGCAACTTACATGATAGCGAACGGAAAAAAAAACTATAGAAAACTTTTCATCTTAGAATCTTATACCGAGTCATGCATTACTCATAAGTTTCCGAGAATTTCTGTTCGAGACCAGAGTAAGTTTGTCATCGACCGTGTTTTCTTGTGTTGTGAGGAAAGTGCTTAAAGAGGCCATGACTCATGTTTTATCATAGCTAACACTTTCTTGTTAACAGTAGGCAAAAAAAAAAAAAAGACTTTCGTGATATTTTAGCAGCAGGCGATGTTGAAAAATGTTATTTTTAGAGGTCCGTGAATTTTGCAAATTCTTTCGATGACATGTTAGACTTCAAGAATGTTAATTCCCGCGATCATTTCATGATTGGAGCACAGTTGCTTGGCCACGCGCCCCAAGCTCTTCAGCCAGTAAACAACAAGGAAAAATGACATGAGAGTATCACGTGAAGCCAAGTCGAATAAAACATTTTCTCGTCGCTGTAGCAGGCAATGAATAAAGAACTTAGCAGTCAAGGTTCATGACAGAAGAATTCGCGGAATACACTTATCTATATTATACATAAGTTTATCTGACAGGCTTTAACTCCTACTCATTCTTTATTATACTGCCTCACGCTTCAATGAAATATTCAATTATAAAACGTACTAAAAAACACGACAAAAGGGCATTACTCTGGAAAAATATTTTCTCTCGTTAGTAAACCCATTATAAAATTATTTCTACTGTATTTCATTCCTTCTTGAAATTTAATAATTTTCCCTTGGTAACAGAAAATTACATTTCGACGGAAGAATGTAAAATACCATCCGTTGTTATAGAAATCAGCATTTTTGCTGATTAAAATTTTTATGCTTACTTTCTCAAAAAATTTAAAAACTTTCTTAACATTCAGAATATTTCATCCCATTTCTGTCATTCCAAGATTTAACGACAACGTATTTAGTTTTTCGGTTTCAATACAAAAAAAAAGGTTACATTGAATGCCGTGTAACAGCGTTTAGCTTGAGTTATTTCTGGGCACATATATTAGGGATCGCAAGGTGCAAGCTTCGGTAGTCGCTATGGAATTTAGCTCTCGGCAGTACGTCGCTGCTCTGTGAGCCGTGTGACGGCCTTCCACGTTGCGGCTGGTGCGCGAATGCTGTGTGGTCAATGAACATTTCATACTTTTTTCGCACGTGCGTTGAGCGGGAGGCATTCAAGTTTGTATTGTTTATTGCTGTAGGCTTAATATGATATGACTTTGGGTCGCACGAGGATTTTAACAGAACGTATAAAGCAGTCGTGTACTGCAAACAACGCTAGAGGAAAATTTTGGTCCTTATTTATTCATTCAGGTTCACCAGTAGGCCTGATCCTTACAAATAGCCTATTTCTTCCCGGAAATACTGAACTTCAAACATTACAGAACCGCAGGTTACTTTACTGGACAAGTTATTTCCTGGAAAGTGCGCCCCTTAAAAAAAATATAAATATGTGGACATGTGTCTTATGTCCCTAAGTGCAGTACATATATTTTTACTCATAGTGAATTTATGTTTAATAATAAATAAATTATTAAAACTGTTGATTTAGTTTTTTGTCTGAACTCTGTGCTATATCCAATTTTATGCTTTAATTTGTGTGCTAAGCATGTGCCACTCGTTCTTCTGTCATGTGTTAGGTGGAAAAAAAAAGAAGGGGAATGGTTACCAACGTGCAACTTGCTTCATCGCACTCCTCACACATTTCGGAAGGTAGTGGGAGATTTGAGACTACGTTGACATCAGACGTACGAGTGTTGGGCTATCCTTTATCATTACCGTCCTCTTATGTTTTCCTTTGTTATTCTGAATTCCTTGATTGTAAAGAAAAATGTGTGTGATTCAAGTTAAAAAAAAAACGTTGTAATTCAGGCGTGTACCCACCGCGAATTTTATGAGGAAGTAATAAGTAACATATCAGATATCAATAACGTTAGTATTTGTTGTATAAAAATCTATCAAAAAAAATTTTAATCTTACAGCTTTTAAAGGTTTTAAGTTAAACATATTTTTTTATTGGACTTGGTAGCGCCTGAGCTTTTATGCTGGAAGGCTCAATGCTACTACGGCAGTCATCCGTCCGTCATACAACCGTCCGTCTCCTAGCCGAGCGATTTACAACCATGCTTCGTAGTCCGTCGTAGGTTCATTGATGCAAACTATTACAAACAAAACTGTTTAGAAATATGAAACAAAATTTTTATTAAAAAGGAAAATTATTGACGGTATTGCGTGTGTATAAATACACAAAACGCAAGTACACGTAAATAACAGAGATTAGTAGGAGTTAGAAATTTTTAACAACATAATAATAATTGTATTACACTTGCTAGTGTACCGAAGGAACTCGTTTTCNAGTAGGAGTTAGAAATTTTTAACAACATAATAATAATTGTATTACACTTGCTAGTGTACCGAAGGAACTCGTTTTCCAGGCGTGATTATCAATATCTCTTTAGGAAAAATGCATTTTCACTGCATTTTATAGCAACTTAATTAAACATATGTGAAAAAAATCGAGTACACACTTCACATCCTTATAATGAAATTTAAATGAACGGGAAATAANTTAATTAAACATATGTGAAAAAAATCGAGTACACACTTCACATCCTTATAATGAAATTTAAATGAACGGGAAATAGAAAAGAATATCTTATAAGGCTGCAATTCCATCCATCCGTCCGTTAAAAGTTAAAACATGCGAAGGTTTCGACGGACNTTATTTCCTGGAAAGTGCGCCCCTTAAAAAAAATATAAATATGTGGACATGTGTCTTATGTCCCTAAGTGCAGTAGGCCTATATATATTTATACTCATAGTGAATTTATGTTTAATAATAAATAAATTATTAAAACTGTTGATTTTGTTTTTTGTCTGAACTCTGTGCTATATCCAATTTTCTGCTTTAATTTGTGTGCTAAGCATGTGCCACTCGTTCTGCTGTCATGTGTTACGTGGAAAAAAAAAGAAGGGGAATGGTTACCAACGTGCAACTTGCTTCATCGCACTCCTCACACATTTCGGAAGGTAGTGGGAGATTTGAGACTACGTTGACATCAGACGTACGAGTGTTGGGCTATCCTTTATCATTACCGTCCTCTTATGTTTTCCTTTGTTATTCTGAATTCCTTGATTGTAAGGAAAAATGTGTGTGATTCAAGTTAAAAAAAAAACGTTGTAATTCAGGCGTGTACCCACCGCGAATTTTATGAGGAAGTAATAAGTAACATATCAGATATCAATAACGTTAGTATTTGTTGTATAAAAATCTATCAAAAAAATTTTTAATCTTACAGCTTTTAAAGGTTTTAAGTTAAACATATTTTTTTTATTGGACTTGCTAGCGCCTGAGCTTTTATGCTGGAAGGCTCAATGCTACTACGGCAGTCATCCGTCCGTCATACGACCGTCCGTCTCCTAGCCGAGCGATTTACAACCATGCTTCGTAGTCCGTCGTAGGTTCATTGATGCAAACTATTACAAACAAAACTGTTTAGAAATATGAAACAAAATTTTTATTAAAAAGGAAAATTATTGACGGTATTGCGTGTGTATAAATACACAAAACGCAAAAACACGTAAATAACAGAGATAAGTAGGAGTTAGAAATTTTTAACAACATAATAATAATTGTATTACACTTGCTAGTGTACCGAAGGAACTCGTTTTCCAGGCGTGATTATCAATATCTCTTTAGGAAAAATGCATTTTCACTGCATTTTATAGCAACTTAATTAAACATATGTGAAAAAAATCGAGTACACACTTCACATCCTTATAATGAAATTTAAATGAACGGGAAATAAAAAAGAATATCTTATAAGGCTGCAATTCCATCCATCCGTCCGTTAAAAGTTAAAACATGCAAAGGTTTCGACGGACGGACGGATAAAATTAATGGACACCTGTGATTGTCTATTGGCCACGTGATTGACGGACGGATGACGGAACGACGGACGCTATGGGTTGCTGTAAATTATGCCTAAATACGTGGAGCTGTTTTGCACCCCACATTCAAGACCCAGAGGCGAGGGAGCGATGCGAGTGACGAGCCTTTTCCGTCGTTGCCATGTACTGTGCATTCAGATGCGTAACAGTAGGACTTCATTACACGTAATGAAACCCCGCAAATTCAACTATACACTGCAGATGCGTAATTGTACTTGTCTCATAACTCTTAAGGCAAATGCACAGGCAATTTTCCAATATGCCATGTTTTACCATTTCACAATATTTTTACTTCTTTGACTACGCTTAATAGGATAAAAGCAAAACTATACTGCCATACACAGAAAAACGTATAATTTTGCTGCAACAAAGAAACTATTTTGCCATTACTTTAATCGTTTAGGTTTCAGTAACATTAATAATGTTGTAACAAATATACTTAATGTTAACCATTTACAAAGTCGTATATTCCTGTAATGCAAACATACTGTTGCAGTGTTAATGTTAACAAAGCCTCTAAGTAATGTTGCCGCAACCAAAAGCTGTATTACGCTTTAATTAACAGGAAGAACAAAATATTGTGTTACTGCGACATTAAAGAAATGGCCAACCAACACAAGGTTACATTGACTTGTCGTTGCTAAGTAGCGGATGGAAGTGAACACCGATAATCTCGTAAAATTAAACCACTGTATTAAAATTTAAAGCAGTGTTTTAAATTTACATGTAGCCTAGACCAGCGCTCAAGCCTTGCAAAGCATTTCACGTGTGCCAAATATTCATATAGTTCTATAACACAAAGTATTTCCACGTTAGAAAGAGAACTGCAATACCACCTTTATGTTGCCAGTACAGTAAGAAGGTAATGTCACAAAAGTACTTGATGTTATAGTAACATATAAAGCTTAACATTATATTACATTAATAGTAACATTAGTTACTGACGGTTCACAGATAACAAAACTTTAATGTTACAGTAACAATAATACTGTTGCCTCGACATTAGTCTTTTTNTTACTGACGGTTCACAGATAACAAAACTTTAATGTTACAGTAACAATAATACTGTTGCCTCGACATTAGTCTTTTCTCTGTGTAAACAATTGGTTTTTCACTTTTATGACAAAAAGTCATACTTCCAGAATATTTTTTTACTGGGATACACGTATACCCCAAAAAGGTTTTCATAGAAAATACTTCAGTAAATAATCCTCTTAATGGGAATGGGAGGGGAAAATTAAACACAAGTTTACCCTACCCCTAAACATAGGACACCTACTTCTGTCCGCGATTATACACAAATATTGCCTACACTTGTTATGGTCCTTGAATATATAGTATATGATCAAATCCTATCTTACTGCTCTTTATGTGACCTACAAACGAACACCAATCTGGTTTCCGGCCAGTATTTAGTACCACCACAGCTCTGATCAAAATTACAGATGATATAAGACATCGCAAGGAGAACAAACAAATTGCCATATTTATACTATTGGATTTTTTGTAGGCATTTGACTCAGTGAGCCATGACATTTTGCTTCTGAAATTTAGTAAATATTTCAAATGTTCTAAAATCCCCTTGCGATGGGTGGAAGCGTACTTGAAAGAACGTCAACAGTGTGTCAGGTTTAATGGTGCTTCCTCGTCATGGCTACCGCTCTCTAGTGAAGTACCACAAGGTTCAGCTTTAGGCCCACTTTTGTTTTCAATTTTTATAAACGATTTACCGCAATTTGTCACCTTTTGCAAGCACCATTTATATGCAGACCACTTTCAAATGTACATTTCTTCGTCACCTACACAACTTGCAAACACCGTATTATTACTAAACGAAGATTTAAATTCTATTGGTAAATGGTCCGGAGAAAACTGTATTTCTCTTAACGCGAAAAGTCGCATGCAGTATTAATAGGAACTAAAAATTTTCTTTCTGCAGTAGACAGGGGAATACTGGACGAGCTAAAAAAAGGGAAACATTATACATTTCACCAAAACGGTGCGGAATCTGGGGCTCGTGCTTAACGAGAATTTGATAATTGTATAATAATATTAAGACTGACGTTAATAAAATATTCAGTGCGCTACACGTTCTTAGGAGACACAAGAATTTTCTGCCTGAATCAACTAAAATGCATGTAGTAAATTGCATAATTATTCCGCATTTCGATTACTGTGATGTTGTATATGCTGGTTTAAATTTAATTCTGTCTACTATACATCAAAAACTTTTCAACATTTGTATATGATTTATATTCAATGCAAAAAAAAAGTAAACATATCATACCTTACTTAAACAAATTGTCATGGCTACTTTTGAAACAACGAAGGGAACTGAATGCTAAGTAATGCACTGCTATTACTTTTGAAAGTAATGAGGCAACATCGGCTACTGTACTTGCACTCCAACGTTCTTCCGTTGCATTCCCGCCATAGCATCAATACTAGGTCCCCTCCTCCTTACTATTCCGCATCATGAGTCTGATATTTACTCCCGATCCTTTTCTGTCCAATCAGTTCGGCTCTGGAACAAACTTCCAATGAACGTCAAATAATACACACCATTTACAATTTTCAGAAAGCCTATAATGATATTTATCTAATCAGCAAGTACCGAAAGTACATAATAAATTTCATTTTTTTTTTCGCCTTCATGAAAACGTGACGCAAAGTTAAATATGTGTGTGTGTTGGCGGATGAGTGTGTGTATGGATGGGTATAAAAGGTGAATGCATATGTAATTTTTATTGTAATCTCTATATAGGAAACTGTTTTAAGTGTTTTTTTTCCCCTAAAATTGCATTTTAAAGTTGCAGTTGTAAAGTTCTTCTTTTGCCAAGTGCATTTATACATATTTGATATTGACTGTTCTGTAGGTCAAAACATTCTTTTATCTTTACTGTTGTTGAATTGACGTAGCGACAGTTTCATTTTGTAATTACAATTATTACTTCTCTGAATAAAATATGACTTGTAATCTGTGATTAAGTGATAGGCAAGGCCATATAGTCTTAACTTTGCCACATAAATGAAGACGATATTATTATCATATTATTATTAACGGAACGGCAGCCTACAAACTAAGTCAATGTATTCATAAACCTTAGCACCTTAATGCCTTGCCCTAGATTGCACTGTAGGTTGGAGGTATAATAATCGAGAACGTCACGAATAATTTTTAAACTATAAATTATCATGCTGTGCTATCATAACAATAAATAAAGACATCGTTTCTTGAAAAACTGACTAAGTATATTTTTGATAGTTTTTTTTTCATAATTAAAGTTTTTGTAATCATACGGTTAACTTGTTTTGCTATTCAGATATTGTGTTCTGCTGCTAAAAGTAAACACACCTAAAAGTTTATTTCTTATCTATTGGAAATTTTAACGCATGAAGACCAATTAGGCGGTTTTCCTGGTTTGGCTGGCTCAAAATTCGCCATGAATTTCAAATGTCGTGCTAGCAAATCTAATTCCACAAAGCATTTTATTTATGTCAATATATTTCTCGTAAAGATGGTATTAAAATTTTTAACATTGACATAGGGAAGTTGATTTTTTTTTTCCAATGGTGTACTACTTATTTGACGAATATTACTTCTAATGCTATTTTTACCGTTGTTTTATGTGGATGTTTCGATAATCGTTCTTTAAAATTAAATTTCCAAATATGTGCGGGGAAGTTACTGTTGCTTTTTTTCTGAAAATTAATATTTGTTTGCTTTTTATTTTAACACACTTTATTCTGTTATTATTTTTATCAGTTTATCAAGCTATGTAGCAGTGGAACATCTTGTTACATAATGTTAAAATCGCCATCACAGTGTCCTTAATTATTTCACAGTTACATAGTATAAGTAGTGGCCTTTGTTTAAATTTGTTATGAGAAAAAAAAATAATTCCCTGTACGGTTTCCAAAAATTAATATGTTATCGATTTCTATGACGCTACCGAAAACAGCTTTGAAGTGAGCTCTCCATTTACAGTTTTTTTTCTCTCCTGCAACGTGAGCTAATTAATGGAATTTGATAATTTTTGCAAATTGATATTACACTTCACAAAGAGGGGGAATTTTCCAAAATCAGGTAATTAACAATGATGTAATTTTTTTACGTTGCACTTTCAATAAAATTACTGGCATTACATAATTTAAGGTGATATTTTTTTGGAACACTTGTAAGGATGCTGGAATTGGAAAAGGAATTATATTGTTTTATTTGTGGTGAATCCTGTTCTAANATTACTGGCATTACATAATTTAAGGTGATATTTTTTTGGAACACTTGTAAGGATGCTGGAATTGGAAAAGGAATTATATTGTTTTATTTGTGGTGAATCCTGTTCTACTGGTAGACGTACATGCCATGTTATATTCTAGCAAATAACAATTTCTTTCACTTCCAAAACATAGATATAATTAAAACGGCAAATGGAGCGTCCATTAATNTATTCTAGCAAATAACAATTTCTTTCACTTCCAAAACATAGATATAATTAAAACGGCAAATGGAGCGTCCATTAATTAGCGGAGAGGAATTTTTGTCGATATTATTTTAACTACAAGGTATTTAAAAAAATCTTTTAGAGTTAAACGAAAGAAAGAACTTTTCTGCTCCTTAAGTTTTAAATATATAGGAAACTTTCAATTTTTAACAAACCTAGGAAAGAAGTTAAACTGTTTGATGAAGGTACATGATATTGCACGATTTATTTGGTCTACGTGAATCTCGAATGAATACATTTCTTAACGTGCGTGTAAAAACAGTTTTGATTCCATTTTTAATTTAATTAGAGCAATACGATCGGGACTTCATACAAACCTCTCGTGATTTTTCCAGTGTAAAAATGAGTTTTATGATTAAGTTGTATGAAAAATAACAGAAATAAAATGCGGAAACGTACATGGTAGTTTATGCTGTGATAATGTATTTCATACTATCAACGTAGAAATAAGTTGCATTTGTTAAGTTTATAAAAACACTGGCTGTGGAAGTTCCAACAGGAGTCACCAGAAAACTCAGCAATCTTACAAATATCTGAGTAAACTGTGATTCTACTTTCTTTTTTTTTACCTGGGTGAGTGTGAGATGGAGGAAACAGTTGCATTGCGATACGTTGTATCCCAGACTTAAATACACAAGCACCCTGGCCTGTTTGCTGAGAGGGAATAGAGAGATATGATCTAGTTTTGTAAAATACACGTAATTCTGTCGATCTATGTCGCTGTTACGTTTAAATAAAGCCTTGGAGAAGTGTGAACCAATTCAATCAAATCAGAAGTACTGGCCTTTGGTGGCAAATTAACGGATACATTGCCTTTCAGTTTGTAGTTCATCGTGACTACAATTTTTTGCAAAAAAAAAAAAATGAAAATTGACAGTGACAAATTTTTTTGTTAATCTTAATACTTTATAGAAATATTTGGCTGTGTTAATTTATAAAAAATATGTTGTATGGGCCACACTTTTTTTCCGGTGCTAGTCTTCACCTAAGCGTAACAGTACTAAAGTAATTATTGGATGCAGTTCAAACTTGAAAGATATGTAACAATATTTAATTTATTATTTATTACCGTGGAGTAACTGCGCTGAAACTATCTCTGGTTTCATAACACCGATATACGTGAGCACGTTTCCCTCAAAAGTCTTTTGGTGCTTTGATAAGTACGAAAATACAGTTCCAACCTGCTGTTGGAAGAAACGTTGTCGCCATGCGAACAGTGCCTTGTCTGAGTCCTCAATAAAGTCTTTGAAATTTGATACGAAAGAACTGCTTGAGCTGGAGGATCACTGAAATCCTATTACTAACGCCTTACGTTTTCTTTCTAAACACAATAAATCTGTCTGCTGCTCTGGTTTCCATATCTAAGTCGTGTTCATTCACGTGGAGCTTAGATAAAAATATCAGCATAAGAAATGTCTCAATAGAGACGTTCAACACAAGGTAACAGTTGTAGAAAATACTTTTCTCTGCACATTCAGAGAAACACATATAAAAACTGTACGAATGTAAGAAAGCACCATACTGGTAAGCGTTTCTTTTATCGGACCTTATTTTTGTCCGTTACACAAATATTGATTTCTGTATTTCCCGTTCAAAGCGTTTCGTCGTCAAGCGTTACTTCTCATTCAACTCAAGACACAACAACATTTTTTCGAATACTAAAAATTTGAAGTTAAGTTCTAATTAATTTTTTGCAAATGCTTTTATTAAGAGGAGTGCTAATATAATAGAATAATGTTATAAAAATTTTAGGTGAAAAATTATGAACCTGTGGCCTAACCCGATTAATATGTATTCAGACAAATAATAAAGTGTAATAAAGTACACTGAAGAGCCAAAAAAAAAACTGGTAAACCTGCCTAATATCGTGTAGGGTCCCCCGAGCACGCAGAAGTGCCTCAAGACGACGTGGCATGGACTCGACTAATGTCTGAAGGTATGCAGGAGGCACTTCACACCATGAATCCTGCAGTACAGTCCACAAATCCAATCTGCGCCAATTTGAGAAAGGGTTGCACGTCTGTCACGTTTAATGATTCTCGTCAGTCGTCGTTTGTCCCGTTCTTTCATGATCTTTTTCCGGCCACAGCGATGTCGAAGATGTGATGTTTTACCGGATTCCCGATATTCACGGTACACCCGTGAAATGGAGGTAAGCGAACATCCAAATGTTATCGCTACCTCGGAGATGCTATGTCCCATCTCTCGTGCGCAGTACGCGATCTAGCTACCGACCGCATCGCGTTACTCTGATTGGTTCCATACCTCTGTTATTTGCATACGCACGCCATGCCAGTTTTTTTTGGCTCTTCAGTGTATACATATATTAGTTTTTATTACCGCTATGCTGTCTGGTTGATTAANCCATGCCAGTTTTTTTTGGCTCTTCAGTGTATACATATATTAGTTTTTATTACCGCTATGCTGTCTGGTTGATTAAAAATGGTAGAACTATGATCATACCGTTGAAAATAGTACACATAACCCAGCCTTGTTCGTAATTCAGACATAACATCTCGATATAACTGGCTGTGCTTTCCAACACGGATGTCATTAAAAGTGGTAAAGCTGTACCAAACATTTATATAAACAAGAAAATTTTGCGAATCCATTTGAAGACAAATTAGGATTTGAAGTAATTAAATAGTTTTTAACTACAGTTTATAAGACATGCCCATGTCCATGGGTAACAATACTGCAAGAAAATTGAACGAATCCTTTGTTACCTGTCTTGGTTTAAAACTGGCGATTCACACCCATTATGAAAGTAGTCATCTCNAAAATTGAACGAATCCTTTGTTACCTGTCTTGGTTTAAAACTGGCGATTCACACCCATTATGAAAGTAGTCATCTCATCGTTCCGTAATAGTTACATAACGAAAGTTTGAGGTGCTCAAAATAAGAGGCACTTTGCTCTGAGCTTGGGTATGAAAAGAACTGTATCGTCTGGTATTCATGTTATTGAACTTGTAAAAACGTATTATCCTTATGACCACGACGCTACTTCGAGCTAGGAAATAGAAGCACGTAGAAGATGGCCATTGGTAGAGAGAAGACAGGCTGGCAGAACACGAGGTGCCTAGAAATGCAGCAAGTTGCTCAGAGAAGAAGGAGCGTGGAAGCACTCAGGCAGGTAAGGAACCATCTCAGCATTCGCCTGGAGAGATTGCGGGGAACCATGGTATACCGAAATCAGGATGACTGGACCTCGATTCGAAGACAGGTATCTTCGAATTAGAATGTGAAGTTTTGCCATTGCGTCGCCTCGCTCGGCGATAAAGACGAGAGTGATTGGAGTGGAAGAGAGAGAGAGAGAGAGAGAGAGAGAGAGAGATAGAAGTACATTGAGCGTACGTTCGACATCGAGTATCTGTGACTTGTGTGTACGTTACTTGGGGTGGATATTTCAGTCCAAAGCTTAGACAAATGACGGCAATCACGAAGCCGCTAAATGGTAGCAATCTTCGACACAACCATCTTCCGTACGTGTCGGTGACTTACCCGCGCTTGACGCGCGGGCGTGCGGTAATGACAAATGGCGAGGACTGCCGCTNAGTACTGGCCTTTGGTGGCAAATTAACGGATACATTGCCTTTCAGTTTGTAGTTCATCGTGACTACAATTTTTTGGAAAAAAAAAATGAAAATTGACAGTGACAAATTTTTTTTGTTAATCTTTATACTTTATAGAAATATTTGGCTGTATTAATTTATAAAAAATATGTTGTATGGGCCACACTTTTTTTCCGTTGCTAGTCTTCACCTAAGCGTAACAGTACTAAAGTAATTATTGGATGCAGTTCAAACTTGAAAGAAATGTAACAATATTTAATTTATTATTTATTACCGTGGAGTAACTGCGCTGAAACTATCTCTGGTTTCATAACACCGATATACGTGAGCACGTTTCCCTCAAAAGTCTTAAAGTGCTTTGATAAGTACGAAAATACAGTTCCAACCTGCTGTTGGAAGAAACGTTGTCGCCATGCGAACATTGCCTTGTCTGAGTCCTCAATAAAGCCTTTGAAATTTGATACGAAAGAACTGCTTGAGCTGGAGGATCACTGAAATCCTATTACTAACGCCTTACGTTTTCTTTCTAAACACAATAAATCTGTCTGCTGCTCTGGTTTCCATATCTAAGTCGTGTTCATTCACGTGGAGCTTAGATAAAAATATCAGCATAAGGAATGTCTCAATAGAGACGTTCAACACAAGGTAACAGTTGTAGAAAATACGTTTCTCTGCACATTCAGAGAAACACATATAAAAACTGTACGAATGTAAGAAAGCACCATACTGATAAGCGTTTCTTTTATCGGAACTTATTTTTGTCCGTTACACAAATATTGATTTCTGTATTTCCCGTTCAAAGCGTTTCGTCGTCAAGCGTTACTTCTCATTCAACTCAAGACACAACAAAATTTTTTCGAATACTAAAAATTTGAAGTTAAGTTCTAATTATTTTTTTGCAAATGCTTTTATTAAGAGGAGTGCTAATAAAATAGAATAATGTTATAAAAATTTTAGGTGAAAAGTTATGAACCTGTGGCCTAACCCGATTAAAATGTATTCAGACAAATAATAAAGTGTAATAAAGTACACTGAAGAGCCAAAAAAAAAACTGGTAAACCTGCCTAATATCGTGTAGGGTCCCCCGAGCACGCAGAAGTGCCTCAAGACGACGTGGCATGGACTCGACTAATGTCTGAAGGTATGCAGGAGGCACTTCACACCATGAATCCTGCAGTACAGTCCACAAATCCAATATGCGCCAATTTGAGAAAGGGTTGCACGTCTGTCACGTTTAATGATTCTCGTCAGTCGTCGTTTGTCCCGTTCTTTCACGATCTTTTTCCGGCCGCAGCGATGTCGAAGATGTGATGTTTTACCGGATTCCCGATATTCACGGTACACTCGTGAAATGGTCGTACGCGAACATCCAAATGTTATCGCTACCTCGGAGATGCTATGTCCCATCTCTCGTGCGCAGTACGCGATCTAGCTGCCGACCGCATCGCGTTACTCTGATTGGTTCCATACCTCTGTTATTTGCATACGCACGCCCATGCCAGTTTTTTTTGGCTCTTCAGTGTATACATATATTAGTTTTTATTACCGCTATGCTGTCTGGTTGATTAAAAATGGTAGAACTATGATCATACCGTTGAAAATAGTACACATAACCCAGCCTTGTTCGTAATTCAGACATAACATCTCGATATAACTGGCTGTGCTTTCCAACACGGATGTCATTAAAAGTGGTAAAGCTGTACCAAACATTTATATAAACAAGAAAATTTTGCGAATCCATTTGAAGACAAATTAGGATTTGAAGTAATTAAATAGTTTTTAACTACAGTTTATAAGACATGCCCATGTCCATGGGTAACAATACTGCAAGAAAATTGAACGAATCCTTTGTTACCTGTCTTGGTTTAAAACTGGCGATTCACACCCATTATGAAAGTAGTCATCTCGTCGTTCCATAATAATTACATAACGAAAGTTTGAGGTGCTCAAAATAAGAAGCACTTTGCTCTGAGCTTGGGTATGAAAAGAACTGTATCGTTTGGTATTCATGTTATTGAACTTGTAAAAACGTATTATCCTTAGTCATTTATAATCACCACGACGCTGCTTTGAGCTAGGAAATAGAAGCACGTACAAGATGGCCATTGGTAGAGAGAAGACAGGCTGGCAGAACACGAGGTGTTTCGAAATGCAGCAAGTTGTTCAGAGAAGAAGGAGCGGGGAAGCACTCAGGCAGGTAAGGAACCATCTCAGCATTCGCCTGGAGAGATTGCGGGGAACCATGGTACACCGAAATCAGGATGACTGGACCTCGATTCGAAGACAGGTATCTTCGAATTAGAATCTNCTCAGCATTCGCCTGGAGAGATTGCGGGGAACCATGGTACACCGAAATCAGGATGACTGGACCTCGATTCGAAGACAGGTATCTTCGAATTAGAATCTGAAGTTTTGCCATTGCGTCGCCTCGCTCGGCGATAAAGACGAGAGTGATTGGAGTGGAAGAGAGAGAGAGAGAGAGAGAGAGAGAGAGAGAGAGAGAGAGATAGAGAGAGATAGAAGTACATTGAGCGTACGTTCGACATCGAGTATCTGTGACTTGTGTGTACGTTACTTGGGGTGGATATTTCAGTCCAAAGCTTAGACAAATGACGGCAATCACGAAGCCGCTAAATGGTAGCAATCTTCGACACAACCAACTTCCGTACGTGTCGGTGACTTACCCGCGCTTGACGCGCGGGCGTGCGGTAATGACAAATGGCGAGGACTGCCGCTNCTTCCGTACGTGTCGGTGACTTACCCGCGCTTGACGCGCGGGCGTGCGGTAATGACAAATGGCGAGGACTGCCGCTATTTTATTACCGTTCCTTCAGGAAAGTCTAGGGGCGGGGAGCAGGGTCGCGTCCTCCGGAGAGGAAGAACACCGGCGCGTGACAAAATGAAAGAAACACGGCGACGCCCGGAGGCGTCGCAAAGGAAGAATAATCACCGACGCCGCGATGGTAACATAATTTAAGTGCAAAGTACATTTCCCCCGCCGTCGTTTTTTTGTCCAGCCATGTTCCCCTCCCCCTAATCCGCCACAACCCCCGGTGATATACACGTATACACATACGCAGTCTCCTCCCGGGGTCCTCCAACTGTGGCATGAAAGTTGGCCCCGTCTTCGCGCGAACTTGGAGGGCGCCTCGTACATCAAGTTGGCGACCTGGCGCCTTCTTCTCAACCCCTAACTCCTCTTGCACCGCCCCCACCCCTCCCCCTTCATGTCTGGGCGTCCTGACGGGGGTGAGGCGTTTCTTAAAATCGTTTATCCTAAAGCCATTTTTCGAGGTTTATTTGCTCTGAATTCGTTCGTCCTAAAATCGTTTGTCCTAAAGTCGTTTGTCCTAAAGTAAATTTGCTTCAAAATCGTTTGCCCTAAAGTCGTTTGTCCTAAAATACATTTGCTTTAAAATGNTTTGTCCTAAAGTAAATTTGCTTCAAAATCGTTTGCCCTAAAGTCGTTTGTCCTAAAATACATTTGCTTTAAAATGATTTGTCTTCAAGTCATTTGTCCTAAAGTCGTTTGTCCTAAATTACATTTTTGTAAAAGCCTGGATCCTTAACCCAATTGTCCTATAACAGTCTCACTTAAAGCCTCTCGCTTATTTTCACTACGTTACACCAACGTCATTGAATATGTACATGCATAGAAGTCGCCGATAGTAACATGTCCGCTACGATCGCCACCGTTGTGTTGCTTGAGTGTTGACAGCGAACACCTCTAGCGGGCAGTGTGGGAACTTTCTGGGGACGAGTATCTGCTGCTGTATCTGGGAGGTCCGCGTACCCCACAGCGAACAACTGTAACGCCTGCGCGCACTAACACACACGTGGCCAACACCACCGCTCTTCACTACATCCCAGTTCAATACACACACGCACACACACACGCTGTTTTACTAATGCAACGCCCTGCGAAGCACTATGTGCCCATAGTCTAACGCCGTATACGTACATCGTACAGCCTCTGGCTCGGTGGAGGGCGACTGTGGTGTCATATAGCATAATACGTTAAGACACTGGGATATTTCCTCTAGCCTTCAAGACATACACCACCTAGGAGCTGAAAAAGTCACTTCAAGGTGAAAAAGCCTCAAGTTCTCGTGCAACACATGGCAGTTGTGGGGTGGTGGGGGAGAGGGACTATGTATGGTCCAATGCAGCGCTTATTGGCGCTGTAAGTGTGCTCTCTGCTCTGGTGCACTGCTAAGCACCCACGACCGAGGCAGGCTGTTCACCTAGGGAGTCCCCACTTCCTCCTCCTTTTCACTTCCTCTTTCTGTTTCAGGTGTCAACTGGCGGCACGGAAGGATAAATTCCCAATTGCGCATCCTCCCCTTCACCCCCACTGGTACCTCCCAACCCCCTAGTTAAAAACTAAATNAGCATAATACGTTAAGACACTGGGATATTTCCTCTAGCCTTCAAGACATACACCACCTAGGAGCTGAAAAAGTCACTTCAAGGTGAAAAAGCCTCAAGTTCTCGTGCAACACATGGCAGTTGTGGGGAGGTGGGGGAGAGGGACTATGTATGGTCCAATGCAGCGCTTATTGGCGCTGTAAGTGTGCTCTCTGCTCTGGTGCACTGCTAAGCACCCACGACCGAGGCAGGCTGTTCACCTAGGGAGGCCCCACTTACTCCTCCTTTTCACTTCCTCTTTCTGTTTCAGGTGTCAACTGGCGGCACGGAAGGATAAATTCCCAATTGCGCATCCTCCCCTTCACCCCCACTGGTACCTCCCAACCCCCTAGTTAAAAACTAAATCTAGCGTGATCATCAAACAGAAAGATACCCCCGACTTTGCAATTTTCTCTTCTAGTGTTTCAAACACCTTTTCAATCAAGAGTATCCTTTCCCATTCTTTGCTCTAGTATTAATCTTTTTCTACTGTATAAATTACAAGTAATCTTGCAATTATTTTCTGTCGAGGGTTTTTTTTACGGTGCCTATACCAGTTTTTCCCCCTCCCTTGTAGTTAAGGTTAAGTTAGCATGGGAGGNTTTTCCCCCTCCCTTGTTGTTAAGGTTAAGTTAGCATGGGAGGTAAACATGGTCCCAATCACTGCCAAGTTTGCCCAATCCCAGTAAAGCCGCAAGCATGTGCCATTGTAGCTGGAAACATCCCTGAATGTCTGGGCGTATGGGGCTCAGCCCTGAGACGCACTTAGGTCCTACGCCTAACCTGGAACTCCGACACTCCTCTTAGTTTTAAGGTAGGTAAGAAAATTAATAACTGGGAGGTCTTGTCTCCGATAGTTACGCTAGTTGCCACAGCGCCACTTGACTTTTAGCGAAAGCTTCATCTGGGTTTACAAAAAAAAAATGCGTCTATATTTATGCTGTAAGCACTGTTCCAGTACACGAAACCCCGTTTTATGTATCTGCAGTTTGCTCTGACATGCTTACTTTTGTTCTAACCTGACCATGTANAAAAGCTTCATCTGGGTATAAAAAAAAAAAAAAATGCGTCTATATTTATGCTGTAAGCACTGATCCAGTACACGAAACCCCGTTTTATGTATCTGCAGTTTGCTCTGACATGCTTACTTTTGTTCTAACCTGACCATATAACACAACCATATTTAAGCAGATCATACAGGCTGAGTATAAAAGAATACCCCAACTTTGAAGGTCTATAATATCAAAACCAAACAACCTACAACCTTGATTGACCAATCAAATGAACTGTGGAACCGTGAAGTTTGTTTATCATGCATACATAAATATTCAATGTGACCACCATGAGCGGCCCGAACGATATCTACGCGATTATCAAACTCGTTCCACTCTCTTGTCAGTATGTCCGGTGTTACGGTTTCGATGGCGTTCGTAACTCGGTTTGAGGTGGTGAGGAGGTAGCGATCTCGCATTCGACACGTCAATGTGAAGGGCACGGTCTGATGTTTCCTTTACGGTGCGCCACCCCATTGGCAACCTGATGTTCGCGAATACCTGAACGAGACGTTGCCGTAACGCTGGAGATTGGTCGAGGAGCAGCTGGTGACCTGGATCTTCATCACTGACCCCTAAGAAGCCCAGATTTTACCCCATGCGATGTTTTTTTCATCGCGGTACATAAAGGATCATGTGTTTCGTCCACCATTGCTGGCTAACATTGACGATCTCAAAACGAGAATTACGGACGCCATCCAAACCGTAACACCGGACATGCTGACAAGAGTGTGGAACGAGTTTGATTATCGCGTAGATGTCGTTCGGGCTGCTCATGGTGGTCACATTGAACATTTATGAATGTATGGTGAATAAACTTCACGGTTCCACGGTTCATTTGATTGGCCAATCAAGGTTGAAGGTTGTTTGGTTTTGGTATTATAGACCTTCAAATTGGGGTATTCTTATATACTCACCCTGTACTTCATAGTCTACATTTTCTAGCAGAGAAGCGTATTTTCTGAACAAATATAATCGTAAACATATGCCCGCACAAGTCTTTTAAATAGTCTTAGACTTACTTTACTGTAAAAAACAGTTTTCCGCCAACAACACCGACTGCTCTGTTATAATTATTCGCCACCTCACAAGTTTCACTTAACATATAATTTATAGCTATTTCTTTTAAAGCTTTAGGAAATCCCAACAACGCACACGACCTGCTAAATCCCAATGGAAACCAATTCATAAGATAACTCACACACACTGTTAGTTATTATGTACACGAAATAACGCACAATTAAAGGTTTAATGTTTCTATCGTAAACCCAGATTTAGCGGTGTATAACAGCGGCTGTGTATTTCAATGAAGAATAAGTATTATAATATGTAAAAAATAATAAGAGTATATTATTTTTGCTTCGAGCATTCATCAGAATGTTATAAACAAGTTATCTGCAACTATTAAATGTGAAATAGTGTTTTATAAATCTGTATGTATGCATGTACAAAAAATATTTCTGAAAATATTAAATAATTTTTATAAAAATTGTAGGCGAAAAACATAATTGTTACAAAGCAGAATAATATTTTTTCTGTTTGCAACACACCTATGTCGTACAGAGATGATAAATTATTCGTTTTTGAAATTCCTTTTTATGGTGTAAATTAGAGTTATAGTAAAGTACCACACATAGGGAGAAAAAAAAGTAATTGAATAGTTACACTTTAAAATGTGCAATACATTAAAAAATTCTAGAAACGTCACTGATGAGGAAATATTTATTCTGGTTTTATTTATAAAAATGTAAAATTAAGGTGTCGTTAGTGTAGGTTTAAATTCAAAGTCTGTATGCCTAGAAATGATTGTGCATGTTTGACGAAGTCAACACATAGTAAATATTAAAATAAACGACAATAAAATTATAACTGCCTTAAATTAAGGAGCCCGCAAATCCAAACGAAGTCTGCGTTCGTTCAATAACTACCTATTTTTGGAAATCAAACTGTGCAGTGCCGTACTGAAGTGAAGTTACATACGACTTCCGAGCAGATAAGAGTGCAAAGTACTATGTTTGAAGGATTATGGCAAAGGAAACAGGAGACGCAAAAAGTGGCAACGTTGCTTTCTGACTTGTGTTAATAAGGCACAGTGTGCGACTGCAATTTACAGGAAGCGTGTGCTGCACATACCTTTTGAACATGTATCGTCCTCGTGTTCCCCTCACTTAAGAGTATTTTCGTATAGATGTATTGAGAACGCTAGATCACGTAGAAGTTGAAAGTACACAATTAAAACTACAAGATCTTAAACTAAGCGTCGCAATTTCTGGGCATTTTAATCTTCCAACGTTTTCGATAGCTTTTTCACCTATATCTTCAGCTATGTGTTACTTTAAAGCAGGGTTTTTCAATCTTATATCCGCATGTACCCCTATTTAATTTTCCAAAAGACTGTATACCCTTCAGCAAACTAAAATAAAACATCTAGGTGTAGAAAAAATAAGGTTTATATTAATAAATGAATTAATGATTAATTACATTGTGATCAGTACAAAATGATCAATGTGACGGATGGGCTTGTTTATAATTACAAATTTTATTTACATTTGGAGCAATTTTGGAAAGTTTTAGCCTTAATTCTGGCTCAGAGTTAAGTAAATTTTTATATTTTGTTTTTATCAAAACCAAGTGTGAAAATTCACTCTCGCATAAATAGGTTGTCGCGAATGGTAAAATAAAATTTACGGCTTAACGTGAGAGTTCTGTATATTCTTGCCGTCTTGCTGTCCAAAAATCAATTAAAAACATCTTTGTAAAATCAGTTTTCAGGGTATCATCTGCGGATATTTCTATTAATGACTCTTTTTGCTGGATAATTAAACAAGTGTTTTATACTTTCAGTTAAAACCGTATGAAATGGGTTTATAATCCAGTATTCGGAATGGCCAATGTCTGGAAAATATTCTTCTAGTTCGCCAGACAGCTGAGAAAGATGCAGTGTAAATTCAGCCTTCAATTATTCATCGACTAATAAGGTATTTGTCATAACAAATTTATGCATAAGAGGAATACATTCAACAATGTTTGATCTCAAGCAAGTTTTCCAAAATTCCATTTTTTTATAAGTGCGGATATTTTATCCTGCAGATTGAATACGTTGTATGCAGATCATTGCATTGAAGAATTTAACTCGTTGAGACAAGAAAAATGTTAGCTAAATAGGTTAATCTCTGAAGCCAGGTTTCGTCTTCAATTCGTGACTTAAGGGTAAAGTCTCTATCCTTCAAAAATAAATAAATTTCGTGACGGAGTTCTATGAACCTAGCTAATATTCTGCTTCTTGATAACCAACGCTCTCCACAGTGCAATAGTAATGTAACATGTTTACTACCCATATCTCGACACAATAATGCAAATAGTATGGAATTAAGTGGACGTGCTTTTATGCAATTTATTATTTTCACAACCTCAGACAGCACTGGTGTTAGCTCTTGCGGCATTCTCTTGCACGCCAACGCTTCTCTGTGCAGTGCACAATGAGTATATTTAGCTTCAGGAGCAACGTTTTTAACCCTGGTAATCAGTCCTGATATGCTTCCTGTCATGGACTTGGCACCATCAGTTAATATACCCACACACATTGCCCAATCGATACCATGTTCCTTTAAAAATATATCGATAACCTTGAATATATCTTCTGCTCTTGTCGTGGACTCCAAGGTGCTACAAAACAGAAAATCTTCTTCGGAAATATTTCCATGCACGTATCTAAAAGAAAAACAATTAAATTCGGCAATCCACTAACATCCGTTGATTCATCAACTTGAATTGTATAATAATTATTTTGCAATCGTTGGACGAGTTGGATTTTCACATCGTTTGCCAAGTCATGAACGCGCCGTGAAATTGTGTCATTTGAAAGCGGTATTTTATCAAGTACTTTTGACATTTTGTCTCCTACTACGCCACTGACCGTATCCTTTGCAGCTGGCAAAATCAACTCTTCAGCAATATTGTATGTATTTCCTGTCTTGGCAATTCGGTATGCTACAAAGAAGGACGCACGTAAATAGTTCGAATTAGTAGCCACGGTAGAAATAGCAGCTAAAAATGGTTTTTTGGTGGCATCCAACGCCTTCTCCTTTCGGACAAATAAATCTAAATGTTTGTTCACGTACTGCTCCAGATGTCGTCGCAGTAAAGATGGCTTCATCGAATTATTCCATACAACTTCTGAACATAATACGCGCTGTGGTTCTAGGTATTGCGATTCTTCTTTATATGAAAATCCAAACTTTAGATACTCTTCGTCATATTTTTTTTTTCTTCGATGACGCGTTTATATTTTCTTGAATATTTGATTGTTGACTTGGGTCAATAGAAGCACACTTTTGCAGACATTTAGTTTGCAATTGAACTCTGAGTGGAAGTAGATACATTTTCACTGGAAATACTTTGAGGAGGTTGGAAACTTGATGATACCGTTTCCGCAGAAATAGAATGAGGTAACTGAGTACTGAGCGCAATGTTTTGTTTTGAACCGTATCTCATTGCGTAGGGGCGCGGGGAGGCGGCACACCGTCCCCCCCTCTCTTCAAAGGCCGGACCTCCGTTCGCCGCCACTCGCTACGCACGCCAGTCGGCCGGTGACGAGCGTGCCTTTCGCGCACGTCTCATTTGTCGACTGCCGCCCAACATTACGTAAATCTTGCCGTGTACCCCCTACGCATAACTGATGTACCCCCAGGGGTACATGTACCCAACAAATAAAAATAATAAAATTTTAACTACATAATAATTTTAAATTACAATATAAATTAAATTCTAAATTTAATGCACTTAAACATGCCTAATTGATAACTTTGGGTAACCCTGCTTTAAAGTATTGCGTGCATAACCGTTGTATTTAAAGATACTACGGATTTTTTAACCACGGTTTTTATGTGTATTCCATTGTTGTTCGGTACGAAAGCATCTACAATTAAGGTGAATAATTAATTTTTGTTTGGTGTCTAAACTAATGGTTGAAAAGATCTTCATCCCTGGTTTCAAACTCTTTCTTCGCCTGCGTATTGAACCATTGTTCTTGCGTAGTTTGAAAAGCCAACACCTACGCACGTCCTACAATTCACGGAAACGCAGGATAACGAACACTTGTGAAACGAGTTGACAAATTATAATGAAAAATAAGCTGTCCAACAACGAATAGAATTTTTACAATATAAAATAGATCATAAAAATATTTACATCAAATTCATTTAAACTAGACCTACAGTATTCTTTGGAGCATTTAAAACTTCATACAAAATTCTCCCGCATTTTTTAAAACAAGACAGAACTTATAAAATCGCTTTATAGATTGGAAACTTATCGCAACACAAAACTATTTCTCCTACAGTTCCTTTAATTAGACATTTTTCTTAATGACATACCTTATAAATAATACTTATTAAATTATACCACTTTGAGGTAATGTACTAGTTTTAATTGTGTTATTTCTACAGCTAGCATTTCATTTGTAGTGGACTTCAAATGCATTATAAAATTTTGTATTACAAATTAAGGAGACTAAAATAATGCGAATACAAAATTTCGTTACCACCATTATACTGCTTTCTCTTTTACTGGTAAAATACAAATCTTTGTGAACATCAAGAAAGCTAAGGTTTAAAATTACGCGTTTCTGCCTGAGTGCAAGGAATTCCTTCTTCTTAAAATATTGGTGTTACAAAAGTAAACACAAAATTTTTTGCATCTTTCGTTCTTTTAATACACGGTAGTAACAAAACTTTATGCACAAACAAAAACTCTTGGATTCCAGCAACATTTATGTAGCATCTGATTGTTGGCGTCTTAGAACGGATACGTTCCACTGTAGCAGCAGGTCACTGTATTTAATTTTCGCGTGTTCGTAATGCTTACACGCACGCCATCGTACATTTTGGAACAAAGCATAACATAAGATTAAAAATTGAACTACTGTTGAAATATGTTGGTGAGCGCATCCTCACTTGTACGCACATGAGGGATGATGCAGCGACAGGTACTCGACTTTCAGCTTTCAGATACGTATGCACCCTGATAGGAGACCGTGATTTACATGTACCTAAGTGTGAAGACATGGGTCCTCCTATATACATTTATATTGATATGAATTACCTTATTATTTCAATTCAAAATTTTCCATTTTAGAAAACACGTAATTTTTATTTTCTTACTTAACATAAAAATTTCATTACAGGCATAGACGACAGCTGTGAGAAACGTGAGGAGTAACTGAGCTGAGGAAGAGGTGGCGATAAGAATACTTATTTACATTCGCGTGGCAAGTCCGCATAGAAAGGGTCCTTAGAGAGGAGACCTCGCTAAGCATATGACACAGTCTCCTCATTGGGTGACCTTCGACACGGAAACAATAATAGAGAACACAATTACAGTACATTCAAAGCGAAACTCTAAAAAAGTGTCCAGCAGCTACCAGTTCTCATAAACCACCATACGAATTGAGGCGAGACGTGTCAGCGAAACAATCAGTGGAGCTGTTGTAGTTACCTCCGTCACTGTCGCGGAACATGATGGCGAACTCATCCCAGATTTCCTGCACGTGATCAATGAGGAGCTCATGAACCTCACTAGCCAGCAGATAATCGTCATATATTAAAAAGGAAAGGGATTGAAAAAATTTGGTTCCATTCTCTATTATAATAACAGTACTGTGAGGAATAATAAACACTTGTCAATTCAAAATGCGATGCTAAAGCTATGTAGAGTGAACAAAAGAAATCGTCTAGCAGATAAACTAGAGTACCAAGTTTTTAAAAGAGTTCAGCCAGCGATACAAGTACTTAATAATTAATATTAACATCTCAGAATAAACCATATATCAGTAATAAAAAATCTAACAATAATCCCAAAATACTCCAAAATGAAATAAGTAAATAACAACCGATGTTTAAAATGTAACATTAGAGTAAAGTGCGGTACATTCCAATGGCAGCTAGTAGATATAAAAGGCCGATTCTCAAAATAATTAAATATTTAATCCAAATAAACGCAATTAAAGGTGAAACATAAAAAAAAAAAAGGAAATAGTTTATTCAAAATGATTTAAAATAAAATTTTTTTTGCATGTTTTCTTTTAATTCAACATATTATTTGATAAACATTTTCAATAAAACAACAATTTTAATGAAATTTTTCATTAATATAACAAATTCACTTCAAATAAACAAATTGTAATCAAAATTTTCTTACAAATGTTCACAAGCATGGATTGCGTTTCATATATTGAAAATTTAATTTCATCGAGAATAGGCTTATTATTTAGTAAATTTAAATTTAAAAACAATAAATAATTAAAGAACCCCCTTTTATTATTTTGATGAATATTATTTTAATAAAGACAATAGAAAAGGAAAATTTTGTATTTAATTTTCAAGAATTAATAACAAAGCTCTACAAAATTTAAATATGGAAATAATTAGACGAAAATATAAAGCACTTAACTCAAGAATACAATCATACATAACTGAAAAGAAATACAATTATATAGATCTTAATGAATTTTTATATTCATCTAAATAAGAAATTATAAAAAGAACTAATAATATTTTAAAATCTAGCAATGCTATAAAAATAAATAAAATATTATATCTTTTATATGTTAGAAATAATGCTATACAAGAAATAACTCGAAGAAGTAGAGCGACAATAATTTATAAATCAAGTAATTTAAATAAACTGTTAAGAACTATTCAATGGCATTTTAACAAAAATAACCAAAATTTGAAGCACAAGGCTATGGTTGACATTACATGCAATACATTATTTAGACATTTATGCTAATAGATATAATTCAATAAATGCCTCATATATAGAATTATCAGTCAAAATGAAAAACAGAAAATAAAAATAAAAAATTTAAAATAATGATTTGAAATGTTTTCTGTGTTCTATGAAATCAGCTTTATAACCCGTATCAGATCATGTTGAAAGAGTTTGTAAATATAAAGATATTGATTTAGAAATTGATAAAATTTAGAAAATGATGAAATACCAATGAAAATGTATGTATCTAAATTGGAAAAAGAAGTTGATTTTTCTGTAAATGTTTATTCTTTCGATGAAATAAATAAAAATACTTATCCTTTAAAAAATCAAACAAAAAATATAAACATCTGAACTTGTTATATTTTACAAACGAAAATAAGTCATAATTGTTGGATAAAAATTTATTAACATTAATTTTATCATATTATATTATTCAACACAAGAAAATTTTCATATATGTTAAGCAATAAATAATTCCAGAAAAAATATCAAAATTATTTATATTGTTCAACAAATAAAGATCTAGGAATTATAATCGTTAATTACAAGGTCCCTTTCGTTATTTATACTGATGTTGAATGTTTATTAAAAATATTGATGTATGCAAACCAGATCCAAAAAAATTATTTATATAATGAGATATCAAAAAACATGAATCAGATAGTTTTTCTTACTCTATAAAATATTTAAATGATGATTGTAAAAAAATATATGGTTAATACTGGTTATTATGCGACGGAAGGATTTATTGAAATGTTAATAAAATAATTACAAAAAAAGAAAATTTACGATAATAAAGTTGAAAAGAAAAAATAACTAATGAAAAACAAAAGGATATTAGAAAATAAAAAAATTTAATAACTGTATTGCGTTTGAAATGTTTTCTTTTATTGTTATTTCGAGTGTAATCACTTAATTGTCTTGTAATTTACTTTCCAAAAATATATAGCTCAAGCGATCACGATGCTATGTCTACTACTCCTGCCCAGTAATTTTTGTTATCTACCAAACAGACTGTATTGACAATTCGCAGGTTTGCAATGCCAGTAATTGTTATATGGCGTAAATATTCATAAAATATTATAGTCTGCATTTTTAAATGTCCAACTTTGCGACTGTTTAATCCGCCTTCATACATAAGTTAACATCATTCAAAAGTGCAGTATTTCTCTCAATTCTTAACCTCACTTCTTTCGAATACGTAATTTTATAACTTATTTGACCAAGTGAGCACACTATCAGCATCGCACAAAAATACAACAACATATTTTAAGCTGAAGGGGTCGTGTGGTAAGTTTTGGAGGTTGTAAGACGAAAGATAATGGTTCGAGACTTAGCTTTTTATTAATTTTTATATGAGAATGCAATTCGGAGTTGATGACC
>NQII01000106.1:764684-961676 GCA_002778355.1 Clitarchus hookeri
CCCCCTTTTTATCTTATTTTATCATTGCAGTTATTTTTGAAAGCGTAATGAAAATAATTTTATTTACTCTTCTGTACAAACGAAGATTACAAATGCCTATCGGCCCTCTGCAATTTTTACACGGAACACTTTGTAGCACTACAAAGACTATATTTTGGTAACCGGTTTTCAAATATTTTTTTCTTGTAAAATTTCAGAAAATTTACAGTGCTGTCTCGGAATCTATTTTCATATCTTGCAAAAGCACAAAAGTTGTCTACGGTAGTATCGAAACGTTAATACTGGATGTACTCAGGAACGGCAGTTCCTTGGTCACAATTGTTGCCTTAGACACCTTCGTACTACCAGCAATACAGCGAGTGCTTCCACATCAACGGGGTCCATTGTCTTAATCGCGAGGATACAGGCATACAAGTGAACACAGTTGCCCTGAAGGGGCGGCCCGCCAGGTGGTCTCGTCAACCATTGGATGCGCCATCGGTGGCCACCACAAGTAGTTGTGTCTGCACATAGGTGTCATGAACGTGGCATAATGACACTGAATACTTATTTTACAAGATGATTAAGGTTTCCGCCTACCTTGAGCTTTTTTTTCAGCGTTTGAGATCGTGAAACGCGGGAGCGATAAGGGCGACACTGCCTCGCTCATCAAGTGCCCCATCGCCGCTAAGCGCAAGGCTCCAAACTAGCGTGCAGTGCTATCGTCGCACTACGTGTACGCTATTATTTTATTGATAGAAAGTTTGTAGGATGTAGTTTTTGTATGTATTTGACGCGTATGTTTTGGGATACAACGTTTGGAAAAAGCTGTTGTTAGCCATGTTGGATTAATTTGAAATAGTGTTTCTTACGTGCGTGACGTCTTCAAAGCTTTCAACAGCCCTCGTCTGAAGTGTGTATTCTTTTCGAAGATCAGCACATTGGACGCACGGTTAATAGATTCGTTGAAGATCGTGTATTTCAAACACGCTGCAACGCTGTTCAAGCGCCAAGTAAGTGGGAGCATTGGGTGCTTACAAAAATCCAGTTGATTCTACAAACGTGTAAGTATAGTGTGGAAGAAATTTTTCCATGCATTCACGACAAAACTTTAACGAATGAAATAATTTTTTTGTATACAGCATCCGAAAGTTATTAATGTTATAATTTTGCTCTTAGTGGGTAGTAAAACGCGATAAAAAAAATTAAAATACCTTTCAAATGTATTATTCTTTTACATTTTGTACTATCGACAACAGAAAACGTCGCTTCAATAATACCCCCGCCAATGTAAAAGTCCGTTGCAGTAAAATATTTTTCGCAGAAAAATTTCCTGAAAAATGTATTTAATAATTTTAATTGCAGTATTAATAACACATTTATGATGACCACCATTCAAATAAGGCGAGTATCAAAATCAGGCGAATAATTTTCCTCATTTTAACATTCCAGATAGAATGTATTTTGGACAATGGATAAAAATGTAGATGAATGTTCTCTACATTGGAAGGTGTTGTGTATTTTTNCAGATAGAATGTATTTTGGACAATGGATAAAAATGTAGATGAATGTTCTCTACATTGGAAGGTGTTGTGTATTTTTTTCATTTTCTTGCGGTAAGCAACACAGTGTCGTGGACGTGTGGTGGATGCCAGATGATCTTGTTTTCAATAACCAGCGCCCAGGGAGAGACGCACATCAGATAGCCCGTGGACCACAAACGCTCTCTGTCGTCCGGCGACGGAGCGATATTTGAAATATGAGGAACTCCTGCGTCGCTTCAGGGGCAGGCGGCTGGGAATCAAAGACACGGAGGGCGACGCGGGGGCTGGTTCCAGCAATGACGAAGGATTGAAAGGCAGGCGAATATCGAAGTGGACTTGTTTTCCGGGCGTTTAATAAAATAGACTGCTCGCAGCTAGCAGAAGGGCGACAAGAATAGCCCCCAGCTGGCCTCCAGCTCGTAATGAAATTCTGGAATGGTGGCTGGGCTCTGCTGGTCAACTCTAGGGATAGGAGGGTGCGGGCAGGCGAGCTCTGCGGCCTTCCGGGCCGAAATGTGATTTACTACATCCGCTGCGAGGGCAGGTACAGCGACGAACCACCCTCCATCACCCCCCACTCGGAGATAACATTCATAACCCTCCCACTCCCAAACCTTAAAAATTAATCTACAAATATTTTTATAAAAAAAATTTCTTTTACATAATTACATTTTTTAAATATTTTCTTTCTATCACTTCATCTGTTTATATAGAGCTACTTAAAAAAATATTTACTCCTGACGTGTAATTACGAAACAACAAAAGTATTGCAATTAAAATACGAGCAAATTTTTTCACTAATTACTAAACAACGCAGAGTAAAATTCGATGAAAAAGTATGTATACGAAAGACAGAACATGAACATAAGGAGACCTTTTCAAGAGTTACTTCCAAAAACAATTTTTTTTTTTNGTATGTATACGAAAGACAGAACATGAACATAAGGAGACCTTTTCAAGAGTTACTTCCAAAAACAATTTTTTTTTTAAAGAAAAAAAGTGATTTTTTTAATGCTTTATGTGGCAAAAGTAATTAATACAAACGATGTTAAAGNTTTTTTTTTTAAAGAAAAAAAGTGATTTTTTTAATGCTTTATGTGGCAAAAGTAATTAATACAAACGATGTTAAAGTTAATATTACCCTTAGTGATTTTACTACTGTACTAGATTCACTATGTCAGGTGATATAGCCTGTTCACGGTAAACTGAGCACTTTTGAAAGGCCTGCTTAAAATCTACTCGTGTACACGTTGTGTATTATTCCGCCTTATGTAAAACTAACATTGCCGTAGGCCTCATCACTTTATTCATGCGTCGGTCAAGTACAACTGAAATAACTATAAAAGTAGATATTCCAATAATGTGCTAATTTTTACACTTAGACGCATTAAAAGAACAGACACTGGAGGAATTANTATAAAAGTAGATATTCCAATAATGTGCTAATTTTTACACTTAGACGCATTAAAAGAACAGACACTGGAGGAATTTATTTAAGTTATCGCAGATGGTTACCTTATATTCGATGCTTAGACATAGAACTACTTTTCCTCTTCCATGGCTTATGTCAATCAGTGCACTCGTTTAAATATATATGCATGTAGGAGCAGTGACTTTTTTCTAAGGTTGATTTCAAAAGTTCTCACTTTTCGTGAACATCCTTTAACATACTGAAACATGGATGCATGAAAGGTGTATCTGAGTTCGTGAGGGATGGAGGTCTCAAAAAAATTAAATAATAAATATTGAGTTATAATTTATCCACACAGCTGTTATTGCTTTTTATTTCTTAGTGAGCGCAATATTGAATGTATATTTCAACTCTAAATAACGTCGTTCTTTATTTATGTGTTCAGTTATTGTAAATACACTCATACTCATTATTAATACATGTGCAGTCTATCTGTTGCCATTGTTTGTAACGTCTTTCACTTGCGCATTCAGTCCACTAGTCCAGCCTGTCAGCCGCTCCCTTCACTGCTTGATACTCGCAGTCGCAGATTTCCCTTCCACTGGTCACTTCTCTCGCCCCTCGTCTTCTGTCGCTCGGAAATCAGCCACTCATTTATTATCAATAACTCCCGGTCCGGAGGCCCATCGCACAATTTATACTCTGATGGCCTTGACCTGGAAAGTTCGACACACCCCGAGTCATGCAGACAGAATCTAGTGCAGTAAACGACTAGAAAATTCCTCATATAGGCACGTAAACTAAATACAACCAGGTTCAGCAGCGCGTACCGCAAAAAGGATTGTCGTGTCGGTTCACTTTCTGTATCAGATACGCGGCCACCAACCTATCGCTTGCCTGTCATTCCAAATAATACATTGATTTGCTGCCGCCGCTATCATATAACTCCTGACCTTCTCTTCCGCCCGCTCGCGTGGGGTGGGAAAAAGGTCAGCGGCGTACACCAGCGACACGTAACAATGCCATCCACCACCATAAACATCGTCTTGCCCTGGTCAAATGGAATCCACACATACCCTCAAATGCATATACATTTTCTCGAGTGTGCTTCAATTTTATTATTCGTTACAATGGAGAAAGTGGTATGTTGTTAGTATTAAACTATAAGTATTTAATATTTCGTTCTGTTATCTTTTTATCATCCTTTAAAATCGTTAAGATCTAATATTGCCCCCCCCCCCCCTTTTTCGATTTTCATCCTCATTTAATTATACTAATTTGTGATACAATCCACAATATTTTTCAGATAAATAATAAAAAAACTAGATTGAACTTACAAAATTTTCACATATACCTGATCAGTCTTGTTCCCGAGAAGCTCTAAAACAGCTATACTTTCACGTGCATTCATACAAACACGAATACCTGAGTACACATGTGTACCCATTCATATATAAATACGTAAACATAAATTCACATACATAAAGAAATATATATAAGAACCTATATATGCACATTGACATAATACATTGAAAGGTTACATAACATTCCGCTTAGAGATCGAAGGCCATCAGAGAGATCAGCTAATTACTACATGAATCATACCAATTCCGGCACACGTCAATGGAAAAACGAATCGAAGAATCGCCATTGGCATTCATACAATTTTGCTTAGCGTTAGGAAGTATGGTAAAAAAATATCATGTATATTATGAAATAGACCAGAACTGTTGTTTTGTGAGTGTAAAATGTGTCTAAATGACAAAATAACACATTTATTTAATTTTATGGAATTGTCGTGACTGTGCCATTAATTATCTAGTCATAATCATCATCAACATTCTAACAAAATTCCTTTCAGTTAATTAGCTGTTTGATTTGTTTATCTCAAACGCATAATGAAGATGCGTTTGAAACTTAACCACCTATCTTCCAGTATATAAGGAGCTGGTCGGAAATATTTATTTTACATTTCTATTCCCCTTTAAAATACGTTAGGTTGGTGGGCATACAATTTAATTTTCACCTGGATAGTTGCAGTTATGTAATAAATGCAAAGGGAAGCAAGATATTTACATAAATATGAAATGCAATATGTTAAACAGAAGCAACCAAACTCAGGCAAAGACGAAAAAAATAAAAATTCTCTGGAAACGATATCAACAAGCGGATTCTTCTAGCTGGTCCAGAAATTATCTTAAGGTCCAAAGACCTTCATAAAACGTCAGAGTTGTCCAAGCGAAATTCTGTGTGGCTGCCGTCTCCCTGCCCGCATGACCTTCATTTGATGACTGACTCCTCGAAATGCTACATGCCAGCGGAGAGCTCGGCGCCGCGGTCGCTCGCGCATGCGCGCATGCATTCCATCCGATTACCGGACCAAAATCCAATTTCACGCTCCATTTATGTTCGCGCATTTCTGCAGCGGGTGGTTCTCAAGCGACGGCGCCGAAAACGCGAACGACTATAGATTGTTTCGCTGAGAATGAAGTTTCACTAGCTGCAGCTGCTGTTAAAATGCTTTTGGAATTTCTGTTCTCTCCGTGACGTTAGCAAAAATAATGCGCATCTGCCTTGCTTACTCCGAAAAAATAAATCCGTCTATTAGTCTTCCAGAGTTTTCCATTAAATTTTGTCGCTTTCAGGTGCCGCGGTGGTGTAATGGTTAGACTACTCACCTGGGTTCCATTTCCGACGGGGTCACTCCTAGATTTTCGCATGAGGGAATTGTGCTGGATGAAGCCGCTGGTCAGCGGGTTTTCTCGGGGATATCCCGTTTCCTCATCCCTTTCAACCCGGCGTTGCTCCATATTCACCTATCTTCACCCTCATTGGCTCTCAAGACCTCGTTACAAGACCTGCCAAAATCTGTTCACTCACTCACTCATTTGTCACGTTAATTTTATTCGTATGACGCAATACGGAACACTGAACGAAACATACTTAAAAACTCACAAAAAAAAGTTCCTTTTTCCCATTTTTCTGTGAAGACGTAAAATTTTCTGCAGACAAGTAGACATTCACCATATTAATTTTTTTAGAAGTTAAGAAAGAGTAAATTTTGTAGTGATCACTGAACTGTTCACTAATGACAAGGAAAATAAAAGTGTTATTTTATAGCCATAAGTCGAGATACGGAAAGGTTTCGCGGGTTCGTTTGGCAGCTTGCTGGGCTTGACAGTTCTGTATGCACTCCAGAAACCTACGTTCATTGGCTGCTCAGTCGGTGAGAAACCACTTTCACGTTTGAGCTGGGTTTGCTGGGTCTGCCAGCCGTATATTACTGACTCACATTTCTCCACGGAGCGTCGAAAAATTTGTGGTCCAGCTACGCAAGCAATGTTTGATATCTAACGTGCCACGAAATTAATCAGCGACAATTTTGGGATCTCTAGCCATAAGCAGAAAGTCGTGTAGTCATTTCAAACAAAAATATTTATTTTATTTACCACAACTTCGTTTGGTATAGTCAATTCGCAATATGGGTGTAAGGATATAGAAATTATGGTTTCCGCCAACCTGACGCTTGAACTGCGATGCAGAGTGTTCGAAATACTCGTTTTTCCACGAAACCATTAAACGTGCGTACAATGTGTTGATCAACGAATAAAACACGATTGATGCGAGGTATGTAAAGTGCTTTCAAGACGTATTATGAATACAATGTCGCCCTTATGGCTACCGCGCTTCTCGATCTCAAACGCGGAAAAAAACGCTCCAGGTAGGCGGGAGCCTTAATGCTTTACATTTCCGTTGTTAAAATTTCGTTAAAAAATATTGCTTAACCTTTAGTTTATTTCGATTATGGCAAGGATGTGGTCAGCCCAAATGCTGTACCAGGTGCCAAGAAACGTAGACTAACTGTACGGCGTGACGCAGCTGTAGTTGGCATTGCCTTCTGCAAAGTTAAACTTCTGGACAGCACTTAACTGTGCCGGGGAGACAGACTTCTCTCTCCTAAAGAATTCCCGGGCACAGCATGACATATGACATTTTACCAGCCAATCAAGTACAAAATCCCTACTAGACAAAATCGAATATTATCGTTTTAGATGTAAAAGAGAAAAATCGTCGCTTCTTACAAACTAAAAATCGAAATAGTTAAAACTGCTTCAAATGAGTGAATTTCACAGCAGATATGTTGAACATACTCCACTGAATCATTAAAATTCTACTGATGATTTAAGGTGCTGGCATTCACTTATTAAAGAGAGTTTTCTGTTGATTTCTAGTGAATGCACTGGCCTGGATGTGAAACCTCAGTGCGTTCCACTGATTCGCAATTAACATCCCATTAACAGAAATCTCAGTGAAATAATCACACTGAATGAAATTCCTACTTCAGATTTGGAGTGCACCGGAACACCGTTTGAACTCGCCGGCGAAGAATAATTGGGCTTGAAAGGAACTTATTCACCAATCAACCCGTAGAGGCGACAACTCCAACCGGACCAATGGCAAACCTTGCAGAGAACCACGCGGCCAGTCAGACGTAACGCCTGTTCCCAGAGAAAATACACAACCAAGCAGAGACAGTGTTCGCACATTTAAGGAACCCTCATGTTTTTTGCACTTTTGTCTTTTTCAGCAAGTATCCTGACTGCAACGGAACAAATGGACTGAACCGTATAGTGCCGGCAGCGAATAAATTCCATTAAATTGCGAAAAATTGAAGTGATTTAATTTTCAAGGGGGTAAAAAATTTATTTTGGGTAGGTTTCGTTGTTTTCATTTTAAACCATGCAGACTATTAGTAACGCAGGTTTGGTCGTTTTAATTTTAAACCATGTAGCGTGTTACTAATATTTAGTTACAAAAATTATGAAGTCCTAGCATTAGGTCACGTAATAGGTAGGGGCATATGTTTTTCGTGAAAGATCGCGCTACTAGTTATACTCCAAAACACCATAGTTACGAACCACTTTTTTGGATTACTTTAATTATTATACCTCGTAGCTGCCTGTCCACAAATCATAGACGTCCAGGGCCGGAGTAACTTAACGAAGCCTTTCATTTGGTATTAACGTCGTGTCTTCGTGAGAACATATTTTCTTACGTGAATCAATTATGTTACTCCATCACTGGGCGTCTGTGATTTGCGGACAGGCACCTACGAGTGCGTTAGTGAAGAGATTTGGGCGGTTCTTAACGGCGAGGTCTTGAGAGCCGACGAGGGTGATTGAGATGAGAATGGAGCAGCGCCGGAATGAAAAGGTGTGGGAAACGTGAGATCCACGAGAAAACCCGCCCTCCAGAGGCTTCTTCCGGCACAATTCCCACATACGAAAATCCGGTGACCCGGCCAGGAGTTTAACCCGGTTAACCTTGGTGGGAGGCGAGCAGGCTAACCGCTCCGCCCCCACGGTCCGGGGCAGAGCGGGCCGAAAAAACAACCGATTTCCACAAGATTTTGCAAACAATTATCAACATGGCGGCTATGTAAACTATTGAGAGGGTCAGACACACTTATTCTCAAAATGTCGTCTATATAAACATTTTAACTGCGATTTTTTTATCTAAGAAATAGCAAAACAAATTTCAACTTAACTTTGTATGCCGACAGTATTAGTTGTATCCATCAAAATTGCCTATGCAAAGCCTCATTTCTCCGCTATTTTGTAATATAGCCCCACATGAAATAATTTCGTTTTTTGCATTATCTTAGGAAACAATAAACCGATTTCTTTCAAATTTGGCGAAGAAGTTGTACTGCGGTAGGCTATATTAATTTATATGTTTTAAGTATGTAAGTCTCCTATTTTCCGAATGGCGCGTATACAAACATTTTAGCTTTGTTTGCTATATCTACGAAAGTATGTAACAGATTTAATTTTACTTTGTATATTTTATCTATGAAAATATTCGAATGTGTTGATATATGAACTTTTTGCCCTCCATTTATGAAGATCGTCAAATGAACAATGGAGGTTTTGTGCCATATCTCGAGGACCAATCAACCAATATGCACACAGAAATCCTCCTTTGCCGGATGTTTTTGCAAAGTAGTGTCAGGTGAGTAAACTAAAAATTTGTCATATTTCCGGAATAATTCGAATAATATCCACAAAATTTTCCACACCTGCAGAAGGCCTGATACAGTTACACGGTTTAAATGGAGTCAGACAATGATTTTAAAANCGTGAGATCCACGAGAAAACCTGCCCTCCAGCGGCTTCTTCCGGCACAATTCCCACATGCGAAAATCCGGTGACCCGGCCAGGAGTTTAACCCGGTTCGCCTTGATGGGAGGCGAGCAGGCTAACCGCGCTGCCGATTTCCACAAGATTTTGCAAACAATTATCAATATGGCGGCTATGTAAACTATTGAGAGGGTCAGACACACTTATTCTCAAAATTTCGTCTATATAAACATTTTAACTGCGATTTTTTTATCTAAGAAATAGCAAAACAAATTTCAACTTAACTTTGTATGCCGACAGTATTAGTTGTATCCATCAAAATTGCCTATGCAAAGCCTCATTTCTCCGCTATTTTGTAATATAGCCCCACATGAAATAATTTCGTTTTTTGCATTATCTTAGGAAACAATAAACCGATTTCTTTCAAATTTGGCGAAGAAGTTGTACTGCGGTAGGCTATATTAATTTATATGTTTTAAGTATGTAAGTCTCCTATTTTCCGAATGGCGCGTATACAAACATTTTAGCTTTGTTTGCTATATCTACGAAAGTATGTAACAGATTTAATTTTACTTTGTATATTTTATCTATGAAAATATTCGAATGTGTTGATATATGAACTTTTTGCCCTCCATTTATGAAGATCGTCAAATGAACAATGGAGGTTTTGTGCCATATCTCGAGGACCAATCAACCAATATGCACACAGAAATCCTCCTTTGCCGGATGTTTTTGCAAAGTAGTGTCAGGTGAGTAAACTAAAAATTTGTCATATTTCCGGAATAATTCGAATAATTTCCACAAAATTTTCCACACCTGCAGAAGGCCTGATACAGTTACACGGTTTAAATGGAGTCAGACAATGATTTTAAAATGGCGGCCATATTTATATTTTATATGTGTGGCATATCTATTTAGCAATTTCAATCAAACTTTTTATTCTGACAATATATATTACAAACATCGTGTACAGAGCCTCTTTTAAAGCAATCATGTAAGACAGCCCCATTTATAAAAATAAGGTTTTTTATGCCATATCTCGGAGCCCAGTCAACCGGTTTCCATCAAATTTTCTCANATATGGCGGCTATGTAAACTATTGAGAGGGTCAGACACACTTATTCTCAAAATTTCGTGTATATAAACATTTTAACTGCGATTTTTTTATCTAAGAAATAGCAAAACAAATTTCAACTTTACTTTGTATGCAGACAGTACCAGTTGTATCCATCAAAATTGCCTATGCAAAACCTCATTTCTCAGCTATTTTGTAAGATAGCCCCACATGAAATAATTTAGTTTTTTGCATTATCTTAGGAAACAATAAACCGATTTCTTTCAAATTTGGCGAAGAAGTTATACTGCGGTAGGCTATATTAATTTATATGTTTTAAGTATGTAAGTCTCATATTTTCTGAATGGCGCGTATACAAACATTTTAGCTTTGTGTTCTTTATCTACTAAAATATTTAACAGATTTAAGTTTTACTTTGTATATTTTATCTATGACAATATTCGAATGTGTTGATATATAAACTTTTTTCCCTCCATTTATGAAGATCGCCAAATGAACAATGGAGGTTTTGTGCCATATCTCGAGGACCAATCAACCAATATGCACACAGAGATCCTCCTTTGCCGGATGTTTTTGCAAAGTAGTGTCAGGTGAGTAAACTGAAAATTTTGTCATATTTCCGGAATAATTCGACTAATTTCCACAAAATTTTCCACACCTGCAGAAGGCCTGATACAGTTACACCCAAATTTACCTCAGTCTGTTACTAAAATTAATGGCGGCCATATTTATATTTTATATGTGTGGCATATCTATTTAACAATTTCAATCAAACTTTTTATTGTGACAATATCTATTACAAACATCGTGTACAGAGCCTCTTTTAAAGCAATCATGTAAGATAGCCCCATTTATAAAAATAAGGTTTTTTATGCCATATCTCGGAGCCCAGTCAACCGGTTTCCATCAAATTTTCTCANAGCCCCATTTATAAAAATAAGGTTTTTTATGCCATATCTCGGAGCCCAGTCAACCGGTTTCCATCAAATTTTCTCACAAATGTTCATGGTAGGCCCTGTAAACTTATGTATTTTATTTGCTCAGACACTTATTTTCAAAATGATGGCTTAGTTAATATTTCAGGTTAGTGAACCCTATAATTCAAATTATTACATCGATTACATTCGAAGTTGATGCTCTAAATCCTACCTCCGTGCTGCAGTTGATTTCAAGATTATTTAATTTTACGAGTTTTTCTGAATTCGAATCTTGGGTACGTAACTCGTGTATTTTAATTTTCTTCGCACTGTTTCGCATGTTTCTGGTTTCATCTCTAATGGTATTGCTGTCAATGAGACGTCAACGTCTACCTACCATCTAAGCTTTCAAGAACTTAGATATAATTTATTTGCATCCATGTAGATAAAAGTAGGCTAATTAGTTATCAGTAACTTCTTGTTCCATCTTGTTTGGTTTTGAAGATCCAGAGTGTATCAATAGCTTGTACCCCGTCTGCCGAATCACTTGATACCCATGAGTTATACTTCTGAAATGCTTCAATCTCGTTGTTGATAATCTGATGCCATTCATCACCCATTCTTATTGCCTCTTCGTGTGATTCATGATCTTCTAAAACAACACAGTATTCTGTGTATAGTTTGCAATTACTGTATTTGGAAGGAATTTTTACCTTTCTCGTTCTTCTATTGTGAATGGGTTCAGAGAAATCCATGGAATCTTCTCTGACATTTTCTTCCGGCCCAGAACTTGTTGAGCATTTATTATCTCTTCTGAAATCCTTATCTTGGTAGCTGTTTATGTTTCTGGTTTACACCCATTCGTTATCAACTGCAGTAGTGTGTTCAACTGGTGTGTAAACGATCATAAAAAGAAACATCTCGGGATATCAGAATTTCATTAGAAGCATGATTCCAAAGTCTGTAACCGACTCTGCCCAACCATTCTGAACTTGCTTGCACGAGTTTCAAGTTTGTCGCTTGGTTCTGGGATCCTGTATGCCCGAGCTTTTGAGCCAAAAACTCATACATTTGTCAAGTCGAGTTTTCCATAACATTTTTAGCAGGAATTACACCTTTCAGAGCACTAGTTGGTAAGCGACTGAGCTCATATGTTGCACATCTAACTGCCTCTCCCCATAAATGTTTGGGCAAATAAAGTTCAGCTAATAATGTTCTAGTACGACTCATCAATGCCAAATTTGCTGTCTTACTAATTTCATTCTCTGGTTTTGTGCATAGAATATTTTGCTGTAGACGAATTCCTTTCTATCTGCAAAAATGTCTGAATATTTGGGAACGGAATTCTCCACCACATTCTGTTCCAATTCTTGAACATTTATGAGCTCCTGAATTCAGCTCACGAATGTAGTTCATAATGTTCACTTCAGCTTCTCTTTGTGACTTAAGTAAATAAACAGTAATGAAGTTAGCAAAATTTTCTATAACTTGATAATATCGCTCTACATCTTTTATTGGTGTTTTGACGTGTTCTGCTATCATGCTATGTAAAAATTCTCCTTTGGTTACTCATNTCGCTCTACATCTTTTATTGGTGTTTTGACGTGTTCTGCTATCATGCTATGTAAAAATTCTCCTTTGGTTACTCATTTGAGTTGTTCCATAACTTTGGAAGGCCTTTTCTTGCGTACATGGACTGCATACTTTGTTACGACGTGGAAGATTAATTTTCTCCAAGCTGTTGTCATTTAAATGTCCAAGTTGTTGCCGGAACAAATTGTTGGATTTTAACAAAATTTAGCTGTTACTAGGTACACTGAAACTAGCCACATGCAGATTTTCCCATACCTCACACCTCATACTGAAAGTTNAATTTAGCTGTTACTAGGTACACTGAAACTAGCCACATGCAGATTTTCCCATACCTCACACCTCATACTGAAAGTTTCATCATATGTGATCGTTCCTACATCCTTTTCAAAAATGACAGTTCTACCTGCATTAAATATCCTTTTTACTGAAAGTAGGTTATGTGACAGTCCTGGGGCTATGAGAGCTGTAAATGTTACAATTCTTTTACCTGTGTAAAGTCGCTTTCTTCATCTTTTCCTTGCAAATATTTTATTCCCATTGGTTTCTTTTATTGCGACTAGTTTGTCTAATTGTTCTATTTTCTTTATTTACTTTGCCATTTCCTCTGTAACATGTTGGTCAGTAGTGCCACTGTCAAGAATAAACGAATGGTCCTATTGGGAATATTTGTCGACAATGCACGTACTTCAATAGTTGCAATATATCACACTTCTTGATTTTCAGCTCAATTTGACCTTCAATCGCTGGTTACTCTACCTCTACCGTTGTTATATAATCTTCCTTTCCCAGGATAGTCACTGTTCGCGAGATTTTGCGGCTTAATTGGATTCTTTGGACAATCTCTCGTCAAATGGTTTGTTGATCCGCATTTGAAGCACCTGTTTTTCCTGATGTGTTTCACAAATGAAGTGTCTGACATAAATTCTCTATAAGACGCCTTTTTCATTTTCAGTTCTGCGTACAGAAGTCTACTCTTTACAAAATCAAATGTTGTACCAGTAGCCATTGTTTCAAGTGCGGTTATAACAGTGTTCTACTTCTCTGGCATTGTCAATAGAAGAAAGCATGCCCTGCGATTGCAATCTTATTTATAACATAACGATTCTAGATCAAGTAATAAAGTTTCGATTTACACCATTTCTGTAATACAAAAAATTTTGACAACTGACTTTTTCTTTCCAAAATACTTTCTANAATTTATCCATTTCTGTAATACAAAAAATTTTGACAACTGACTTTTTCTTTCCAAAATACTTTCTAGGTATAACATCATATCCCTTGCTGTTGGGGCATCTTTCAAACACCCACCATGTATGTCAGAAACATACTGTACTATGATAAACTTGGCGTTTACATCTCAGGTCTCAAAATTAAGTCTCTACAGACATCTTGTCAACACCCTGACTTTAATATTTATAACATCACTCACCCCCTCTCTCTCAAGAACGATCTTGACTCGAAACTTCCAAATCGAGAAATTCGGTTCTAATAACTGCGCAACTGGGAGTGATGTCGACATGGCCATGTCAATCTCGTCTTACCTCCTACTTCCTTTAGAAATCCGCTTTTATCTTACAAATCCACACTTCAGCGTATTCTGGGCCCATAACCTGTTAAGATTATAAAGGTTGGCAAGATTTTATTTTTCAGTATTAAATAAAAACATCTAGTATAATATAATGAAAATCATAAAACTCATGGATATACACATAGTTCATACTACACTCGCAACAAAACAATGATACATTTTAACAGTATTATTGGCTTCAGCAATTCAAGGATATCTGTAATACTAAGGCAGATAAAAATCTTGGTATCCTTTTAATTAAATAAGAGAAATAAGAGTTATGTCTGTAGTGCCTTTAAGTATTTCAATTTTATAAACGTACGTACAATATAAGTTTATAAAATTTTGTTGAAATCGTTTGAAACCCACTTGAGCAAAATTTCATATTTCATGTTCCAAAAAATATAAGGCAGAGGACATAATAAATTAACGGCATTGATGCGTTGTGTTAAAGGAAAACAGATGTAATTGTTGACATTAATAATGTTGTTAAAAGCAATGAGGAAAGAGCTACATAACCGTTGTTTAAAATTAGAAGCCCTGTTCCAGTTGGTCATTTATTCTTTTCTCATTTGCTGTTAAACTAGTATAGAGGTGATAACGAGAACTAGTATTTGGCGTATACGCAATATAAAAAATGATTTAAATCATTTAAAAATGGATTCGTTGGTTTTTACTGTTGAGAAATGTAAATTGAGACTTTTACAAAGGGTTAAGATACAATGCATATTTTTAATTAAATATCGTATTAATGTTTCGTAAAGAGAGAACGAAATTTTTGCTTATACCTTCGAGAAAACAAAACGGAAAACTGGAAAAGCCATTCAAAATATCAGAAACTGTCCTAATTTTCCGCATGAGCTAAATCTCACGTCAACATTTTTGTTCACGATAGAGCACCCGTAGCCGACAAATGTAGTTTCAAAATACGCCAACAGATAGCGCTAGGTACAATTGTTTCGTACAACATAAATTTTACTTAAAACCGATAAAACATCGCTCCATCTAGTTCTATGTACACTACCTTCTTCAATAATATTGGTATTAAGAATAACGAAAAATGTGCGTGCAAAATGTTTTCAATCAAATAAAACAACTCAAACGGAAATGTTGCAGTGCATTCAACTAAATTACATAGTAACACATTCTAGTCTTAAGAGATAATGTCCACAAAAACTTATTAATTGTCTCCGAACTTCAAAATAATCAGTTGCATCATGATATCACGAAATGAAAGCAAATCACAAACAGTGTTTCATCTAAATCCTAGTTCGTAATCTAGGTCAGGAGATCTAAGATCGGAACTCGGCCGTTCGCGTTGGTGCAACACTCGTGCATTGGAACTCGGATCCAACTGAAGATCGTGGTTAAGGGCTGTTAATGGTGCAACCGGGCATTAGCGCTTCCTTGCTTCGGCGCTTCGAACCTCTTAAATGGGTCTTTGGGAATATAACCAAATAATTTATAGACTACGTGGAAAAAGTGCCGTTCCTGAGTACGCTACTTTTTATTATGAAGTATACTGTAGAAGGAGCGAAGACACTGTAAATATTCTGCGTTTTTATGAGTATGTATGTAATCACTTCCTTATTCTTGTGACACCGTTGCGCGGACAAACCTTAAGTCGTCGATCGCTCCCTCTCTTTACGAGAGAATCGAACACATTCCCGTTCCCTCTGGCACAGCCCACTGGCGCAAATGGTTGACTCTTCTATTAAAAATAAATATATCGATGTCATGTGACAGCTGTCTGTCCGCACAACTGTGGCATGAGCCTACAGAAACAGCGGGAGGGGTGGAAATGTCATCTAGAGAATTTGGCGCCCTTCATGCAAGATAAAGTGTCCCTTCCTAAAATTGCTTTTTTTACAACAATTATCTCAATGTTTACACACACCACACACACAAAATACTTTCTAACCACACATTTCACCTATAAAACTTATACCAATGCAAAAATACCGTATAATAGTATTTAATGATCTCTAGCTTAGTTAAGTATACATAAAGTATGAAAATCTACAGTTGTACCACGAGAAGTCTTTGGCGCTCCCTAGTGAGATTCCTCATCACTTTTCGCCCTTTTCCGACGCCCCTGTACACAAGCATTTACATAACTACACATACAAAATCCACAAAAATATCTTCAATAAGGGTGACAATTTCTGGGTGACTTCGTTCTTTCCTTGTAATACCTGCAGTCAATAAATATCTCGCGTGGACGAGAGAGTGCACGCTTCAGTACGCAACCTGTAAGTCGCTTCTTGTTCCCAGCCAATCTCATTACGCGACGCGTGGCAGATGACGTCATTCTCATTTCCCAAGATACCTGGCCCCACTGGTGACAAATGACACTCGCACGCACGCAACCTCCCATTTTTCACGCCCTCCGCCATTCCAACATCCTTCCTTCTCTTCCGGCCTTCTTCTCGGCCCTCCCACCAGCTTCTGCGATTGATTCCTTACGCTGTTCAGGAGATCACATATTATTTTCTTTTAATTTTTCACGGTATTTTATATTTTTGGTATGTGATATCAGTGATAATTAGGTAAAAATAATGTTCATAGCATTTTTTAGCACAAATATCATTTTAATGTAGCCCGTTGAGCCACCGTGCCCACGATCGTAGACATTTTGCAAACCAATTGAAATTATTGCCGGTATCGTACACAAGGTATCAGTGCCCAGTATTTCGTGTCTTTCTTGTGGTTAATCTGATTTGTGGAATTCTCTACACCATGTTGGCACGGGTGGTTAACGCCGGTGTTGAATGTTCACGGTAAACTGACCACTTTTGAAAGCCCTGCTTAGGATCTACTTGTATGCACGTTGTGCATCGTTACACAATACGTACAATTTGCATTGCAATGGATCTGATCACTTTATTCATGCATCAGTTAAGTGAAACTGTAAAATTATTAGAAATATTTTTTTTTTCAAATTTCCTAATTTTTTACATTTTTATGCATTAAAAAGAGGAAGCAAAATAAATCATTTCAGTACCTAAAAATGTTTACCGAACACTTTTAATTCAGCGTTAATACACGGGACTACTTTCCATCCGTCGTTACCAACTTTACTGGTTAGTTAGCGCGCCCGTATACATGCCGGCAGGGACAGTGACATTTTTAAAATATTGTTTTCCAAAGTGCTCAAACGACCGTGGACAGCCTATATCATCGAGCACGGCATCACGTTGTTCACTGGTTGTATACGTGGTTCACGATAAACTGAGCACTCTTGATAACAACCCGTGAAAAAAAATCACTGCCCAAAACTGCACATATTTTAATTTAAGCAAAGACCGCAGTCTCGCAGTTAAGTTGGCACCGAACCACGATAAGTAGTTCCATGTTTTAACGTAATCTAGTCGTAAAGTTAAAAGTTTTTTGTCGCCTGAATTTTAGTTTCTTTTTGTAGTATGCAAATAAGAATAAAATTTGGCGTGATTGTGACATATTTTTATTTACAACTCTTCCACACTCACCTGGCTGTCGCAGCGTTCAAGTTAGCTGGTCCATTGCTTTGTTTCTGGTCCGCGCTTGTGTGTCAACCAAATAGCAGTTCGCTCACGTCTAGCGTGATTTTAAGAGTAAGTTTGTAACTCCTGAAATAAACTATCCATTAACGTAATAAACAAAAGATTTTTATACATGTACTGAATGAAGTGGCATTGTTTGTTATTGCATTCTGCTGTATCTTCACGTAGTTTCTTGTCCCAGAATGTCTTGAGAAATCGCATAATATGCCGACCTTAAAAACGTACTACTTCATGCAATTCAAGTCTGAATAGATTTTGAACCCAAAAAAAAAAATTGAAAAAACATTGGAAGTGTGTTATTTCTTATATTTGCTATATGTATTGCAATCCTGAAAGCTTAAATTAACGTGTGCGTTATTTAGTATTTACACGATTCCCAGTTTACAAATTAATACCTCGGCATATATCTCACTCATTTTGAAACAATAATGTCATCAAAATGTTTTATACTACACGTGTAGCATTCCATTAGTATTAGGAATAAATTAAAACAGGTTTATAACGTGTGACCGAACAGTTTAATTTCTATGAGCCGATATTCCAAACAGTACGTGCTTACTAGTTTCCAAAACTAATCTCCAAGGTAAATAAATCATTTTGGGAAAAATTTAATTACGTTCATATCGGTGCCGGACTTTACATTTTATAAGGGAAAAGTGACTTTTCTGGTAAGCAAAGCAATGGGTCTTAACAAATGTTGTGTGCCGTACTTTAAAAATTGTGTGTCTGGACGAATTTTTACGAAACTTGCATCGAGTGAAAAATATTATTGTGCAATTATGCTTTAAAAATATGGATCAAATATGTTCAGCCATTTAGTTTCATGACATTTTTTTTCGTTAGCAGTAATGCAATAGCAACGCCCGCCATTTGCTTGTACGTAGTTTCGTATTAAAATATAGATTTGTAAAGTATCTATACTTTGTAATTCTACTCGTAAATGTTGTTAAATATAAATCTTAGGTAATTTAACGATTGTCTAAGGCATGCTGTCTTCTGTATGAAGGAGTAAATACGCCATTATCTAAATGCGTGACTTCCTTGTGAGTAAGACACGAATGTATACTGTGGAAGCGTTTCAGCTTTTCGTATTTTTTAAAGGTGAAAAATAAAAACGTCTTAGAGTTGTTTTTATGACGAGGAAAAGGGAAAATGTTTAACTCTTCTGCTACTCTGTTGACAACTTAAACCAAACATTGTTTCTTAGGAGATCGGAAATTAACCACAGTTAATGGCATTAATTTATATACAAACCGAAAAAGAATCGTGAACATAAGTCAGTATTCAAAAACCTATATTATTTATTGAAATTAATGTGTACGTGTTTTAAGTCGTGATTACAATATGCATCACTTTTCTTTGTATCATTATTAAGTATGCAGTGGATATATGATCCAGCTGATGTAAACACCAGCTGAAAGTCACGCGGCACTGTTTATTTAGCAGGACTTTTAAAAGGGTATACTTCACTGTGAACAGCCTTTAAGAAAAAAGTCTGAACACAAGTGCAGCATTTACAAAAAAATTACCTCATTGCAACATTTTAAATCATTAATTTATTAATGTGTGACCGAACGGGTTGAAATATTGTTTCGTACAAACTTCGAAGTTATTTTATTACAAATTTTGTTTTTGCTAAATTCTTTATTGAAGTCACAAGAGTGGCATGTTAAGATTACTTTAAAATCCGTTAGTGTAGTCACTTGTTGTGTATGTTTAACTTCCAACTATTTTAACTTTAAATTTTATTTCAAAAATTAAAATAGAATTAAAGACGAACAGTATAACAAATTTCCAAAATATACTTTTCATGACATTCTTATAATATAAACAATTATGTTTACCTGTAGTGTAACGTATTAATTTTGTGCCATTTAGATATCTTTCCGAAGAATCAGTAAATTTTAAATTTCTTGTGGCTCGTTTATTTATTTTCCTCCTTTGCAGCACTTTTTTCACTTTTTTTTTTATACCACAACAAATATGAATATAACATGCTTAAAATGTAGTAGGAAATGTTAACCACTGGAACTCTTTAGTACTTTGTCGTAATCATAATACTTATAAACATGCAGGTCTCATCGCAATGAGAATCAGAGAACGTAAAAAATGTACGTTTGTGAACTGCGACAACTTTATCTTGAATGTTTGTTGTTACTGAAATAAAAATATATAAGGGGGACACTAGCCGTACTAAATATCTTAGAGTTACTTCCTTGAGCTAGTTCAGGGTATTGTGTAAATGGATTATTTGTGTATAGATAACGCTTAATTCAGCAGTTTAGAAACCTCTGGTTTATCTTACCGTGCTGCCCATTGTGTGTTTCTACCATCACACGTTAATATGAATAGGGCGTAATTTATAGTGTACGTGCGTCGATCAAGTCTCATTACGAAATATTTAGAAAACTATGTATCTATTACAATCATCCTTGCCCTGAAATGTGCAAAATATAAGCATTGCATTTTAATTGCCTCGAGAGTAAACACTTGAATTTTTATCAGACGTTAAATAATATTCGCCTACCGATACGACTGTAAGTACGCCATTCAGGACTCGCTTTCATTTAAATAAATTTAGAAACCGAAAAATTTTAAAATTGTGATTTTAAAAGTGCTGAAGTAAGCTGAAGGAGGCAAAGTACCTTGCACGAACTAAAATATATTGATGAACTATATCATATCTTCATTAAATTTATGTTTAGATTAGTTTAGCATAATGTTTAAATGATCCACATTATGTCTTATTTTATATGGAATGCTCCATTAATAGAATAACATGAATATTTGGTACGTTTGAAGCACGATCAAAGTTGGAGTATTTCACATCAGTTCTGTTACTCATGCCAAGAGTGCACAACATACGGGATACCACGAAGGGCTTGGAACTCGGGTAGGTCAAGAGTACCCGTGACTTACTGAAATGTGAGCAATAATACACTCGAATGTAAATCACAACCCCGACGGCACTTCATATTTCATTGGAAAAAGCTTGTAAGTAACATTTAAAAAGCCGTAGATAACAATTACAACATTATTACCTAATCGTGCTGTGTTTAGGGAAATCTGCAGCGATTATTTCGTACTAAACAATATTATTGAATGAATGACACAATTTACTACAATATTCGAAAATATTCAGGAGAAAGAGATATAACGAAACTTGAAGTATTATGGACCGATTGGATCAAATTTGTGATTACCGATTACCTTAACAATTAACCATATAAATGTTTGAAAATATTCGTGTTAATGTGATTACTATTATACAATAGTATAATTTTAATGTTTGTCTGTATTCTCTTCAATTTACGGATTTCTATATGACTAGACATGCCAGTCTCCACCCAAAAGTGATCAGGAAAAAAGCCTTATGAAGAATTAGTTTACCAGTTGTCAAAATTCCTGCTATATTTGAGATATATACACGTTAAAAATTATTATATCAAATAAATGTATAAATGTTTGAAAAATTATTTTTTAACCATACTTAACTAAATATCATGGTTTTTTTAAACTACATATCGCTCATTTTTTTTTTTTAAGTAATTAGAAGTCCAAGTTTTGTTTTAACATAACAATTTTTGTCATAACATTAAAGACATGGGTAAATTGAATTCAAATACATCTACAAGTATTTACTCACCTGCTATTAGGTTGTAACTTCTAGAGTTATTTATTTAGTAAACTAACCAAAATCTTGGTACAAAATTTAACATTAGCCACAAAATGTAATGAAGATAAATTGCACAAAGTGGTGGTTTGATGACTTAAAGTATAATTACATTTGGAATCATAAATTCTCCTATATTATTGTTATTTTATTTCAATAAATTTGTAAAATCTATTAATTCTTATGAAGAATAATTTTCTGAATATTATATATCATTTTTTAGAACACTATCCAGCATAAAATTTGTGAATAATCACATAAGTAAAAACTAAGCATTTTGGGATAACAGACCATGTTCAAAAATCTTCCAAGTCCTTTTAATTTTTAAAATATCTGAAAGTTGTACCGCTACAAAGTTATGCTTGCAGTAATTGATGTCCAATTATCAAATTTTATGAGTGCACAAATGGAATTGAATGAGCATCTAAAATAAACTATGGAGTAGTGAGTGATTAAATGTTTGAGAGATAAGAGATCAAGTAAACAATAATAAACTTCCATAACAACAAATGACTGCTGAAATTAATAGTCACTTAAATTATTTTCCCAGTTTTAATAAATAATGATGGAACAATAGTTTATTACATGGAAGTTTTGCTAAAAACCAAGAGCAGATGATGTGATTTATTTTGGCTGGTAAAAAACATTAACAAGCTATAAACGATGCTATAGTCTATGTTTCTAATAGCAAACATTTTTCATTTTAAACATTTGAAACAGTTTTTAACATTTGGATACACCTTACGTTATTATTATTGCGTCAAATGCAAGCAGTCCTATTAGATTTTCTTTTATTGTTTTTCTGTTATTTACTTTCAAATAGCGTAAACATTAATTTGGCACATCCGGAATCACGATGTTCACGCGGATTTTAATCACATTTATTTCCCTTTTTTTAATATAATAATTGTTAGCACTATTTTTTTAACAATACATTTTGGCGCACTTATATGACAAATTGAAAACTTGTGGGAATATCTCCTACGTGCTAAACTCACATTTATCCGAATATTATATATATATAAACTTTTTAACTGGCACTCTGCTTATTTTATCTTCTGAAACGCACAACTCTGCACTCGGCGAATGACAGCATGAAATATTTACCAGAGAACCAGCGAAATGTCTCTAGTATTGTGACGTGGAAAAAACGCTGCGTAAATTTGGGCTCGCAAATTATATCTGTGTTTTCCCTCACACATCATAAAGCACGGTATTTATTGTAAGGTCATCTAAAAGTAAGTTGCTTACCACGCCAAAGGATAAAACTACCGTAGTTTATTGCAAACAAAATATTTTTATTTGTTTTATCAGAGTAAATCTAAATGGTGACTTGTAATTTTCGCTAGAATTAAATTGTGTGCAAGCCAATGCCTTTCATTTAACACGTTTGTCAGATAAGTACCGCAGCAGCAACGCCGTAAAACCACAAAACAACCACGAAATATATGACTCCTACAGGAACAAGTCAACTAGAAATGTAGAGGTGAAGTAAATAAAATAAAACAAAATTTCAAGAGACGTTCATTTAAAAAAATTTATGAAATATACAGCAAAAATAGTACACCACTGTAAAACATTGGTAAATTAAAGGTTAATATTATACAATTACAAAAAATGTATGAACATCCCATTTGTTAGTCTAGCCCTATGCGTCCACAGACGTACTGGGCAACACAATAAAACACTTCTCCATTTCCACCGTCAAAAAGTGCCACATGAATACTAAAGGGGAAAATTTTAAAAGGGGTCAAATTCACACACTAAACAGTAATTAAAGATGGTGATAATTTTAAGTACAGTGCTATTCACTTAAAGTATCTATCTTTGAAAAAAAAAACTTTTTTTTCACGACAAGAAAATTTACATACATAAAACAAGATAAATTTTACTTTCTTTGTTGGTAGTCACATCTGTTGGATGTTATGCTAGTGTGTCTTATACTTATAATTTATACTTTAGTGGTTTGGCATACATATATTCTGCTAGTGAATGTTATAATCCAAGACACTTGCTGATTAAACTAATGTGAAAAAATGCATGCTTGTATCAACTGAGTTTTGCACTGCAAATATATTTCTTTGTGTTTCAATATTGCTATTTAAGAAATGTGTATTCTTAAATCTGTATATAAAGTATGTATAAACTGTACGTACCTGTCGACAGAAATCCGTAACAATAATATTAGTACTACTTGTTTTATGTAAAGACATGTTCGTAGCTCTCTCACAATAAAAATAAAATACCTACGCCAAAAGCGAATTCATTTTTGGAGAATGTCATCAATTATTTTAATTTTACTAATTGATAATGACACAAAGGTATACATAATACCCATGTGTCATCCATGGTGCTGAAAAATACAACATAAATGCTCCTTTTATACACTGGAGTCTGTGATTGAAATATGTTGCTAACGTTTCTCTTGCACCTGTTATGTGTCTGTGATTTTTTGTTTGAGATCGCAAAAGCAGTCGTGATAGTTTTTTTGGACACTGTGCGCTACTGGTCAGATATTGGCCAATTAGAGGTTTTATATTTTAGGTAAACATAACAGGGGGTCGTTATTCAAAGTGGCGTCGTAGTTTTTCCATAAAAAAACTTTTACTGGCGATGATTTTCCTTCACAGATCAAATTAATTCCATATGTAAAAATCGTACACATATCAATAGCTTTATTACAATTATTCCCTAGGTTTATTTTTGTCAAACTTACGCATTAATAGTTTTATGGATGTTAATTAATACAATTATGCATAAAGAGTATATTTATTTTAATTTTTTATTTTTTATTAATTTATCTAGGCCACGCATGCAGTTATTGTTTTTGCAGCAAAATATTTGAGTTTTCTAGTACACAAAAATTATATGATCCTACATCTTGTCAACGTCTTCCCGACAACTTCAGGTAATCCTATTATTTAAAGTTATAAATTAAGAAATGCATTCCAAATAGCATATCCTTCTGAAGTAAAATTCTGTGACTCGTAGTGGCTGTGCCGTTTACTGTGAAAATAAAGCTAACCAATTCGGTTCCGGGACTCTTTTAACATTTATGTAGTTGGAAGAACTTTCTTGCTGTCGGAAAAAGTTTTTGTTTGTACATTGTGGCCATCNGTTATGGCCATATTATCAATAATTTTACGTTACCTTTACCAGTTTGAAAGCAACTCTCTCTCATTTGATCGACTTTGGGAGTAATGGTTTGTGTTAGCAAGCGACGGAGATTGATGTTTTGGAATAGAGATGCACGACAATGCATTTACTTTTCTTAATTAGCCAAATATGTACAAGAGAGNATTGTGGCCATCTTATCAATAATTTTACGTTACCTTTACCAGTTTGAAAGCAACTCTCTCTCATTTGATCGACTTTGGGAGTAATGGTTTGTGTTAGCAAGCGGCGGAGATTGATGTTTTGGAATAGAGATGCACGACAATGCATTTACTTTTCTTAATTAGCCAAATATGTACAAGAGAGTCTCTCCAATAGGACAGTGTGTAAATTTTGTTTAAAAAAACTAACGGGCATAAGCATATTTTTGAAGTTGTTTCTGTGCTTACGGCTAAGCTGTCTTCAAATTTTAGGAACAGCAGAAACTTGTAAATGTACACAAGATGGGTTGTACTCCTTAGTATACTTAGTATACTACCTGGGTAGTATACATGGCCAAGAATTATATAACTTTTTATCTGCCATCCGACTGTTTTACCTACGCATTCAAATGTCATGAAATGGAACTGAAATATGACTTGCACACGATAGGTAAAACTAATCTTTTCCTCGATACTAGTAATCAGTTAATCTAATTATATATACGATAGTTTAGCTCTACACNGAAATGTACACAAGATGGGTTGTACTCCTTAGTATACTACCTGGGTAGTATACATGGCCAAGAATTATATAACTTTTTATCTGCCATCCGACTGTTTTACCTACGCATTCAAATGTCATGAAATGGAACTGAAATATGACTTGCACATGATAGGTAAAACTAATCTTTTCCTCGATACTAGTAATCAGTTAATCTAATTATATATACGATAGTTTAGCTCTACANGATAGGTAAAACTAATCTTTTCCTCGATACTAGTAATCAGTTAATCTAATTATATATACGATAGTTTAGCTCTACACGGTTTGCAATTTCTGTTTCTTAAATTTTATTTTCACATTTTTCTGGTTATAAGAGTTAGTTGAGATTACAACCACAAAAAAAAGATAGCTGATTTTTTTCAAGCGCAACTACACAGCCATGAAATACAATCGTGTCAAGAATGAAGACTTGTTATTTTTTATTCGTTCTAAAACTGAAAGTTTTGGCGTTATTCATTGATTCAATTTATTTACTAGGGAAAAATAGGAGTCATAATTGATATCACAGTCTGTATGATTATTTTAAAATATAAGCACTTGAGAATGTACTGAGGTAGTTACGTTTGATTCTGTTGTGTACATTATATTTCCAAAAAATATGTCCATTCAGCATTTAGTCCATATTATATGTATGCAGTTCTCATGCATCGATTTATAAATTAAGTCGACGATTCCTCAGGTTTTAACAAAATATAAAATATATTCCATATATTCCACCAGGGAAGTTCTAGCAACATGTCATGAAGTATTACTGCAATAATCATATTGCAATAACCATCCAGAGAAGTGTGACAGCAGCCGTCTTCAGGTAAGACGTAAATTAAATACTGGTTTCCTTAAGGAGTTAGATTAACAGTGAAACAAATGTTAGAAATTGGGATAATAATTACAGCATAACGAAGATTCTCGGCACTTCTTTGGCCATTTTTCGGAAACTAATTCGAATATTTAATGTTTATTGTTTATTGGTATTTCATTGGCGTATGTTCAAGATACAAATAATAATGAATCATAGAATAAATTCAACATTTTAAAAAACATTTGTGGCAGGGGGAGGGGTGAAATCTTAGTAAGAAGCAAACAAGCTTAAATTTTTATATGAAAAATAATACAATCTTTTAGAATAGCCTGGTGGTGGCCATCTACCTATCATGAATTAACGGTAAGTGACACGTGCGTGGGTGTGTCGTTAGTAACAGGACGTGACGTAAGACGTATATAACAAGTTGTTTGCGAANGGTAAGTGACACGTGCGTGGGTGTGTCGTTAGTAACAGGACGTGACGTAAGACGTATATAACAAGTTGTTTGCGAATAAAAGCGCAGCGAGCCAGGTAAAGATGGCGTTCGCGCCAATTAGTGAGAGGAAACGAAAGATGATTGTTGACGGGGAGCGTCTTATTTGTCGGGCGTCCTTATAAGCCGGCATTACGCATCGGAAACTCGGCTCGACTGTCGTGGGCGGCACAAAGCCACGTGTCCCGCCCTCGGGCTGGTGGAGGGGCGTCGAGCCCTGACCGCCGGCGATAACGAGGCCTCGGAGCCGCTGCAACTGCGGCTGAGCAGGACGCCGCCGCCAGGACGCGCGCAAATCACGCCATTTATTAGCGCGCACTTCCGCCGCCCTCCACGGCGAATCACATCGCGCCGGCTGACTCCATATAATGGGCGCCTCATCCCCGCCCACGTGACATCGCTTTCGCGAATGCCACCCTCATCACCCTCCCTTCAACCCTTCGCCACGCCGTCGTGGAAGCCGCGTCTCGGCGAGTGCGGTCCGAAACCCTCTACGCGCCCGCCTTGCGACGTCGCAGGCACGAGAGAGCGTCGCTTCGCCTGGACTGTACGGACCAGATTCCTATAGCCGCAGCCCATCTAGACTGTTAGTATAGGGACAGTGGGTTGATAGTACAGTCGATACGTTGCTAACAGAGATGGTATTAACGACAGAACTGTCTGTTGTTGGCCCTGTTCCTCTGTAGTTCCTACAATTCAAATCTGAATAAGTGAGAATTTCCGTGTTTTAATCAGTTAACTGATTCAACATTCACTTCGAGGAATTTAACTGATCAATCAGTGAAAAAATACCCGTTTTACTTAATTTATTAATTCTGTGACATTTTCCACTTACACCAACAATATTATTCATGTTTTTTAGTGATTCGTTCTTTGACTGATGGATCAATTAAACAACGTGTATCAAATGGCAGCTAAACAACGCGTATGAAATAAAAAAATTTACGAAGAAACTAATAAAATCAATAAAAAGCACTTTCTCAAATGTAAGATTCGTCTTTTACGCTACCAATTTACGAGGTGACTTGAACGTTCAGTCATTCATTATATTTTTACGTCTTCCATTTCGTTTTCACGTAATCATAATAGTGCTCGGTTTGAAGGTTTAAACGGCATTAAATGTGGTGAAATGAGTGCACGCATGCTTACTGTGTGTTTTAACAATCGTAACGTTACCAATTAAACTACAAACGAAAAGGAAAGACAAACAATTTAAATTTACATACCTTCGGTAAAGAAATATAACACATATATTTTCCCCTTTGATGTCAACGTTGGCTTGATAGCTGAGTTGGTAATGCAACGGTCTAAAAGCGGAATGGGAGTGGTGTAGATTGAAATCTAACCACCCGCGGAATTTTTATATACTTTTATAGATTACGATAAATTGCCTAATATAAATAGTGTATATCGAAAGTACGTTTATTTATCGTAATGATTTAGATAAATTCAATAAAAACGATAATTAATTCGCCGCACGCAGTTCGCCATCACTTATTTAATCATTTAAATTGTTTTACTGAACAACCAGTGGTTTTACACTGGTGTTAAGTGGAGCCATTTTAACTGATTCAAGTAGTTGTATTTTACTGCGAATCAGTGATTTTCCACTGATTCGAATTTAGAGTGTCGAACAGAGCAACCTGTTCTTGCCACAGAACAGTGTGTTCCCTTAGATCAATTTCAGCAAAATTTAAATTGTTCCCGCAATGAACAGAACTGTAATAAACTAATGGGATATTTTGATACATAAGTTTGGTTGCTGCTACCCTGAATCCCGATCACAGAACTTTTCTGTCGTCACTACTCTGCTGATTTCCTTCAGTGTAGACTTTAGTCAGCAGTCATTAAAATTCACTCGAATACGTCAGTAGACCAAAAAATTACGTTTCACTCAAATCGTTCAGTAGACTTAGATTTACATTTTATTCCAAACAGCAGTATTCCTGATATTACTCAACAGTCTTAAAATATCACGCAGAATTGTTTGTCATTTTTCTAAAATTCCACTTCACACCAAAATAGAAGAAGTATAAAGTTCGCTAACTCTAAAGGTTCGTTTCGCCTAAAGCTGTTAGTATTTCCTACCCTAAGATTACAAATCATTTTAAGATCTGTGCTTTTAATGGCTAGTGTCAGATATCCATAGCCTACGTTAGCCTGGCTTACATTTCCTGAGTTATTGCCACAGTATTCTATGAAAAATGTTGTAAAACGTTTGAGATATTTAATTTCTACGCGAATGTCGGGAAATGGCCTGCTTGGTTTCTAATTTTTCATATGAAGATTTAGACATTTTAACTAAATTTCTCTGAATTTTATGGCAAGACTCTTACCTCTTTGCGAGAAATAAAGTAATATACACAGGGTTAGAGACAGCTGTCTCATTTTGTTATTGCATTTGCTCTCTTTTAACCTTTCTTAGAAAGATAGGTTTATATGATCGTTGGAGTGTTTGTATGTGCCCCACTTTAAGAACACTTTCTTTACTGCAACACATGTTTTATGCAGCAATAAAATCTATCCTGAAATACGAATCACTGCAAAGTAGGTTTTTCCACAAGCAAAATTTGTGTTTGATCTATTTATTAATGGCAATGATAAACTTGCGCTGTTGTTACAATAGGAAAACAGTATAATTTGTAATAAACCCAGTTACTGTATTTTAAATGTTAAACCATTATGCCAGTGATCTAAGGAATGTGTTAACTGGCAACGTAGTATTTAGAAAAGTTTACTATAATAAACTAAATAAAAGTTTTAATATGAAATAAATATTTCTTTGGTATACAGCAAAATTTCTTTACTGTGAATAAAACAAGCTTAAAGAAGTTGTTTTCAATGCTACAATAAAATTAACGTTGCCATGAAACAAAAATTAAAAAAAACTATTAAATAACAACAAACGTAATTTTCTTCAACATTTCCTTTGAATTAAATCAATATTTCGTTAGCGTAAACAATACAGCCTCAAATAACTGTTTTTCTGTGTTACACAGAAAGCTTTGGAAGTATTTTTTACAGCTCCTCCCAATAAATTTCTAATAACCGAGAAGATTGAATCGTTTTTTAAGGAATACAATGCAACTATAACGAATGTCGCAATGCAACCTTTCATAAAATCTAATTTTCTGTATTTGTGAAACCCCGAAAGTGCAAACTTCTCAGTCGTGAGTGTAGATGTAGGTATAAATCCATGTGTATTACGTTTATTGCAATGTACCTTGGATAATGAACCTTGTGGTTTCAAAACAATTGCTAGCGAATTGTACATTTTATTTATTCTTTGTGAGCCTCTATTGGCACCAGGAGGGCAAGTCTCGTCAGGCCTATTCCTCATTTCTACCCGATGTATTCTCTTTCAGAAATCCCTTAAAAATTTTACTCGATAATCATGCAATATGATATCTATGATTTCGTTGTTATTATTCGTTGTTCGTTTATTGTCATGTTTAAATCAATAGTTAGTGCAATAATTTGATCTGTGATACTCCTTTAGACATAAATATCTGTAACTTAATACAATATGATTTTTATTCAATATAGTCGTTTCTTATTGAGGATAGTTATTGAACCTATTTTATCTGCTGGCTCTTTCAACCGAATTAAGACTTTCATAATAAGTGGCGTGCTATTTAAACATACTGCATATGCCATATTGCACAGTGTTTACAGCTAACAATTTCATTTCCAACCAATTTTAAAATAAAATACTTTTGTCAATAGAAGTTCAAAACGTATAATAACAGAAAAGCGCTGTTATTATTAACACTTGATTGTAATGACTTAATTGCAATTCTCACTAAATGGGAATTTTTCACTAGTATGCACGCAAAACAATTGCAAAATTAAGAATAAACTCATTAATAGTCATTGTCATTGCCAGCAATGCCAAAACACAATTTTACTTAAAAAATTGAGCAGCCAGGAATGAAAAATAGCGTGTCTGTAAAACTACCCATCACTCTCAAATAAACTACGCAATTTCCAGATAACTAGGCAATTTTGAAGTGGCGAATATTAAATACTTTTCCTGACTTGATATTAATTAGCATCGTACTATGTTGCGTAAGGGGTGAACAAATACTCTTATTCTATGTTAGTTAACACATAAGTCTTTTATTTGACTGAAAATAACATGGCTATTTATACACACACATGAGACTGAGCACCCCACACGACGTAGGCCTGAAGGGCGGGTTGGCGGAATGCTATGCATCGGGGGGAAGGTTGCTTGAATGGAGACGTTTTTACTTAACTGTGGCTGCGGCTTTTTGTGATTTGTCTTCCTTGGTTGGTGTAGCTGGGTCAGCTCGGCGTCTCTTCTCGGAAGTCCGGGGTTGGTTTTTCGTGACCTGTGGTGTCTCTGCGATCTCGACTGGCGGTTCCCGTCGGAGGCCTTAGCGCGTCTTCTCTCCTGCATCGACGTCCACCACGATCCGGCTCGAGCTTCCGACTCCTCTGCCTCGCGTCGAGGCAGCCGAACAACTAACTTCCGTCTCGGCTGCACTCGTTATTTAACTCGTTCGTCGCTATGTTGAAGCTACCTTTGTCAGCAATTTCTCTGGAGAGAATTGGGTAGTTCCCCTTTGTAACTCGGGCGTTTTTGTGGTTGATTTTGTGTCTTGTCAGTGGATTGTGCACTCCAACCAGGTTGGAGGAAGGGTGAGGGTGGTGTAACAGGGATTCCTGCGGTACTAATTCCTGAGCTGTGGTCTGCACAATTCTGGTCGGGGGCATCCCCTGCTTCCTTCGTCGTGAGCCGCCTTATCTGCCACTTATCTTGCATACCTGAAGGTTCTCCCCCGATCCATTCTCTTTGGGACATTCCCTGTGTCATTCGAGCCTCGGTTCATCCCCGGGTTGAAAGTTTCGTGGGCAGCTGCCTGCCGTGGATATGTATTAATAAGATGGCAGGGCGTGGTAACGGCACTATGCCTATTCTATTATGCGACATACGTCAAGTTTTGAGAATAAATTAAAAATCAAATTTAGTTCTTTAATTTTTACTAAGTCGTCCAACCCTCGCGAGTATGAATACGCTTCTCTGGATTCTTATAACAATATCTAAGTTCCCTCAATATTTAATAATTTCAATCCCACATGGGAAATTACATATACAAGTAACACTACAAACTTAAAAAAAAAAAAAAAAAACCATGTTGAGTAGACCTGATGCAATGTTAATCTTTAATTCTTAATGCCTAGACATGAAGCTTGATTACAGAGATTTGTACAGAAATCTCAGTATCGATGGGACCACTCCACCTTAAGGAATGATTCGTAAAAGCCACACAGGAAAACTAACTTCTGGGCGCTGAATCTGAGGTACAATTTCGGCAACATTCAGATAAGCTCAGTTCCTCTCGACGGCTGTGGGCCAACGTGGTCGTTATTACAGCGCATGCAAGTGTGGAGTGAAATGTATCTACATGAAACCATCAGTTTTGGTTACTTGCTGTCACAGCAGCCAAACACATTTCAACTGTTGCCGAACTTAAATCACAGTCTCAGTGGCTAAGACTAAAAAAAAAAAAAAAAAAAAAATCATTTTAAGAGTACATGCGTAGTCAGCTTATAAACGAATGCGGATTTGCATTATTATATTATTGCAGATTATTTGTGAACGTTTGTTTTCAATATGCACGTGGCGATGATTGGTATTACTAAAGAAGGAGTAATCCTGGAAGGCGCGAGTAGCTATTTTAAAGACCAGAACCGTTATTGCGACGAGAAGACCTACAGACAAGACTGCTATCTGACTCATTCTACAAAGTAAAAATTAAATTTATTTCCCTTGTATATTAGATTGCATATTAGATTGTAGACAACAAACGGTGAATGCACCGTTTTTGTGCTGAACTTTGAGCTCTTTGCAACTTTCTTGCACTAGTTTTTAACTGGGTAAATACCTTCAAATACCTGAAAGGTAACTAACTGTATTTCAAAATAATACGATTACGTACATGACTATGTAACAGAAAACCTTTGAAAAATGACTACGTATAAAATTCTGAGCCACTGCAATTTTTTTCCGGCCTTACCATCGTATGACTTTAACGAACACAATCAGCGATGAACATCTTGAACTGTTACCATTTTCGTATTAAAAAGTTTATAAAAGGCTCGCTTTTTAACTTTGCTTACTAAGAAAGTTCCAACGTGCTACTTTTACACTTTGTGATTTAAGTTTTAGCGCATTTCCATTAGCGTGATGTTCAAATAAATATTTTCATGCTGGTGACAATGTCCCGATGATGTCATGGTACAAATATGTAATTACGTATAACATGAATAAACAGCAATGTTTGAAATCACATTGAACTCTGTATGTCAACTCTGAAATTCACACACATGTTGCTTCATTAAAAATTCATAATTGCAATGATACCAGTTTTCTAGAAAATAACGAACTTGACATAAATGCAGAATTAACAGCAACGTACGATTGCAATCGCCTTTACTTCACCGTACAAAATTACGTCTCAAAACAACACAATTACGGTTCGAAAATTATATTTTCAAAGATAACATCGAAATGACAGCGAGTGGTGATACTGTTTTTTGGAATATTCTATGATTTTTGTTTATAAACACAAAGCATTGATTAAATTACGACACAGGCTGTCGCAATCGGCTGTCGTCGCTGTTAAGAGACGACCAAATCTCTTCACTCACTCACATGCTGTCGGATTTATATACAAATAGTGGAACTACCCGGTGTTGCCCGGGTATCTTTTAATCAATCTACAAATGTCGGCTTTTCAGTAAATAATACTTCACTAGCCATAGTATCAGGAAAAGATTAATAACTTTTTAAATTACAACGGAAGGCGGTAGATGTTTTTTTATACAAATAAACTAACCTCGCTCAATCAGGGTTCCTATCGCACTAGACTGTAACTCCTGATTGGCGTTATTGTACAGTAACATATTAGCAATATGGTAAGTAAGGAGTATGTTTCAAGCGTACATTTACCTGAATACCTAGAAGTAGACACAAGTACCCACCAGACTGAATCTTAAGGTATTGATTATGCTGACTAGCGGAATTTCTATTCCAACTGAAAGCCGAACTCTCAACTCCATAGTTTAGCTGAGCACAATTTTTAAAAATAACAAAGGGTACTATATTCTTCACTGAAGTAACCTAGCCGTTATTGAATCTGTTTTTCGTGGCAAATTTAACCGAACGTAATGTAACTTTCAATAAATCAGCTAAATAAGTCAACAACAGCAACTAAGCATAATATATATAAATAATGACAAAGAACTTCGGCAATATTACCATAAAACGGTACCATTGTTTTACGCATGATAAAACAAACTTCATTTGTCGTGCTAATATTGCAAGCTTAAGATTATAACTAAGTTTATAGTGGAAGTATCCTACATGTCTTGGATTCCTTATGCATAATTCCATAGCGCACAAAAATGCACATGGCGGTTTTCTTATCTCAATAACACCCATTATCCAGCATAGAAAGAAACAGTAGCAGTTCAGGTTGTACATCCCCTTAGTGAGCAGTACATACGTAAAGGATCATTGACATTAGCATCGGAAAGGGATGAAAATCATGAATGAGAGATACATGACCACTTTTTTTAGTTTCGGGCCCAATGAGAGACCGGAACTAATTGTGGCTTACAAAGTATTTTAAGTTCTGAGAAAGATATCCCTCCCTAATTTGATACACAGGGAGCGGCAGAAATAACTCCCGAATTTGCCACCGCCATGGGCTCGGCGCTAGTGGTGGTAGGCGGCCCGGGGTTGTGTCATAGTGCAGCACCAGTGCTGCCATTTCAGTCGCCACAATGGCATGGAGTGGTGAACATCGTGCGTTCGTCCTTGAAACCTATTTTAAAAATGGCGATTCTGTAATCACAACGCAGAGATTATTTCGTACGTGCTTCGGAATAGGTCGGCACGGTGCAGTCCCTGACAGGAAAACCGTTCTATTGTGGGTTAAAAATTTTAGAGTCACAGGTTCGGCTTTAAAAAATGCACCGCCAGGTAGACCTCGCAGCGCTCGAACTCCACAGAACGTTCAATTACTCCAACAAGCAGTTACCAAATCTCCAAGACGTCCAGCCCGTAGGCACGCTGCCAGCTTGGGAATATCTGATCGTAGTGTGAGAAGAATTTTACACCAATACCTCCACTTTCATCCGTACAAAATCATGGTTGTGCAGGAACTTAGTGAACGTGATTGGGCCGACCGTATTGCATCTTGACAGGATATCCTGGAAAACATTCCAACAGACGCAGTTGTGCTCTCAAGTGACGAACCACATTTTCATTTATCAGGATTCGTCAACAAACAGAATTTTCGATATTGGGCAGAAAATAATCCTCGGCAACTTCGTGAACGACCTCTCCATAGCCAACGTGTCACTGTTTGGAGTGCTGTAGCAGACTTTGGAATAATAGGCCCGTATTTTGTTGAGGAGTAAGGACGAACAGTTACAGTAACGTCTCATCGTTACGTAGAGATGCTACACAACTTCCTGGAGCCGAAACTGAATGAACGTGTAAATCCTGCTGTATAGTTTCAACAGGATGGTGCCACCGCTCACACAGCAAGAGAATCTACGGCAGTCCTAAGACAAATGTGTCCAGGGCGTTTAATCTCACTGCGAGGCGACATCCCGTGGCCAGTTCGTTCGCCCGATCTTACCACCTGTGACTTCTTTCTCTGGGGTTACCTGAAGAGTAGAGTCTACAAAAACAAACCGACGACAATCGATGAACTCAAAGTTGCTATCCGACACGAAATCGCGGAAATTCCACAAGAGATGACGAGGAGAGTAATGCGTAATTTCAGAGTGAGGATTCATACATGTATATACAGTGATGGTTGGCATTTGAGTGAGATAATTTTTTAAAAGTGAAAATTAAAAAAACGATTATGTTTAAAAATTAAGTGACAATTAAAAAAAGATTATTTTTAAATATTAAGTGAAAATTAAAAAAATATTATGNAAGATAATTTTTTAAAAGTGAAAATTAAAAAAAAGATTATGTTTAAAAATTAAGTGACAATTAAAAAAAGATTATTTTTAAATATTAAGTGAAAATTAAAAAAATATTATGTTTAAAGAATAAGTGAAAATGAAAAAAATTAAATCAAACTAAATGGCAAACATAATTCTTTTAGATGGTTTAATAAAATTTTTACTAGAATCGTTTGTGTATTTTTTATTGGCCGTTAAAATTCGGGAGTTATTTCTGCCGCTCCCTTAGATCCGTCAAACGATGTAGAATTGTATAACGGACATGTATAAATGCATACATACTTTTGTTTATACATAGACAATATTGACGTCATGTGAATATTTTAGCAACAAAATTTGCTAAGTTAGACCATAATCCTTTTCAGTAACAAAATTAAACAGAGATGCAACCTTGTATAAACAATAGAGAGAGTCATTCGGCTGGTCGGACCGCACATTTAGAGGAAACTTTAAATCAGTGTTCAGTGGTACTTGAATTCCGAGAAATATCTGTAAATTTATGGTACAATCTAAGAACTCGTGCCACGGAAGTGTTCAGTCATTTCATAAAAGTAATGGTTTCCACGCCGTCTACTCGGCTGTGGGCAGTTACATCCTTATCGCCGAATGGTTTTATTTTTTTGTGATTTTGTTTTCATTGAAAGTAAGCTGAAATAAATCACTTGAGCCACTCTAGAGCGCAGTTAAATAAAGACACGTGAGATGTTAGTACAGCAGAGTAAAAAAGATCTCGAGGTAAAAGAGAAAGTTGGGGGCAAGAAAAAGGCCAGAGGAAGGAAGGAAAAAAAAAAATGTTCCATATCGGCCTTGCCACTCCATCGGGAGGACTGCGTATGTTGGGCACAGTCTGACAACAGGGAAGAGAAAGAAAACATTCGGTGTACGGGAGGAAGAAAGCCCTTAGGTTGTTCTCTATTTGCCCCAGAGTTATAACTAGAGCACACAGAGGGAAGCAACGAAGGCTCGCGATACTCGTAACAAGATATAAGATATAACAAACAATTATTTCCGGTACGAGGCCTCTTCTTGTCTGCAGGCGAACGCGAAGAAGATGATATCGTGCTGGGTCAAAAATTTGATTTGGAAACTCGTGAAACAGTGAAAGTAAATTATTGAGCCGGATTTGTTCTATTTTTGTATTCAAAATTAATTTTTTAACAAACAGACTCAAACCAGTTTTTTTTCGGTATAACGGTACTTATATAAAAACACTATCAGTTGATGTCAGTTTAAATCACTAGTAAAACCTGAAAAATTAAAGTTACAAAATATCGGCCACTCTCTTTGGAATAGTACAATTTTAAGCGAATAAAATAAGCATGTACTGCAGGTTAACAAAAGCATTTTTTAATTTTTTTTTCAATCAGAATTAAAATAATAAAAATTAGACGAATCCATGTTTGTGGTGAAATCATCCATATATATTTTGTAATTTTTTTTTTGCAGAAACTAATTTTATTGTTAGTATTTAATAATTCAGAATTGTAGATTAATTATTTCAAAGGTTATCATTATTAACTAACTGTTTTACGAACTCCAATCTCACCTTTCTTCTAATAAATGAACAATACATTTTCATATACAAAACTTTTGAACGTAATATTAACATTATAAATTTTTTTTTAATAAATTAGAAATCTTATGTTGAAATATAAGAGTGTCAATAGTGCTTTACATCAAGTAGTCACTTTTGTCTGCAAAAATTGTCTGCATACATTATCATAAACTTGATAACACAAATCAGTAGTACAAATCAATTAAACGGCCTCCTTTTAAACTGAACACTAATTTATTAGCAATTATACATATTTAATTGGTGACTGTAATAGCAAAAATCAAATAAAGTTCATAGCGGGAAAAATACCTTATTCTTGGGAAGGTTATGTGGGAAGAAGAGAGATTTGCCTAAAGCATTTAAATGGTGGAGATGATATTTTAAGTGATTTCGTAAAACATCAATGGATAATACAAATGCGAAACTAGACAAATAAAATCCCTTAAAATTAAACATCAGCACAGGCATATTTTCTTGTAAAGAAGAACAAGTGCACGTACACATTAACGCACATTTGCCTCGAAGGCCATGGAAACTCGTGAGGGGAATAGACAATACTGTCCCGTCAGCATATTTACTGGTAATCTATACACGCAAAAGTATGTGTAAACAAATGTTTTTTATGTGCTGTGAAAGGACCTGTACGCTGCTAAAAAAAAAATGCCTCAAATGATTGAAAATTTAAAATGACTGGTAAAGAATTATCCAGACAGATTAGTAAAATTACAGACACCAAATTTTTACCCACTGACAGACATTTCATGTATTTCACGGTAATATTTGTAAATTCACGAACTTTTTTTTGTATTTGTTTGTTAATATTTGTTTCTGCGTGGTATTACGAAAACATCATTTCTTATGTAGTGAGGTTAAAAAAACTGAGTGTTAAAAAGTAATTAAATTGTTTTGTACTGGAGCAGTATCTGAGCCCTGATCAAAATTATACCCACCCATGAACCTCTCTCTTTATCAGTAATATTAATATACTGTATTTAAAAGGCAGAACATTATTACATATACTGAAGTGCAGGACGCATGTAAACCTATCGTTTGTTACAGGTTGTTTGTGCTGACTCAGGGACAGGCGTAAGTGTTGCAGGTTTTACAGCGGCGAAGAACGCTTTGTGTATGTAGCTTGTCCCCAAACCCCGAATAAATTGGTTCTCATTTTCTTCATTTCCGTGAATTATTCTGTTTAGTTATTTCAGTTGTACATAATGACGCTCACTATCATGATTGCGAGGAAAATCGTGAAGTGTGGCTGCGGTTACCTCGTCGGCCTCCCAACTCGGCGATCCGGGCTCGGTTCCCGGTGAGGCCAACCTAGATTCTCGCAGTTGGGGAAACGCGGTGAATAATGCCGCTGGCCAACTGGCTTTCTTAGGCACTCTTCCCTTTCTCGGTCTTGCGTTTTACACCCGGCCTTTTCACCAACTTTCTCTCACCAAGGTGAACCGGGTTCAATCCCAGGCCGGGTCGCTCCCGGATTTTCGCACGTAGGAATCAAGCCGGACGATGCCGCTGGTCGGCTGGTTTTCTCGTGGATATCCCTTTTCCACCGCCCTTTCTTTCCGACGCTGCTCCATGCTCACCTCAAACACCCTCATCGGCTTTCAAGAACTCGCTGTTAAGAGACGCCCAAATCTCTTCACTCTCTTTGCTCCAAGTAACGGTCCCATTTGTTGCAGGTTCCCCAGCGGCAGCGATCACTGTTCGAGTGCGACGAGTGAGCCGTCAACTTGCTGGCGGACATCAAACTGCGGTCACTTCATATGGCAGTGCAGAGAGATGGAACTAGTTGCTTTTACAACTAACCGGGTTTAGAGTAGTTATAGAGTAGTATAGTCTCTTCGCGTCTTCATGGTCAAGCAGGTACTCTTTAAACATACCTTTGAATAAAATCACTACCTATAACTCTTACAAATTTAACGTAAAATTAGGAGCGAATTACGAGATGTAGTTCCATGTCTGTACACCTTGTCAGTCGTAATGTTACAAACTTATGCCACCGGTACTTCAGTTTCATTTAGTCACACATTTGTTTCTATTTATTTCTGAAAAACCACTTCACTTACGCAACGTTCAAGTTATCCAGTCGATTGTTCTATCAACACCGCTTTCTTCTTTCTCTATTACGCTCTCCCGTAGGAACGACCTGAAAAATGTGTTTAGGTGCAATTCAAGTAGGTATTCATTTTAAACCTTGAATAAAGATGTGTGATGCAGTTCTCAGAACTTCAATAAATGCCTGTGTGTTATTTACGTTATTGCTCAGAAGCCAATTTACGACTCGAAAACTAGGCCCGTACGTCACTCGTTATACAGTGGGTCCTCTTAGCCCCTATGACTAACATTTAAAAACGTAGATAATTTGAGGAAAAATCTGGTTCTGTAATAAATATGTCGGTGCAATTTCATGATATATATTGTTACTAAACAGGCACTGTATTGTTATTATTCTGGTGAAATTACACCGATATTATTTAAGGTCTTTAAATGTTATAAGTGAAAAGTTAATTTTTTCGTAAGAAAATTCTCGTAGGCTCTAAACATTGTATAATTCCTGATTAATTGTCATTAAATTTGCATCTAGTAGTAAAATTACCGTGTAAGTATGCTAAAAAATATTGATCTGGTAGGTTTAGATATTGACATTCATTTATGTGATTCGTAACGTAATGTAAACATCCTTCATTTGCTTGGGCTTAGTTGCGTACTGAGAATTGATTTACGAGTTATTTGTCGTAGACTATTTAAATAGAAATTTTGATACACAAGCAAATATGTTGACAATCATAATGAATACCAAGTGAAAATAAGATTTTCGTACATAATACTAAACATTTGACTGACTTTATTACAAATAACAGAAACTAGCTAACCATTTTCCTTAATTTTACTCGTAACCGTTATAAAATATAGTTTTAATTTCACAGCATAAACAACATTACATTTTCTTGTTGCATCAAAAGGACCTAAAAGAGTTCAAGGCATTTATAACTACAGTAAAAAAAATTGAATATCATTCAGTATTTACAAAATAATACTATTTACTGAAATGAACTTGTACATGTTTAACGTGTTGGTTATGCTATTTATTACATTTTATTTTATGAGTATATGCAGTATATATCTGAGCCGTCGATGAAAACACAAGCTGGAAGTCACATGGCAATATTTAAATTGAGATGCGGAATGACGCACAACCAATGGGCTGACAGTAAAACTTAGAAGTGCTCATTTTACCGTAAACATCCTATTGTAAATTTTTTACCGTGAAATTTATATTTGTGAGACTTACTTAACTCTGTAGTGAACGTTGTGACAAATGTTACTATTCATTCATTGTATTGGCTATTCTTGGTAAAGTGAGCACTTTTGATAGCCCTCTGATTCGGAATAGATAGATTTAATAAATATACTCAATAACTATTTTGACTTTTGACTTTTGACGTTAACTTCCGATTGCGTTGGAATCCGCACACTTCATTTATTACTTACATGACAATATTTATTTAAAATGGTGGTTAAAAGCTAAAAAAAAAAATGGCTGAAAAAATTTAACAAGGGCATCCAAAGTGCTCATTTTACCTTGAACAGCCTATAGTAATATTTATTGCAACCGTGTTCGATACTGTGATATGGACAGTTACAGTCGCTGCTATTGTGGAAGATTGTGGTGCAATAGTTTACTTAATATAGTCTACACATTAGAAATTAGACTTCGGAGTATTGAAAACAAGACCTATATCTGTAAAAATACCACTGAAATTCACGAAGTAATAATTATGGTTCTGTAGATTCTAGTTGATCGAATATGCAGCAATTTGAGGTGCATTACTTCTAGACAAAGCAGATCTATTTGCATGTTGAGAAATTTTTTTCTGAATTTTTTTCCGTAATTTTTCTTGCTGAACAACATGGTTCACGTATAATTCATACATTCAAACTATTTTGCACGGCACTTTGGTATTAAAATTTTACTCAGAGGTATTATGTCATATCACTAAAATTAAAGGACATTGCTTCGTTAATAAATAGATCCTCGCTATCAGTAAACGTAGGCTTGTTAGGATTTGCAAACCAACGTAACATAATCCCGCCACCGCTTGCGGAGCGAGGCACCCGCCATTAACTCACTTCTGGTTCAGAAGCCGACACGCTGGCTTGGGAGACGAGGACCGAATACCTACTGCATCGCATGCCATTGTGCAAAGATTTTATGACGAGAAAGACGTTGAGAGCATTACTTTCCGAGTAGCAACCTGATCCCTACTGTTTTGATTTGCATGTCTGTAAGGTGTATATATATATATATATATCCATTACGCAAACATATTTTTGCAGTTAATGATTTACATTGTTTTGGTTAATGCAGTGCAGAACCTTAAGTATAATACATAAATCAGCTAGGTTTTAACGAGAGTTTGTGTTTTTTCCCATAAGATTCTAAGTATCTTATATTATTGCCAGAATGTTAGGAAATGCTATTTAATTCGGCTACTTTTGGGGAAACGAGGAATAATATTCCTATATATGAAGTACCGAAAGTATATCTGGCGTATCTTCTATTGCTTAACCATTCAATAAATCTANGAATAATATTCCTATATATGAAGTACCGAAAGTATATCTGGCGTATCTTCTATTGCTTAACCATTCAATAAATCTAATACTTCCGAGTAAAAAGTCAGTTTTTGTGTCGCCAGTGTATTATAGTGAAATATGCTGGTTGCCATATGCTTTGGAGGAGAATTATATGAACGAGTTTAATTAAACTGATGAATGGGGTTTTGATTAATGAAGTAATTTTAATCATACTAGCTTTCTGTCCGCCACTTTGCCGCTGTATTCTTCACCAATAATCCACTATTCCTTTTGCGAAGAACGTCTTTGTTCACCACATTAGTGGTTATGCCCTTAGGATTACCAGTTGCTAGGTGAGTTTACTCTGGAGCACGCCACGTACAGCTGCCCATGTGAGATGCAGTCCTCCTACAAAGCTCTCCCCGACCTTCAGCGACTGTCCCTGGACCACAAGTACAATCATAGAAAATCAGACCTAGAGGGTGAGTTGCAGTCTCTTAAATTCGAAAGGGTACTAAAACGGAATGAGGGGTACGTGCGCTATGAAAACTTATTACTCTCGTGCACATCCAAATGAAGACGTTGGCCTCGACTGCATCTATTTGCCAAGACTTCACTTGGAGTCCGATGCTATTGCAGCGTTTTGGCGGTGACTGTAATTAAGCCCCAAACTTGAGTAGAAGATTATGTGGCGACAGGCCAGGAGGGTAGATGCTGTTGATGAACTCTTCGTGGTATTGCATCGTCCATTTTTACCACTGCGTCCACAGATATGTACTCCATTTCTATCCCGTCAGCTAGGCAAGCAAATTATTGTAATGGTTAATTATATTGTTATATTGGTAACGTTGCTCAATCCTTGTAACAACTTCTTCTACGTAAATGCTTACTATTTGTCTATTCACTTCAAAGCTATGGAATAAAGATGGTGTTAACTGATTTTTGTCTTATGGACATTGCTACTTGTAATACTACAGGAAAAAAAAATCCTTTTCAAGTATCGTTATATTACCAGGTTTGTTGGAAAACAAAATATAATAAAAGACCTCGCCATTGTTATAACGTGTGATTTTGACAGCTCAATAGGTGATTCGCAAGTTTATAGTTCTGACATTTCTGGTTGTAAGAAACGAATTAAAAGCTGCAAAAAAATATGGTTATTGTGCAGCTGGAATAGGCACTATATCTCAATTCACTCTCCATCAAAAATATAAACGATTATTAACGGTGGTATACAATATGATCTAAACACGTATCAATAATATCATAAAGAAACTAACGTTGTGCGAAATATTTCACTGAACATTTAATTTTTAGTTCTGCTCAGTTCTGACAACTTTTATTTGCAACTGATGGGGAAATTAAACTTAATATTTCTGTAAGAGACAGGTTTCATTTATATACAAACTTTTCCTTTCGATAAGTTTTCACAGAACGTGTTGGTTTGAATGTTACAGGCGTGGAATGAATGTAGTGTAGGTAACTTATAATACAAAACCCATTTGTACCTTTTTGATCTTCTTGGAGATTTGAATTAGAAAATAAAACCTAGTTTTTGGTAGGCATTTAAATAGCCAACATTTTACAGCAAATAGCATGACGATAATTTACCGCATAATTGCGCTGTTATGGGGTTTTCAAAAACACGTATTACCTTTTCCCACCCTCTTAAGAGTTGCATTTTGAAAAAGTCTGTCTTGGCGTGAGCCTGCATCCCAAGAGTAAGATATAAATTTTAATGTTTTTACATCCAACGGTTTGGGCTGTAGATGAGTGTGTCAGTCAGTCGGAAACTTAATTTTATACATAGATATTTAAGCTGAATTTCGAAAACTTTGGGATTATATTTTTAATTAAAGTGTTATGAATTGTGTGAATTGTTTTCATTTCTTGATTCTTTGTTGGCGTAAAGGTCTAAAGATAAAATAATTCCAAGCGCAATTGGATTTGTAGCGGTTTTTTTTTGTTGTTGTTTCAAACGAGGTTCGTTGACTATATATAATTCGCGACGTTTTTCAGAAAAAAATGCAAATTCATGGCAAGGGAAAGTCTGTAATATAAAATAAACGAAACACATTTTGTGTAAAAAAAAACAGCTTAACAACAGAGTAACGTCTGTCTACCTAGCTTTCCTTCCGTATGTTACTTTCCTTAGAAAATGCAAGAGAAACAAATTTCCAGGAAACCAGTTAAAAAAAGGTTGCATGAGTGGCNGTATGTTACTTTCCTTAGAAAATGCAAGAGAAACAAATTTCCAGGAAACCAGTTAAAAAAAGGTTGCATGAGTGGCGCTGCCAAATGTCTTTCTTTGAAGAGAAATGCAACAACGAGCAAACAGAAAAGTACTTCGAGGAAACAGACGACAAGTATCTCTGCAAACCAAAATTCTAGCTAAAATGTTGAGGAAATTTTCTGATTTAACATTTTAATAAGTAGTTGTTATTATTTTCTGGGTTATTAAAAACCCCACCCTTGCATCTTACTGCAAAGCCATACAAAACCATTTAAAATAGCGTTCTGAAATTATGATAAACTTACAGCTAAAACCGATTCAATAAGCAAAGTCTTACTTGGTGTTGAGACACGTGATCTCAGGATCTGGAGGAAATACCTTAGGGACGGAGGAAGTTTGAGCCACGATAACATGAACGTCTCCCGCGGACGTTGCTGTCCAAGGAAACTTCAGTTATCGCCGTTCTGATTTTATTAAGGCTTGTGATGGTCCCTGCGCCTTGGCAGGACACAAAGGACGAAATACCGACGTCTCAGTATTTCAGTAGGGCACAAATGTGAGTGTGGCGTAGGTGTTCGAAAACAAACCTGTAAAAGCAATTTGACTAATGCACGACCCGTTTTCCAGCGCAGACGCTATCTTAACCCCCCTCCTCAATGGAGGTATATGCGGTATTTACTGCGGGCCCTATTGCATCTCACGAGCTTAGCCGACCAGCAAAAAGAACAGCGGCATAGTGGGAGGGGAAAACTTTTCCCATTTTCTCCGATCGTTTCCTCGCACGTAAACAAGTCACATGTTAAAATACTGCTGGGGCGTACTGCTTCCTGCCTTATGACGTGCCTCGCTGTAAAATCTGAATGCCGCCGCGTCGGCGCAACAAGCGGCCAAGTCCTGACGATCGCGAGCGAGGGATGAGAACCCCACCCCGCGTATAGTCTGTTCCACCGNGCGCAACAAGCGGCCAAGTCCTGACGATCGCGAGCGAGGGATGAGAACCCCACCCCGCGTATAGTCTGTTCCACCAACGAGTGCGCTTTATTGACAGTTGCAAATGTGGCCCTATGTGCAGTTGTAAAACTCTTACTGTTGACACACTTATCACGCTGACGGCCGGCTGAATGCGGCACAGGGAGACACCGCCATTGCCATGGAGACCGCTGCATATATTGCCATAGTCCATTCAGGGTTACTAGACACATTTATGAAGCCCTGTCCAAGTTCTACTTCCAGGATATTCCTCCGCCTCGTACAAACAAAGCTTAACCAAATCTAGAAAATTACACCAGAGGGACAACGCACACCGTATTCGTGGGCACTCATTGTAATAATATGTTCCATGAAAACTATTTCTTACTAGACCAAAACCTCCATTTTCTTACTGTTTTTATTCATATTAATTTTGAATGACCTATTATAATTTATATATAAATAAAATTTTAACTTAACTAAAAATAACATACTTTTATAACACAAGTATAAAACGATTGTGATAAACGGCATATTTATGAAACAACCAAACACCTCATACATGGNATACTTTTATAACACAAGTATAAAACGATTGTGATAAACGGCATATTTATGAAACAACCAAACACCTCATACATGGGGGCCGCGGTGGCTGAGCGGTTAGCCTGCTCGCCTCCCACAAAGGCGAACCGGGTTCAATTCCCGGCTGGGTCACTCCCGGATACTCGCATGTGGGAATCGTGCAGGGCGTTGCTGCTGGTCGGCAGGTTTCCTCAGGGATCTCCCATTTCCTTTGCCCTTTCATTCCGGCGCTGCTGCATACTCATCTCAATCACCCTCATCGGCTTTGAAGCCCTCGCTGTCAAGATCCACTAAAATTTCTTCACTCTTCACCTTATCTATTGTGTGATTTTTCGAAGGTTTGATTAAAAAAGTGTCAAGAAACGGCGAATCAACTATACTTTCAAATCTATCGCAAAAATGCACTCGTTCGTGAACAGATCATAGCTGGATTTATTGCCCGGTCCTTTAAAAATAACGCAAAGCTACAGTGATAAAGTTGGCATTAAAACATTTTTCAGCATTTTTTAGCAGTGTCCGTTTACGAACATCATTTAAGGAATTTTTCATTCCCGAGTGCTAATTTCCGTTCTGTATTTCCGTCTGTAATGCCTATTTTCCAAAAGTAAGACAAGGCTAATGCAAAAGTTTCTTAATATTTTTTATGTACGAAAATCTCGGTACCGTGTACATAACATAGTTAGTATTGGAAAATGCAGAAAAATGTTGCCGTTATTGTTACACCACCGCTAAAAATTCTGTGAAGTGAGTTGACGGAAAAACAGAACGTAAGTTAAGTGCCTTGCCGGTAAGGCCATCNCCACCGCTAAAAATTCTGTGAAGTGAGTTGACGGAAAAACAGCACGTAAGTTAAGTGCCTTGCCGGTAAGGCCATCAGACATTTTACACTCGCACCCAGGTCGCCCTTGACGTACCCACTCTTGCTGTATTATCTATTGTCAGGCCAGACTCCACAAACCTATGCAAGTCGTCATCATTTTATCACTGTCTATCGCACAGAGGNTATTATCTATTGTCAGGCCAGACTCCACAAACCTATGCAAGTCGTCATCATTTTATCACTGTCTATCGCACAGAGGTTGACATTTACATTCTGGCCTTGGGGCTTATTCTATGTTTCCCGAAAAGTATATCGTTAAGTTCCAATTCTGATTATGACATTCTATTTAAGCCTGTTCTAGAGCTTTCTTTTTGTTAGTATTAGGTTTTGAGGGCATTTTGTGTTCTCATGACACCATATCGATGACGACTTGCTATAAAAAGTAAATATTGAAAAAAAAAAAAACGTCCGCTATTTTCTTAGCGTAAATATGAGAATTTCATCTTGTAATAATGATTTGTACAAATTTTAAAAACTGTTATGTTAACACAAAGTATCGTTTCAGTTGAAGTGATTGTTGAAATCATGAAAGTGGTATATTACAATTTCTTTGAAATCCGAATCCTGGTTGACCTACAACTTTTGGATAATTTAACTGAATTTTATCTTAAAACTGAAAATTGAAGTACGGGTGAAACGCATTAATAATTGCCGAGTAGTATCCATGAAATTATAATAACATAAGCAATTGTTCTTAAATATATGGTAACGTATTAATTTTGTTGAATTATACAATTTTACAAAAAAAAATTTCATAAAAAAATTTGGTTATTTAGTTTTATTTATATTTTAAAGTAATTTTCTTTAATTTATTTTCATATTATNAATTTCATAAAAAAATTTGGTTATTTAGTTTTATTTATATTTTAAAGTAATTTTCTTTAATTTATTTTCATATTATAATTAATATAACTGGAAAGATTTTGATATGTTAAACATTTAAGAAATATATAATTTTATACGAATATGAAAGACAAGTTCATGAAGCGAATTATTTGTTATTGAATGATTCTCTAATGATTCTTGTTTCAACAATTATGGACATACGCCTTTGCAAACACTTCGTTGTCTCAGAAATCTACTAAGCAAAATAAATTAATTTTAGATTTAAAAATTACTAAGATAAAAAAAATTTCTATCAAATTAATGGAAATGAACGAGTGAGAGTTAGTATTCTGATTAAATCTCTTCTTGGAATTAAATGTATATTACGGGATTGTTGACAACAGCTAACTCAAGCTCGTTCATTTCAAATTATTTTATTTATGTTTTTAATCTTATTTATTTTTTAATCCGAACTTATACATTTACCTAGTAGGTTTACTGAGACCACAACGAAGTGTTTGCAATGGCGTATGTCCATAGTTGTTCAAACAAGCGAATGATTGTTACGAGAACTCTCAACAACGTTCTCATTTTAGGATTGTCCCGCTATAATACTTCTCCTCCTCCTTCCTTGTATTCAGAAATGCAGTATAACGAATGTAAACACGCCGTGTGTATTAAATTGTATTAATAATTTAAAACTATTCCTAGACGCTTTGCTTTTGAAGTTGTTACAGTAAAAATTCACACATCTACTACCACATATTGTGTATAAATTTTATCCCATCATATCAACAAAGGTCAGTTTGCTAATGCGCAACAATGAATATTTTAAGTGACGTTTCTTGGCTTACGTCAATANATCATATCAACAAAGGTCAGTTTGCTAATGCGCAACAATGAATATTTTAAGTGACGTTTCTTGGCTTACGTCAATAACAATATAGCGTTGAATGATTTCTGCCTACGGAAAACTGCTATTTCTTGAATGGTGAACGTCCATTGGTAATGCTCACAAGTTGGCAGTTTGAAACAGTTGTTTTATTTAATTGGACAATAAATTTTTATTGGAAAATTTCTACCAAGAAGCTAATAAACTAAATTTTCAACCTAGCAGTACGTTAAATTTCGTTGTCATGCATTTAAACTAAAAGAACAAAGCGATTCTCAAAATATTGAAAATCTCGCAGGATTTTTTGCGTGCTCTGCCAGTTGAAGGACACTTCCCTAAGGAAAGGAAACAACTGGGCGAAGGAGTCGTGGCAGGTTCGAGGCAGTCCTGCAACTCCTGAAACACAAGCGGAGTNCCACCGCTAAAAATTCTGTGAAGTGAGTTGACGGAAAAACAGAACGTAAGTTAAGTGCCTTGCCGGTAAGGCCATTAGACATTTTACACTCGCACCCAGGTCGCCCTTGACGTACCCACTCTTGCTCTATTATCTATTGTCAGGCCAGACTCCACAAACCTATGCAAGTCGTCATCATTTTATCACTGTCTATCGCACAGAGGTTGACATTTACATTCTGGCCATGGGGCTTATTCTATGTTTCCCGAAAAGTATATCGTTAAGTTCCAATTCTGATTATGACATTCTATTTAAGCCTGTTCTAGAGCTTTCTTTTTGTTAGTATTAGGTTTTGAGGGCATTTTGTGTTCTCATGACACCATATCGATGACGACTTGCTATAAAAAGTAAATATTGAAAAAAAAAAAAACGTCCGCTATTTTCTTAGCGTAAATATGAGAATTTCATCTTGTAATAATGATTTGTACAAATTTTAAAAACTGTTATGTTAACACAAAGTATCGTTTCAGTTGAAGTGATTGTTGAAATCATGAAAGTGGTATATTACAATTTCTTTGAAATCCGAATCCTGGTTGACCTACAACTTTTGGATAATTTAACTGAATTTTATCTTAAAACTGAAAATTGAAGTACGGGTGAAACGCATTAATAATTGCCGAGTAGTATCCATGAAATTATAATAACATAAGCAATTGTTCTTAAATATATGGTAACGTATTAATTTTGTTGAATTATACAATTTTACAAAAAAAAATTTCATAAAAAAATTTGGTTATTTAGTTTTATTTATATTTTAAAGTAATTTTCTTTAATTTATTTTCATATTATCATTAATATAACTGGAAAGAATTTGATATGTTAAACATTTAAGAAATATATAATTTTATACGAATATGAAAGACAAGTTCATAAAGCGAATTATTTGTTATTGAATGATTCTCTAATGATTCTTGTTTCAACAATTATGGACATACGCCTTTGCAAACACTTCGTTGTCTCAGAAATCTACTAGGCAAAATAAATTAATTTTAGATGTAAAAATTACTAAGATAAAAAAAATTAAAATCAAATTAATGGAAATGAACGAGTGAGAGTTAGTATTCTGATTAAATCCCTTCTTGGAATTAAATGTATATTACGGGATTGTTGGCAACAGCTAACTCAAGCTCGTTCATTTCAAATTATTTTATTTATGTTTTTAATCTTATTTATTTTTTAATCCGAACTTATACATTTACCTAGTAGGTTTACTGAGACCACAACGAAGTGTTTGCAATGGCGTATGTCCATAGTTGTTCAAACAAGCGAATGATTGTTACGAGAACTCTCAACAACGTTCTCATTTTAGGATTGTCCCGCTATAATACTTCTTCTCCTCCTTCCTTGTATTCAGAAATGCAGTATAACGAATGGAAACACGCCGTGTGTATTAAATTGTATTAATAATTTAAAACTATTCCTAGACGCTTTGCTTTTCAAGTTGTTACAGTAAAAATTCACACATCTACTACCACATATTGTGTATAAATTTTATCCTATCATATCAACAAAGGTCAGTTTGCTAATGCGCAACAATGAATATTTTAAGTGACGTTTCTTGGCTTACGTCAATAACAATATAGCGTTGAATGATTTCTGCCTACGGAAAACTGCTATTTCTTGAATGGTGAACGTCCATTGGTAATGCTCACAAGTTGGCAGTTTGAAACAGTTGTTTTATTTAATTGGACAATAAATTTTTATTGGAAAATTTCTACCAAGAAGCTAATAAACTAAATTTTCAACCTAGCAGTACGTTAAATTTCGTTGTCATGCATTTAAACTAAAAGAACAAAGCGATTCTCAAAATATTGAAAATCTCGCAGGATTTTTTGCGTGCTCTGCCAGTTGAAGGACACTTCCCGCAAGGAAAGGAAACAACTGGGCGAAGGAGTCGTGGCAGGTTCGAGGCAGTCCTGCAACTCCTGAAACACAAGCGGAGGTGACTCGTTTAACGGAGCACGGACACAAAACATACTCTTCGAAACTATCTCTTGCGCCTATAGTTTAGGCTTCTGAATAAACGTTCAAATACAAGCCACTAATATAATAAATGCCTTAAATGGGTACTCAAAGTCTGTCCACGCNAAGGAAAGGAAACAACTGGGCGAAGGAGTCGTGGCAGGTTCGAGGCAGTCCTGCAACTCCTGAAACACAAGCGGAGTTGACTCGTTTAACGGAACACGGACACAAAACATACTCTTCGAAACTGCCTTAAATGGGTACTCAAAGTCTGTCCACGCTAAAATTCACTTTGGGACAACAAACAAAGGAACACGCGATACAACAACACGTGATCTTAGATTTGATGTTTCAGTTTAACAACCTCATTACGGCATTGATAGTTACTTCATTTACTGTAAATGGGCATATATAAAAGTGTGAATGTATATGTATATGTTAGTGCTTTGCGAATCGTTCTACTTCTTTCACTAAAGTAGACGGAGCCAAATAGGTTCTTAGAACAGCGCGACTACAGTATTCCTAAAACCTCAAATAAACTTTTTATAATTGAAATAAATGGATTACTCCGTTTCGAGAATATTAGTATTGTTACATTGACGCCTGAGGGGCGTATTTGAGTTCGCGAGGGATCGTGATCTTAATAAAAAAACAAAATAAATAAAACTTTTAATTTTAATTTATTCATGCTGCTATTTTCTAGAGCCTTGAAATATCTATCTTCACTTACTCTTTTTATTTCTTAGTGAGCGCAATATTTAATGTATATTTCAACTCTAATTAACGTCCTTCTTTATGTCTCTGTTTAGTTATTGTCAATTAAATCATACTCATCATTAACACATGTGCAGTATATATGTTGCCATTATTTGTAACGTCTTTCACTCACGCATTTAGTCTAATAGTGAATCCTGCCAGCCTCACTCTTCACTGCTTTATACTCGTAGTCGCAGACTTCCTTTCCGCTGGTCATTTCTCTCGCTGCTCCTCGTCTATCACTCGGAACTCAACCACTCATTCATTATCAACAACTCCCGGTCCGGAGGCCCGTCGCACAATTTATACTCTGCTGGCCTTGACCTGGAAATTTCGACACACCCCGAGTCATGCAGACAGAATCTAGGGCAGTAAACAACTAGAAAATTCCTCAGATAGTCGCAGAAACTCAATACAACCAGGGTCGGCAGTGCGCGCCTCAAAAAGGATTTATGTGTTGGCTCACTTTTCGTGACTTATCCGCGGTCATCGGCCTATCGTTCACTTTTACATTCATAACAATCCATTGACTTGCTGTCACCGCTATCATATAACTGCTGTCCTTCATTTCCACTTGCTTGCGCGAGATGCGAAGCAGTGTGCGCGTAACAATATGGACTTTTTTGCGTATTATTTAATTGTTTTATTTGTCAATTTTTTTTAAAATTATTTTTATTTGCCACATAGTTTATGATTCAGTGAAAAAACTGATTTAAGCGTTCAAGATTTTCTAATTTAGCCTGTCGGTAAATAATAACGAGAGGTCCGTACGTATATGTGATCTGCGTTCTGAAGTTGTGTTTATTTGCTCGTAGTGATTCCACATAGTAATGTTACGGCCAACACTAATAAATCATATGAATTTTTAGAGCTATTCTATATTGACTGGCAGATTCTAATGTCAATAAAAAATCCCGAAGTTATATAAATGCTAAGAAAATAATAAATCCAAGAAGTTGTGTTTTCTGATAAGCGGCGATAATACCAAATGAAATCTCACAGTTATTAAGGCCTTGCAGAACTGAATCGGCTACGAATGAATACGAGAAATGATTCAGTATGTCATGCAGATACCTTAAGCTAATAAAGAATAACATCAATAATGTTGCTACAAAAATTTTAATTTTTTTTTATAAAAATGTGTTTAGGGAAACTTTTTTATAAACGACTAATTAAAATGCTTAGAATAACTGTAATGATGTTACCATTGTCAAAACTTATACGTNCGAGAAATTATTCAGTATGTCATGCAGAGACCTTAAGCTAATAAAGAATAACATCAATAATGTTGCTACAAAAATTTTAATTTTTTTTTTATAAAAATGCGTTTAGGGAAACTTTTTTATAAACGACTAATTAAAATGCTTAGAATAACTGTAATGATATTACCATTGTCAAAACTTATACCTCTTAAACTCATGTGGGTTTTCCATTTCTGTTTTTAATTTACATGTTAAAAAATAGTTTTTTATGTACAGCTAANTCTTAAACTCATGTGGGTTTTCCATTTCTGTTTTTAATTTACATGTTAAAAAATAGTTTTTTATGTACAGCTAAACCGATTTCCCGGAGTTGATAATTTGAGAGCCTTTGATAGGTTTTCTCTTATGTAAAAATATAAAATAAAAAGTAAAATTTATTTACATAAACTAAAGAATCGTCTGCAGACAAATGTTATAGATCTCCCATAATATATCTTCCATTTTGTAGGCTAAAAAATTCCGAAAGTATTGATGCAAATGTATCAAATATTTCGTGTCGCTGGTGAAATATCCGTTTTGAAGGGCAGATAAATCTTTGTACCACTGAGCAAACTTTTAAATAATTCATGGCACAGCAGGAAATTGATTTTAGGAATTGCAGACAATTAAGTTTAAATCATTTCATTTATAAATAATATCCATGATATGAATGGATAACTTAATTACCAAATCCATTTTTGAATTTAGATTGTAAGCGTGGCTTTCAAGGTCAAATCTAAATTTTAGACAACTACATGATACAACAATGGAAGCCAACTCTGCGGAATTATTCCCGTGCGTTAAACTATTAAAACATGATTTAAGTATTTATGATTTAGTATTTTCAGTATAATTATTCTCATATTAAGATACTTGAGTAAAACCCAGTAAATAACCACACTAATTTTAAGATAAAGTACTGTTCTTTTTAAAAAAGTTTATCAGAGTGTTATTGCTTAGTACTTCCGTCCGAAATCAAAACATTTTATTTTCCATCCATATAAGGATTGTCAAGTTCTGTAACATCAACGAACGTTTTTTGTATAATTACATAGTGATTAAAATAGTTTTATAGATTTTTTCAGTGGTTTATTTCATTATTTTGTTATTTAAATTTATTGAAATCTTTTCTGAATCACAGAATGATGGTTTATTGTTTCAAAATTATATTTGTACACTGCTAACGCCTTGAGTTCCGTACTTCGAAATATCTTGAGTTTATAACAAGAAGCGGATTTATCGCGTTGAGCGTACTACTAAATAAAATTGAATGCTTTTATAAATGAGGCTTCTGAAAGTTGGAGAGTGGGGAAATATCTGTCGACGTTTTGGTAGATCGATCGTATCCGTCCTTACAGTTTGCTTTCATATCCTGACCACGGAGAAAGTGCGTTATTGATGAACGCAAACGAAAAGTGAAATCGTGTTCTGACCACAGTGGAAACGACTTCTCTTACTAACATTTTGGAAGCAATCAATTTTTATTTTCTCCAAAATCGACCTGATCTTAGAACTTTAACCATGAGTTAAACTTGATAAAAACGGGCTAAAGCGTGAGTGGCTCTTTTTAATTTATTACTAGTCTGTGTTCGACTGTGTCAAATTATACGCGATTATTTTTAACAAAAGTGTGATTATTACATTTTTAATAATAATAGCATATCTAGTTTCACACTTCAAAATATATTTTTATTGCGTTTGCCTCAGGAAATATTTGGTAAATAATTTTTTTGTCTTATATTATTGTAACCATTTGCCCTTTTTACAGCGTTTATGCATTATTCCGTACGTCAAGAACAAAAGCATATGTAAAATATTTCTTTGGAAATTATATGCGACTTGTGTGAACACAAATTTTAATGTTTACTGTAAGCGTTAGGTCATCGCGTCGATTTTAATTTTAAAATACATTCGATGCAGCAGATTTTGACAAAATTAATTTCGTACACATTTACCTTGTGAGTGTTAATATGCCGATAAGTGCGGTCTACGCACACATATATTTACGTATACAATAATAAAAAATATTATGTGGAAAAATAATGCCGAAGTTTATTGTGAATAACCATGAAAATGTCATAACCTGATCAGTGCTAAGTGAGCAATATAGTGATCGATTAAATACACTACGAATGCTCTGTAATGTTCAGTTACCTATATGGATATATTTTACTTCGCTGACGAATTTCGCAATCCAGCACGAAGTGTTTTCTTTTATTTACAGTGCCTCATTATAGCCACTCTTCAATCTTGTCAAGAACGACATGGTCCTTTAGGCTCCGCTTGGCGTCACACTCATCTCATTTAATTTGTCGTTAATCCTTCCTCATTATAATTACGCGTACGAAGATGTTATTTCTAGAAAGTGGTGTTCGTAGGCTGCCTGAGTCGTAACAAAAGAAGCGACAGAATTTACTGGTCGGGGAGATGAGAGTGCCCCAAGAAATCCCACCCGCCATGAACAACGTCCGCCACGGTTTCTACACGAGAATATTTTAGAATTCACGGTGAACGAACCTTAATGTACGCTGTCGGTGGCCGGCAAGCGCATCGCATTTTATCACAGCTACTTTTTAGGAATGTATTGGGACGTTAAAAGGAAAATTCCGTGGGAAAATTCACCCTCTAGTCTAAACGGTCGGGATCGAACACGTGAACCGACGAAATTACTCAGGCAGCGTCGTGTCCCGTTCCTTTAGTAAACACATTAACTTGACAAATTGCCAACCCGCCAAGTGTTTTTCCGTTACTTCAAGTTTGCATGTTTGTCCTGTTAGACTGGACAACTAAGGAGTGATATTTCTGGCTTGCTGATTGAAAACCAATTTGTCAAATTTACAACACGTAACCAAACTGAAGACAACTTACTATATCTAACATAGCCTAACTTAAACACACTGAAAAAAAAACNTTTACAACACGTAACCAAACTGAAGACAACTTACTATATCTAACATAGCCTAACTTAAACACACTGAAAAAAAAACACTCCCATTCTAACTACCTCATTTAACTACAGATAAATATACCGTTGTAAGCAATGAAACACTTTTNAAAAAAAAACACTCCCATTCTAACTACCTCATTTAACTACAGATAAATATACCGTTGTAAGCAATGAAACACTTTTTGAAACTGTTCTTGTACAAACATAACGCACGCTTACACCTCGGTATCAGTGAACGATATGCTCTCTCTGTGCTAGCTGTTATTTATTCGTATATGACAGTGACGGCCGGCAGGCGACACGAACTTCGTGCTATGGAAGTAGTCAGCTTCAACCCCCGCCCCCTTTTTTTTCTAACATTTTTTCCAGCGTGTGGGTAAATATAGATCTCAGAGTCTAGAAAAACACACCAAAGGGACAACACACCACATTTGTGCGTACTCAGTGTAATCATATTTTGCGCAAGAACTTTTGCTTATTAAGCATTACCAACACACCCATTTTCTCCCTTTTTTTATTCGTATTAGTTATAAATAAAATAACATAATTTATAGATAAATATTATTATAAGTTTAGTCTAACCACAAATAAGATATGTTTACACAAGTATAAAAGGCTTGTGGTACATGGCATATTTAGAAAATAACAAAACATGTAATATAAAGTGTGTTTTTTTCAAAGGTTTGATTAAATAAAGTACACTATAAAGTGAGTGAGTGAAGAGATTTGATGGCTCTTAAAACATAGACGTCTTGAGGGCCGACACTCTAAAAATTATTACGGTTTTTCGATGAAGAGAAAGTTACTGGAAGACATAAGAATCCATTGAAAATGCCACGAAACGAGCAGCAGTTGCGACAGGGAAATCGGTGGCGAAAATATTTCAAATACGTAAGGAAACAGCTGTACCAAAACTAATACAAAATATATGCACTCCAGGAAAAACACGAAAAACGAATAGCAGAAAAATAGCTCAGGATTACTTCGATGTGTACGTTGTTCGACGCACAATTTAAATTTTTCATGTCCGCAGAAAAGACGTACCTACATCAAAAACAGCTACTGTCTGTACTACGAAAATACGAGAATGGCTCAAGGTAAACAGTAATGCTTATGAAGAAGACATTTCTAAAGCAGAACTACTTTGCGTGGTCAAATGCCAACGCCCAGCTCCAAAGTATTATGTAGACGAACTTCTCGAAGTATGTGGCCACGGAATAGTCAGGCTGCCTCCATATCATGTAATTTGAATTACATAAGATATATCTGGAACTCTGCCAAATCTTGCGTAGCTGCATCGCAAAGTGCTGACCAGATACAAGTGTTGACAGAACATTATTTCAGAAAAAGACGGCAAATCAACTGTGTCACGTATAAAAAGAGAAGACGCACAATATTGGAAAGACGATCGTCGCAGCATGNAAAAGACGGCAAATCAACTGTGTCACGTATAAAAAGAGAAGACGCACAATATTGGAAAGACGATCGTCGCAGCATTGAAGAAGAAATAAATGTGTAATAAGTGTGGATGGTGACAGCGACAGTGAGAGTGGAAGCGTTGCCTTGGGACTAGCAACTGTAGTGAAAGACTTGAGGTGCCTTTCAGGAGTCGAAGAACTTGCGTAGAAAACGGCATGTTTTAAACGAAGGTGATTTGATTAACAGCGAAAATGTTACTGGTGGTCGGAATGTTGTGTAACATAATATGCATGTTTTCAAGTTGTGTCATTTAAGGCGTCCTATTATGTTAAAACAATTCACTCTTTTGGGAGACGGATTTCACGCCATAATTCTGTACAGGTATGACTTTATTATCGTCACCTTCCTTGTGGTAACAGTTTCAATCATATTTCTGTCGTTCCAGTTTTGCTCCTATCGGTTATTTTAACCCCAATAAAATTGTTGTACCATTTTCAGGAAACGTTTTAAATCACATTTGCATGCATGGCAGTTTATGAATTTCCAAACATCACAGTTTAAAACTAAAACATGATAACAAGGGTTTTTAAATAGAGATTGTTTATACTTTGAACACAATTCATTGATAATGCAAAATAATTTTCACTTAAAATAATTATTTGAAGGTTTGTCAAATTAATTCACATTAATGATATCTTTGCACATTATTAATAATGCTTTATATTTGTGGCTTGCCTTCTCTCGTATTTATTACTTACCACCAGGCAGATGTTTTCTTGTCACTTCAACGCATCTATCTCTATTCAACGGTAATTTAAAATTGTATTTTGATATAATATTCTTATTCACCTCGAATGTACATTATAACACATGTCACTGTGACGTATCTGTATACTCGGGAAGCATTAACCATTGAAACCTCGTATGCCATATGATAAGCGTAGATACACCACACTACCATTTGTGACATTCCCGAATGTGTCGCAGACGATCCATAGTAGTTTGTGTTGAGTGTACCTTATTTCCCAGCCGTGCGTCGTGCGAGGAGTGGAAGAGCTGCACCTTGTCCTCGCGGGATCGTTTGTTCATTTGATATATTTTAAATGTATAACATGGGATTTCCTATGTAAATTTGGCAGCTGTCAGTCGGTAGGCAGTGCCTATAACGTCGAGGCCTTGAGAGCTGATGAGGGCGAAGCGAGGTGAGTATGGAGCAGGGCTGTAATGCAAGGGCGGGGAAAACAGGATATCCGTGAGAAAACCCGCCAATCAGCGCCATCTGAAGGCACGATTCCTACATGCGAAAATCCCGGGGCTACCCCGCCTTTTCGCTGTATGTTTCTTCAAAGTGTAGTAGCCACGTAACATAAAAATTATTGTAAAGTTATAAAACTACAAATACAGAATTAAGAGTTCAACTAATTATAGACGTATGTTTCATTCCAGAACATAAACTACAGTTTGGGATTGATATTTCTGAAAATACTTCACAACATTAGTTTAGGCCTATGTGTAGCAGCTGAGGAAGCATGGAGGAGGCGCGATAAGTGTGATATTCCCGTGTTTCTTTGCGGCTCCGGCCAGCGCGAGGGATCAGCTGGAAATGCGGCAGCCGTGCTCAGCCGCAGTAGAGCACTGAGGCGGTGCGCGCGAGGCTCTGAAACCAAGTAGCTGTTAAAGAAAAATGGCATCAATCTTGAATCAAAAATTCTTGATATTTAAAGCTGATAGAAAAGAATATTCGTCAAAATGAATGGAAATTTGGTCATTTCTAGAGCACGAGAGCATGGCCTCGTCTACCGCCGATGGTATATAATCTATTTAGAAATCTAGGGTATTGTTTAAAAAAAAAATGCCATCTCCCACAAGTAAGGGATGCAGTTCGCCCGTTGTATGCAGCTACGCTCTTTAACTCAAATTTGGAAATCTTGTAGATTGCTAACATAAAAATGTTTCCGAAAACAATAGTTCGCATAAGTGTGACGACAATGCATGGGCCAGTCGTCGTTCGACCTCCATGCAGATGATTGGCCGGAAGTTAAATGACGTGAGATGTATTTTGATGCGCGTGGCAGAGGGAACGGAACAAGTTTCATGCGACGTAGTGCGCAGTGTGGAGGTAACGGAGCAAGGCAAGGCATGCCACATTGTCGCTCAACCAGCGAGGAATGGAACCTCGCCCCAGCACGAGTGATTACACCCGCGAACTGTACGGCTTCGCGGATAAAACCACGAGCATGACCTCGGCCGAGGCAGCAGACGAACTCTTCGCCGACCCGGCCACTTGTGGGCCTTCGCGGGCCAAATAATTGCCGGCAACAGGAGACGGGCGCGGCATTTCGAGCGCAGGCCAATAAAGCAATTAACTTCATTGCACAGAGACGCCCTTGAAGTGAATGAAACGAACGCTCCGGTACGCTATGGGAGAACACCAAGCCCGCAGACCAAGACCGCGTTTAATTATAGTTGGGTAGAAATACCCCTTCTCGTCAGGAGCACAGAAAATTAAAAACTGCTGACATCTGAGCTGAGCAGAACTAAATGATTTCAGATGAGTTTTTCACTTTGAGAAATTTTCTCGTCAATCAAACTTACGAAACCTTGATCCCTCTCCCCATAAATGTGTTGAGATCAAGACAATGGAATATAAATGATTTGAATTTATGACATTGTAAATCATACCATTCAATTTCACGTGAGCTGTGTTTAAGCGCGTTAGGGTTTACAAAAATCCCCGCGATATAAAATTAGTTCGCGAAAATTTTCGTTCTTGAGGTCTTTTAACTGATATTGAAACCATTATAATTATCATATATGTTGCATATACATGTAGCCTGCGTTAACAGAACAATAATTAGTATGAATTTGATGTATGCCCCGCTAGCGTGCCTGTCTTACAAAGAGAACCAGCGGCGTCTTGCATAGTCACCTGTCTGGCGAGACAACGACTCCGCGACCATGCCAAGGCAATTACATAGCTATCCGGAAAACCAGATCCAGAAAACACAAATAATTTCATTTACAACTCTACTTCTTCTATAGTGTTAGTTACATTCTAAGCATGAAATAATGAAAATGGAGCCAAATAAGTGACAACAGTAGAAATGGGTCCACTTGAATTCCATTTCTGCTTACTGATTGTTGCGGTGGCTAACATTCACTGATATAGANAACAGTAGAAATGGGTCCACTTGAATTCCATTTCTGCTTACTGATTGTTGCGGTGGCTAACATTCACTGATATAGACTAACAGTCGCTTTGTGACGTTACAAAATGGCGGATACCTGTCAATTGGTTTGATTTTGAACTTCGCAAAGAGGTTTAAAAGCACAATTCCCATTATTGCCGAAGCATTATCTATCTCCATGTGGCGGAACGATTGATTTTCGTTTGCCGCTTTATTTTTTGCTCACATATGAGTTAGCGTACCGAATAACGAATACTATAGTGGTCGCCATGCGAACACATAAAGTTTTCAAAGTTTCATCTCCAAAAAATACATGCTCTACGTTACCTTTCCCTTTTACAAAACTTCAATTTTCAATTTAAAAGCTTTTAAAAACGTTCTGGCCAAAGCATAACACTTAAATGTTTCCTACCTTTCTTCTGCATTTACAACAATTTTTAAAGACCCTAAATATTAAAATACTCGTCTCCATTGTGAGCACTTGCAGAGCCTGAGAATCAAGCACACCAGCTCCAAGGATGCATGCCTATTTATTTTTTAAAAAAAACCCTTTCCTCACCCCTTGCCATTACTTCACATTTAATAGATTTGGCGACGGAGTATTCAGCTTTTAATNGCTTAGCCGGCGGGATGATTGACAGCTACCTGGACTGAGATCACCATTCCACCCAAACCCCTTCTGGAGAAGTTGGCGGTGGCGGACAATTGTAAGAATTTTCTAGTTATCTCCTTCCTCAGCGCAACCGCGACACGTGAAGAAATTTCTAGGCTAGGGCCGACGCCACTATAAATACCCCCACAGCTTGAGAATTTGCAGTTTTTAGTGGTAACCATCGGGCTGCAGTGGGGTTTTCAGACTAAGTCTGGTGCAGTGAGAGGCATCAGCGGAGAGGATGGATGACGACAGAGGCGCTAGACGACGGCGAATGAGTGTTTGTTGTGTGATACTCGACGAGTAGAGTGATACAGTGCATGAAGTACACTAGAACGTTCTGGACTGGTGGAATCTGGACTGAATTCAGGTGATAATGTATGAACACGTGATATGGATTTTAATGTTAATTTTGGAACTGTCAAATACAGAATGTAATTCATAAAATAATTCACTAGGTTTACAAGGACTGACATTAGTTATTATATTGAATTAATTTCTCTGACGTGATGGATGATTATGTAAATATTCGTTGTAAATAACAAGTGAAAGCAGTTTATTGAGAAATATTAAGTCGAGATTATTTTCTTTGTAGTGTTCGTAAATAAATTAGGAAATTACTTTTGTCTCTTGTATTTAATTAAGACCTACGTCCCTTAAAGAACCTGGCTAAGCCCAATAACTTTGAGAAATTGTAACAGTACGTTTCGGGATGAGATACAAACTCACCCTCTTCCAAAGCGATTAGTGGATAAATTTTATGTATTTTTCTGATGTCAACAGAAATACTTAACATGTGTAAAAAAATTTCAATGTCCCAATCTGAAGCCCGAGTGAAGGATACAAACAAAAGTACGTTTTACGTCGTATGGTCAGACATACTACACCTTGATGCTGATGCTCTATTCATTGGACTGATAGGCCAGTCTTTAGCAGCCTCGTAACTGACTTTCCGTGACTAGTTTATCACTTACTAGTATCACTGATGGGTTTAGAAGGTATAATAAATTCTATAACTTTCTCATTTCTTAAATACTTCACAAGTACTGCTACCTTTCTTCCGGCTTACTCGCCTTTGAAATCTGGGTTGCCCCGATTACTGAAGCGAGGTATTAGCTGAATATCGGGCATCGCCTGCTTCCAGTATTGCGTAACTGGCCAAGTGTTGCGAAAGCGGCCCGATTTCGCAGTGCCCTCACTGGTAGGCCACAAACAATGGCACTGATCCATCAACACTTCTTATCAAACTGACACGCCCTCTAGCCCCTGTGGGCTGAAGACACCCCCGAAGAAACCCCATGAGCATAAGGCAGAAAGGTGATCATTATATGTTGGTATGAATCATGTCGTCTTACAAGGGTGTCCTTCAAACTTTATTATTTGCGTGGTTGCCACTGAAAACATTTAATGAGAAATTGAAAAAAAAATTATAATTACAAATCTTAAAATATCTTTCTTGGATATTTTATATAACTACTTTTATACCAAATATTGAATACAATTTTTTATTATATTTTAGAAAAGCGACATTTCAATATTTATATTAAATATTTAGCTAAAAAAGATAATTAAATAATATCAAATGTATTTATAATGATTTCTGCGATCTCACATCATTACATTACTATGGTATATTTTCAAAGTTTCATCTCCAAAAAATACATGCTCTACGTTACCTTTCCCTTTTACAAAACTTCAATTTTCAATTTAAAAGCTTTTAAAAACGTTCTGGCCAAAGCATAACACTTAAAAGTTTCCTACCTTTCTTCTGCATTTACAACAATTTTTTTAGACCCTTAATATTTAAATTCTTGTCTCCATTGTGAGCACTTGCAGAGCCTGAGAATCAAGCACACCAGCTCCAAGGATGCATGCCTATTTATTTAAAAAAAAAACCCTTTCCTCACCCCTTGCCATTACTTCACATTTAATAGATTTGGCGACGGAGTATTCAGCTTTTAATTCGGTACATTCAGTTTTAACCAATAGGAAAAATGTATTTTAAATTAGAGGGCTTTCAGGACTACACTTCGACAGTCTTTTATTTTCTATCGTGAGCATTTTCTCTCTTAAACCTGCAACTCTAGGCAACATCGCTGACGTCACCGAGGCGTACCCAATAGTAGTGAGGCACGTTAGTCTTTCGTCTGGCCGGGCTGAATGCACGGGCGCTTTCGGTAGTTGGGTTTCTGACGCTGAGGCGGCCACTATGCTGGTCGACTCGCTGCTGCTTCGAAGGCCCACTTGACTTCGGGCGCCGAATCTTCTACGTATTTTTCACCGTAGACGAGGCAGCATACATAACGGTCTTCCAGAGTTGAAAACTATTCTCCAGAGGCAGTAAAAACGTCCACAGCTGAATTTAATAAAGGGCAAGCGAAAATACGTAACGAGACGTGCATTTGGAAATTGAAGCTCTTGAACACGAGTTGAAAACGTGTCGTCTCAAGGCCTACGGCAATATTGAGTTTTACATACGGTTTAACGAGACAAAATGGGTATATTTTCGAAACTATGCGGTTAACAGCGTACCGTCTATAACTCTCGAGTGTGGTCATCTACGCTCGACTTAGGCGTTTCGTCCAAAAATACTAATTTTAATCGCTAGGAATGTGATTCACCCAAAATCCTAGATTATTTTCGGGCTCATGTTCTACCACTTACCCTGAATATTTATGCACAGCTTTTGGTTGTGAGGTATCGGCGCGGGCTTCCGTCTCTTCGGCAGTTTGATGACCATAGTAGTTCCGCCCACAAGTACTCTGGGTTGATCACAGGATACCCAAGTTAGACCAGCACACAGCAGCCTACCATTAAGGGACAACATTTCCGTCGCAACATGGAGGAACGCTCTCTCAGTAGTTAGACCATGGTGGATCGGCCTCCATTGCAGGTGCAGTGACGCTCGCATTGTTGACAAGTCAGAGACATGGTTGACTTCAGCACTGTGGCTGTTCTCCCCCGCCGCGCCGTGACATTCCATCGTTGCTCTTCACAAATCTATCGTCGGGCATATTACCTCGCTTCAGGCCTACAAGCGGCGCTTTTCTCGACACAAACTCCCACACGTGATAAATGGAATAAGACTTTTTGTTTCTTTTTTATAATGGAGGAACCATCTTTGATATCTGTAAAGTGCGGCTTGGCAAATGCGTCCCCTGAATAGGACCATTCATCCTCTGAACTCTGGCCATGTTTGTGCAAAAGTACACTAAAGAACACTTACTGAAAGAAGATACAATTTTTTTATGCCAGGGAGGGAAAAATTGAAACGTAGTTTTAACAGCAAGTGAGATATAAAATATAAAAATGCCACTAATAGGCCTACTAAGTTAAGCAACACGAAACAAAGAAAGCTGGAAATTAGTAAAGATACATTTGCTCACTGGACTCAGGAATTGTCCAGCTTAGCTTCGCGACGGTAAACGAGGCAGTGCTTACCCCCTCGCTCACTCTCCCACCCTCTCCATTTTATCACTGGTGGTCGACGCCGCCCTTAACCTAATTAAATTTTAATCAAAGATGATTCACGTATCTAATCGGAGCATAAAATACACCTGCAAAGGAACATTGCAACAATGTGCTCATGGACTTCATTAAGCCAAATTAATTCGCCATGCTTCCAGGACAGTCTCTCCCTTCCTCTACGCTTAGTTTCAGGGTAGGGAAAAATAACTCTGGGTCGAGGGTTGATAAGGGGTTGGGAGGGGGAGGTGCCGAAAGGGTAGCAGAGGCGGATGAGCTAATTAAATTTGTAACTCGAAATCAGTCCATAGTTTAGTTGGCGGCAATAATTACCAGGGCCACATGCTGCTGCCTCCAGCTTGGGAAAAAACATACCGACCGTAGTGGGCGGAAAAGGGGTGGGGTTGTGAAGGGGAAGGAGGGGAAGGGGGAAGAAGTGACGACGCACCGTGCCAATTATAACTTAATTTGTTAATTAAACTACGGTGTCAGATATCGGGGGCGCGAGAGTAGCAGTTTGCGGGTGGTGCGGGGGAGGAGTGTAGTCCTATTGGTCGGCGATAAGGGTGCGTTAAGAATTACGAAAACATGAAATAATTAGATGACAGGTATCTTTAAGGGTTGGAGACGGGTGGAAGGTGGTGCGCGATATCTCCAAACAGCTTGTTAGGGCTACTTCGTCGACGACGCTGTGAGCATTTTTCATGAATATTCCTCATTCTTCAATATCCCTGGAATGTTCCACGACTGCCGAGACAATGCCAACGGCGTACAAGGACATTCCGCTATATACTTTCCTTACTTGAATTCTCAGAATTGTCAACGTGTTTATCCAGACTTAATTAAGGCATAGAACTCATAAAATTCTACGAGCTGAAGATGACATTGAATTCCCTTATACATGCGAAATTATCCAAATAATGTTTGTAATTTTACAATGATTTTGCATACTATCGAAAGAGGTATTTAATTTGCCAGTTTCATCATACGTATTAATAAATGCACCCTTATGGCACAAAAATCTACAAAATTAACCTGCATGTTTTTTTTAAATAAATTATATTTAAACATGAAATTGAACACACTTATATAAAAATAACGTTTATATGACAGTTGTTTCTATAGCACAGTTTATCTAATCTCAATAATCAGAAAAATGCATACAGAAAAGCTGATATAGTGTCACTCTCCTAAATGTACAATATTTTTTTCCAAAATATATGTTAATAAATTTCGAAAGCAAAAATTGTGATAGAAACAAAAATAATACTTTCTACGATACTTTTTCTTAGCGTAATGCATGTTTAGGAATACGTTTCAGATTAGGTAAATTATAAAATGACAAGTAATTGCACTTAGTACTAGGTTTCGAATTGATTTCAGTAACTTGACAAAATACTACTTGACTTTAAAAAGTTTAATTAAGTATTTTTAAGCAAAGTTTATCAGACTCATTTTCATGTCTTTAACTTTAGTGGAAGCGATGCAAAGGAGATTCATTGTAAATTCAGCTAAACTTCTGTTGGTGCCTACATTTACTACAGATATAACCAACAAAAATTACAGACTAAAAAATTAAAACCAATGTAACCACCAAAACTGACTACAATTTCATACAGAGAACTTGCAGGAAAATATCAAAGAATAAATAATTGCACGTAAGTAACCCACTTGTCTCAAATTAAACTAAACCCGAACAAAATATTAAGTTTACAGAAATATGACACAACGTTAGACAACTGGAAACGAAATTAATCTGCCATCATGTAAGATACTTTTCTTACTTGAACACGTGAACAGTCGGCAATTAACCAAAAAAACTTGATAAACTAGAGTTTCTTTGCTTTTCCTCAAATTCGTAGATGTTCGTTGCCTCGCCAGTGTGTCGTCTTCTGTATTCCTTTTTGTATGTTGTCGGACTGGAACACTATTCTTCGATTCCTATACAAGATTTACGGTAACTTCTGTATTGTGTCCGATTATTCCTTTGGTGCCTTTGTCACTTCCCATTATTTCATTTTTGTTTTACGTTGTCTCAATTTGTTAATTATTTGCTTTTCTATTTCTGTTGTTTTGATGCAAACTCTTTGTTGACTGTGCACCTACATATATGGCTTTGTTTTTTGTGAGAGTGTTTTGTTTAATCAATTTTCTGCTCATGTGGCGTTGTTTAGTTGGTTGAAGTTTTTTCTCCTTTTGTTGTGTCATTTTCCATTGTTATATTTTGTGGCTGGTATAGACCATGGAATTAGCCCGAAATTTTAATTTAGCACACACGGATTTCAAGTCGATAACGGGAGTCAATAATTTTTCAAGGAATAATATTTTTTTGCAGCATCTTGGAACTGAAAAGTCTTCATAAGACTCAGTTTTTATTTTCTTTAACTTATCAAATAGTTGCTTATTTAAATTTTCTTAAAGAAGTATTGAACGATAATAAACTTTTGCACTTCTGAGTTGAATAATTGCATACAACGTATAAAAAATATTCTTGTCAAACGGAGAACCTAATTAGCAATGACCGATTAAATTTGTATTGACTACAGAAGCATAGGGTGCTTTAAAATTTTAGTACGGTGTATTTCTCGCTATTAATAGAACGAAGGATTTCGCCAAAAACGATTTTCTCAAATAACTACTGGAGAGACATCGCAAATTGCATTAGTAAACGAAGATTTAAAGTAACTCTTATATACACTAGTTTAGTGAGTCACCTAGTGACCCCAAAAGAGTGGACCTGATGTTTCAAGTAAAGTCATGAGAGCTTTATCTGAAGACTGCGTAACATTGAAAGTTATCTGATGTTTAACACATCTCTCGTATGTTATACTCATAATTCGTCTCTAATTTCAGGTGATACTTGCCACAGAGTTTACCCCTACAGGAATGTCAATGTTTGTCAAAATATAGAAAAAAGGGCGGCATTACTTTATGAAACAAATTATATGATATAAGTCAGAGCTCCCAATAAGATAATTTTTCTGTCGTCACTGTTCCACTAACAGTTATCACAATCATTGACACACGAAATAATTAAATAAGGGCAGGTAATGGAGAGATTTCATGGAGAACACATCAAGAATTTCTCCATTATTTAAAAAAATATTTTTTTCAATCAAAAAAGTTCCGCCTTCGTCGTTTCTTAACCTCTTTTGTTTTGCCCTAATATTTACCCATTTCCGAACACAAAATATTCTCTTATTGCAATCTTGAAGCAACAAAGAGCAAACAAAGCAGGCAACGGAAGCTCATGAGAGGAAATTCGTTTCACAAGCGTTGGAGGGGGGAGACAGAAGGAAGGGTGTAGTGCTGGGAAGGAGTTCGCTTGCAAGGGCGAGGGCAGAAGGGAAACAGGTTAGACAAGGAAGCAATGCTTGCACTTCAACAACTAAAACTTCGATTCTTAATCTCGTTGAAAGCTTTTCAAACCTCCTTCCACAGTTCGCCCCCTTCTTTCCCACCTCTTTATATTCGTCTTGTTCCCCTCCAAACCATTCTCCTTCCGCGCAAATGTTTGTGCAAGACGTGCTATACCGGCTCTCCGTAGCGTTGATGGCGGCAAACTCACACATGCGCAAAGTAATTGGTTAGGGCTACGCTAAGCTTTCGTAAGTAAATGTTTGTTCTTAAGTGAACATAGCAATTCTCCTTATGTTCAAGGCGCGAGAGACACCGTTATGTATTTTTAACAGGATTTTGAGTGCAAGCACGATTTTTTTAAGGTGGTGTCAATTTTTATAATGTATGTGAATTTTGTTGATTGCTAATGGACATAAATAATTTCCCACTCGATGTAGCTGAATGCGAGGGGAACGTAAAAATACATTTCCGTCAATTGCAGATATGTTTTATCGTTTAGGATTGTGATGACAAGAAAACTGCTCATAACAAAATAACACTTATGTCATAATAGATGGACACAACATTCTCGTTATTATTTAACCCTTGACCAGTATCCAAGTTTTTGTACGTTTGTTTGACACACGCCGGTGATCTGTTTGAAACTTGAAACAGTATTCAAAGTTCAGTTGCGGACTGACAGACTTCGTGCTCCATGTTCAAACAGCCGAATGAGCGAGTGAGAGGTATTGCCGTCGCTTGGCAGCTGAACTCTTCAGCGCCGACAGTGAGTGTAAATGAAGCAGCTACTTTGGTCAACGGGAAAAGGGGGGGGGGGAGCAGTTCCACGTTTCCCACACGCGGAAAACTGGGTGCGACCCAGCCGTCAACCGCAACGCCAGATTTCCAGGCTGGCCACTACACCCGGTTCAACAACGAACTAAACAAACCTAGGATCAAAATACTGTCAAGACTGAAGTTACTCCAAGAAAGCGACAAGATACTCGCCCGACGGAATCACTGGCGCTGTGGGACGGTGTGATGCACTGTCTATGCACAACCTCCGACAGCTCAACCATGGCGACTGCTAACGTGGCACCTGATTCACCGCTAAACACTGGCGCCCGCAGCAGGCTGCTGTGTTCGTGTGCGATGTCAGCTGTTCTGAAAGAGAACCTGTGTTGGTATGTTGTGGCCCTGCTCTGATCTCACAGGCGAACCCACCGACAGGCTGACTACGTAGCTTGTACATCAAGACTTCAAGAAATAGAAGGTCGACTACACCGACACCAAGCTGCCCACCAGATGGCAGCAAGGGTGAGCGGGCTCAAGGAAGAACTCGCCTTCCCTAGGGACAGGACGCTTTTACGGGTAGATTAAGAGCCCCCACCCCTCCCTTTTTATTCCCCTTCTTTTCGTTGCTCGTCTTTATTTTCTTTTTCTTTTACACTTATTAACAATGCATGTAATACACATTACCTGAATTCCATCTTTTCCTTTCTAGCATGGAGAACTCACCCAATGTATATATCGTCAAGGGTTTCCTTCGGAGGCCTCGCCGGTTTACCATGAACCCTACTAGGACTTAGTCCTAGTTTTGTTGGAAGTAAGGGCCAGGCCGCAAACGCTGACTTGGCACTCCGAAACCTCACTTATAGGAATTGTGCTTGTAACTTCTGCACCAAATGTTTGTTCGTAGAGCGAACAGGCCTAGGGCCTGGCACACACCTGGAACATATTCCTTCTCCTAACTCCAGTAGTTAGCATACTTACATATTATATGTGACTGGAATTCGAATTTCCCTGGCGTAGGGTGAGAGGTCTGACTACAAGATCACCGCTGCCCAACAGGAAAAGATTTCGGATAATGGTGGCCAGCAAAGTACCGTGCACTGCGCTCAGATGAGCATAAGCAACTGAAATCTACCCTGTCACCAAGCAACGAAGCTAATTTTGCTGGTCCCTAGTCATAATCTATTATACAACCACACACAAAGTCTAAAAATCCGAAGGAGTTTATCCCATTTTGCATTTGTATACGTATAGCCCGGTGTTGGAGCGGTCAGATCACCACAGAGACCCGAGTTCAACTCCCAGCGGATCAGCCTGGATACTCACGTGTGGGAAACGTGACGGACGTTGCCGTTATCCAGCGTGGTTTCTCAGGGTACTCCACTGCATTTCGTGGCTACTCCATCTTAGGGTCCGATCCCACACTGCGCGCAGGATATCTGAAATTTGAGTGGTGGTTACAGCTAGGACCGGAAGACGCTCTAGAGGGAATGGATAAGCGACTGCGCATGCGCAGAGCGGACGTATTATACGCATATTATTAGATCAGAAAATATTAGCTTTTTCTTCAGCCTAAAAGTAGAAGTCACACTAGTGAGATCGTTCAGTGATTGTTGCGTATCTGTAGCATTTGCACAAAATGTATTTTATTATTTTTTTATTTAAAATCAACGATTGCCGTTTTGAGATCGCAATTGTGTATTGGCCAACATATTAGTAAAAACGTGTAGGGATTTGGATATATCTAATATTTTATTATTGGCTAATGTTTGTAATTTATGTTATCCATTAGAATTATAAATTGTTTGAAAAACTAGAAGCAAGCAGTCGGAGGCTTGACCACATGATCTTGTTCTGCTGGCAGTTTGTGCAAGAGCAAAAGAACAAAGTCAGTTACTTCATTGTTAGCCTTTATCGAGGACGCATTTTTTATTAATAACACACAGTAGATAAACGGTGTGGTTTTGTAATAACCGCAATAGTGTTCCGAAGCTTGTATATGACGCGGAAATAGTTTTGACAACAATTTTTTTGAGAATTTAAATTAAATAATTTCTTGACAATCTAATCTTTCCATATTTTCCGTTAAATAAATTTTTGTAATGGCCTTTTAACAGTTAGCACTTGGCATTCGGCATATTGCGCAAAGCTTAGCATGCAAAAATAAAAAATCATAAATGATTTCTTAGCTTGCAGACTCTGTACAAGCTTAAACTTTATAACAAATGCAATGGTCTTATTAGCATGTGAAAGCGGTAAAATAATGTGCAAAGAAGCCCGCGACAGACAGTCGTCATAAAACATATAGAATGTTATTTGCTTACAGCATGGCTGTGTACAATTTGTTCAATTCACCATCATTATTTTCATCATCACTGAGATTAGCATTTTAATATAAAATTTAATTTAATTTTATACCTAAACAAAGAGGCCGGCGTGTTATACGGCAGGCAGAATTTTTTCCTTCACAACTATTTTTGTCTTCTGTCTTTAGACATAATGATTTATTTTTGATTTATCTAAATTAAACACAAAATTGTGCAGTTTTTGTGACAAAAAAATTAGAAGTTAATGGGTTACCTAAGGTTTGTACTTATCAGCGTCGTGTGGTGAACTGTTGCAAGGTAAGCTGTGTTTTGCTCTGTGCTATACCTAATCGTCTGCTAGTTTACACATCGGCTACTTAAACGCAGTAGTGCAGCTGATGTCACAGCACGTGTGTACTTGATATTTCGCCGCTCTCTCGTAAGTGGACGCAGCACATAGGCCCCAATCTGGTTATGGTTCCTGCTGCGTGTGCCGAGTGTGTACAACACTGAGCAAGCACCAGATTACAAAGCAAAACTTTACCACACGCCACTGATATTTATTTAAAAAAAAAACTGTTTAATAAAAATAATATCTCCGTATTTATTGACTTGTCTGTGCTTTATTTCGTAATAAAAAGAATTAATATATTTTCCCTGCTGTTATCATCGCATTTTGATTACTTTATAAGAAACAGCATACGCCAGGAAACTGTTTACAGATATACTTCAAAGACACATGAAAAAAATTAAAGTCCAAATTGCCTAACCAAATAAGAGGACTGTGTACCAGTAAGTTCTAGTCACATTTACTTCAGAGCGGGCCATTTAGAACAGAGCGTATTTAGTTCCGTGGAACTGAGCTGAGATATCTGAAGTACACTAAACAATTAAGTCTGTGCCGTGTGCCGTGCAAGGCAAATGAGAGGATATGGAGAAAAGCCACCAGGGAGCGGCAACGTCCTCCAAGTATCCAGCATGGCAATGGAGAGTGTAGATGTTTGGGTGGCTCTTACGTGCTTTTCGTACATCGTATGACGGAAGCACGTTTAGTGGTTTCCATCATACCGATGTACGAAAAGAAAACAAACTTCGTACGAGGTACAAATAATACTTTAAATACGTCATGCACCTCATCAAGCTATTCAGAGCCCTCCATAGCTAAAAACGGCTTTCTCACACTGTAGTCTCTCATAACATACTGTTTGTAAACATGCCAAATTACTATAGGGATCTGCGTCAAACTTTGCTTCAGAAACTTTCCAGAGATAAAACTGTAGGGTCACTTCTTAAAGTTGCACAGGTACAAGCAGCACGACGTAAACACTGTACGCCCGTTCAGCGCCTTCCACGTAGGATCGCACGTAGAATGGTGCCGGACTATGCCGCTGGCCGGTGGGTACGCGGGGATCTCCCGTCTCCCACACCATTGCATTCTGGCACTGCTCCGTATACCTACTCACCTCGCTTCATCCTCGTCGGCTTTTAACACCACGATGTTAAGAGTCCACTCCACTCTGCGTAGGAGTGATGGGGCACTAGGTGCGCGTATCATGTCGCCCTTACCGCTCGCTTACTTCTGAGCCTCGAACATGCTAATAAGCACCAAGTAAGCGTCTTCAACATCGGTGCCTTGGGAGTCGATGAGGGTGAAGCGAGCTGAACATGGAGAAGCTCTGGAATACAAGGGCTGACGAAACGGCAGATCCCCGAGAAAACCCACCGACCAGCGGCAGGAGCTACCCCGACGAGAATATAACCCGATTCGCCTTGGTGAAAGGCTAGTATTCTGACCACTACACCACCGTGGCCCCTTCAACATGAGGAACCGGGTGGGGTGTGACCCGAGTTAACCTATATCGACTTGATGGGAGATAGGCGGGCTAGACACCGTGGATCCTCATTTGAATAATCATTTGAATTTGAATTATGTTTAGGGAATCGTTGAGCGAAGTAGAGTAGCTGGTAAAAAAATCTTACACCGTTGCATTCACTACAGGAAATCGAATTTATTCTGTATGCGCAGGCTTAAATAATTTTTTTTAATTTTTTTTACAAAAAAAAAACATTCGAAGGTTCAAAATATTTTACTGCTTTCATGTCAATGAACTTGGTGAATAAATTTTGAAATAGCNGCAGGCTTAAATAATTTTTTTTAATTTTTTTTACAAAAAAAAACATTCGAAGGTTCAAAATATTTTACTGCTTTCATGTCAATGAACTTGGTGAATAAATTTTGAAATAGCACTATGCAAAATACCTATTAAAAATGCCAGTTTGTTTTTATGTTATTTTACAGTTACATGGATCGATTTGAAACACAGAATATAATGTATAACAAAGATATGTGCCCTTTTTTATGTTCAACTCATAAACACACACGAAAGCTGAAAATTTCAAGGGAAATGTTTTTTTACGTCGACCTCACATTAATAAATGCAAATGCCAGAGAATACGCTACAAAATAAAGAAAAATAAAAAAACTCATGTGTTATGTTTATTTAATGACCTTCACACACGCAAAGTCATTTAAAAGTCTGTGGATTGCAGACCGACAGCAGAATTTTGTTATAGTGCGGCTGAGGGTAAACATTACCATAACACATTTTAAAACAACATTTGAATTTCAAAATCAAAACAGTTTTTTAATTGATATTATGGCGCCTGACGGTTATGCAGATATTTGCAAGGGATTGAAATTATGATGGAAATAAAACCACTGGCATATGTTTAACTGTAGGGACACCATGAACACGAACAGAGGGTATTTATTTCGGAATTACGATTCAAATTCACTTTCTGGAGACGGCAGTCTTGACTCAGATCTGTTGTTACGGTGGGTCGATCTGTTGTGCTGTTCCCACCCTCGATATTGTTGTGCCGTTTTATTGCTCCGCTGTGTACGCCTTCCTTCTCCACCCCATTGTGTTACGGGACAAAAAAAATTTCATAATTTTTCCCAAAAATTATTTGTTTGCAGCAGCGGCATGTAGTGAACAGTTGCAAGGTATTCTGTGTTTTGCTCTGCGCCATACCCATTCGTTTTCTAGTTTACTCATCGTCCACTAACACGAAGTAGTGCAGTTGACGTCACTTCACATCTGTAATGGGTGTCGCTGCTCTCTCGTGAGTGGCCGCAATGCATTAAGTTTCTCCCGGCTCCTCTCTTGTTTCTGGTTCCTTCTGCGTACGCCAAGTGTGTACAGCAATGAGCAAGCACCAGCTTACCTTACAACACTTCATACGCCACTGGTTTGGAAAGCTATTTGAAATATTTTCAGTTTATTTTATTTTCTTAGCGACAAGACAAAATAATAATTTTGTGTTAAGCAAAAACGTAAAAATTTTTATAATGTGGTTGTGTTACATTAGTCAGTATTTTTAAGAGCCGATCATATAATACGAAAAGTAATAATCAGTAATTAAAATTTTTTTCTGTTGCTACGCTCGCGTTCCTACTCAAACCAACCTAGAAAATTTATCGACGCCTGTACAGATAAAGTAAGCGGCATTAAAATGTTAAACCTATACTTATGTGTGGTCTTAGATTTAGGTATAGTCCGTTCACGGTAAATGAGCACTTTCGAAAGCCCTGCTTCAGATCTAATTGTACGCATGTTGTGTATTCTTCCGTCTTATGTAAAATTTACATTGCCATGAGTCTCATCACTCTATTTATGCGTCGGCCAAGTGAAATTGTAAAATTATAAGAAAAGTAAATAATTTAGAAATTTAGTAACTTTTACACTTCGACGCATTAAAGAACAGAAAGCAAAAACAATAATTTAACTTATCACAAATGTTTACCCAACACTTGTTATTTGACGTTAAGATGTGGAACTACTTTCCATCCATCGTTATCAACTTAACTGGGCGCATGTACCACGGTGCGCCTGTTAAAATATATGCAGGCAGGGGCAGTGACTTCTTTATAAGAATAATTTAAAAAGTGCTCACTTTATCTGTACGAAGAGTACCCAAACATTCTGCATCTGAACTGCGCCATGTACTTCGTTTCCTCCCATGGAGCTTCGTTCATTTAACTTCTTCCTTGAGTGACCAGTAGCTGATTCTGTAATTCGTTAGGTGTGAAATATCGATCGGTAAGTAATGTTTACGAGAAATTTCGTCACCGTTCACCTAAGAGTGACGTCTGGTTATCTCAGAATTCCTTATCGTATCGAAAAATATTTTTAACTACGCTGTGGGGAACACGAGAAAACTTACTATCTTAACGAGGGTTCCCTCGGTAAAGTTTGGATTAGAGTTGTATTGCTGAAGTTCGTAAATAATCAGTTGTTAGTTGGACGATCTCCTAACACTCTTAACTTAAACTAGAGTAAATTGAGTCACAACAGTAAAATCCGCAAATAAGCTTAATTAAAAACACTCCCTGTCGAAGATGAGTAATGAGTTAGTTTGGCGTAACGTAAAACGGACGATATTTGAAAACAGCTATTACATCGTAAATTGAAACCTTTCGAATTAAGTTGCAAAGCGCAGAAACGGTTTAACCTCTGACTTAGGATAGCTTTTAAACCTTGCAAGTCATTTTCGAGAGCACGGAATATTCTTTTCTTTCCCAAACGCAAGATACTGTTACGTGGCGAAAGGCATGCGCTTACGTTACTGTTAAACAATTCATATCATCGAACAATATACTGTGTGTTCCCGTGTTGTAGTGTTTCCCTGCGTGTGTAGGTTGAATGTCTATATTTCGGTTTGGAGGTTTGATGCCAAACAACTCGTAAATTAATTTGTAGAATTTTTAAATATAACTATTATTTTAATAAATACTTCTGATTAATATTTTGAGTGCACTGCAAAATTTTAAAAATGAAAATAGAATTACAATGTGTTACTAAACTTATGCACGTGAATCAACCGGGTTCACAAATACACCTACTTTTTCTGCTAAGTCTTATAGTGGTTTTGTGTAACGCGTATTTCAAGGATAACTGTCATAGTTATAATGCAAAATTCCGTATTGTCTAGCAATAGCTGTAAATTTGTGTTGTAAAATAATTATTACAGATAAGAGTTTAGAAAAATACATAATTTATATATGAATCGAAATAATATTACATACTACGATATGATTGCATATGGCTGTTAAAAATAATTACAGAGGCCGTGTGTGAACGCAAGAAATGAACCTCAAATTACTTAGTACAGACTCAACGACACTACGAAGACAGCTCAAAACTGTTTAAAATTACCTATTAATACATTTTTGTTCTAACTTTGGAAGGTTCTTAAATCTCTTACGCGTTTTACGAGCGTTCTTATTACATTTATAATAATTTGCGGTGCATTGAAGCCACGTGGCATTTTTACTTATTTGATAAATACGATGATGGGTAACGTTTGGATTCGCCATGGTGATTGAGAAAATTGCTAGACAAACATCAGAACACTGTACCTCCTTAAATGCGTTCTTTTAGTTTTCGATTATAAAAAAAAATCCTAATATATTTGCTCGTTGATGTAACATTTTCTTTACAGCTCTGTTTTTAGCTCTCGTGCTCTCTTGTTAACGTCTCGCAAACGATAATTGGCCGGTTGACTGTGTTAACTGGAATAAAAAAGTACACTATATAACATTTTACAACCCTTTTCTGTGGGGTATAAAATGATTATTCTGTCTTTAAACAAGGGAGCCTTATATATGTTAAGTTTAGTATTTAATTTTAATCATTTTAAGGGCATATTAGTTGTACTGTTACAAATTTTTTTTGTATTCTGTATCTAAATAACTTAAAAAAAAACAGCCGTAGAACTGAGTTTATTAGCGTGTTCATAAATCGTGTTATTTTGTTTGTCTGGCGGCTGGGTTGGTGAAGACGACATGTTCTTGTCACTTGCCGCATGATGCTCGAGTGTCGGTGCACGACTGCTCCATTGCTAAGCTCAACCGTAACAAACGAACACTGCGAGTTGGAGCGTCGTTTTACTCAACCCGCCCGCGAGCTACAACTACCTACGTACTTCCACGAGCAGGAACATGCCTCAAGTTTCATAAAGAAAAGCGAGGGAAATGTATTGTTTTGCTTCATATTTGGCGATGGTACAAGTTGAGGAGCAGCAAGTTGGGNGTGAAGACGACATGTTCTTGTCACTTGCCGCATGATGCTCGAGTGTCGGTGCACGACTGCTCCATTGCTAAGCTCGACCGTAACAAACGAACACTGCGAGTTGGAGCGTCGTTATACTCAACCCGCCCGCGAGCTACAACTACCTACGTACTTCCACGAGCATGAACATGCCTCAAGTTTTATAAAGAAAAGCGAGGGAAATGTATTGTTTTGCTTCATATTTGGCGATGGTACAAGTTGAGGAGCAGCAAGTTGGGNATAAAGAAAAGCGAGGGAAATGTATTGTTTTGCTTCATATTTGGCGATGGTACAAGTTGAGGAGCAGCAAGTTGGGTCCTCTCAATCATGGCTTCTGTATCAGCTTCGGCCGGGAGACTTATTAACACGTGGGTGTATGAGTTCGTGGTCCTGTATGGTGGAACGAAGCCGTCACGCATTGTTTTTGATAAATGGCTTGCGTCATTGCGAAAGCACGTGAATTACACGTCGACCCTCAAACCCTCACACACGAAACACAATGCAAATATTCATCGAACGGTTATCACATACGCTTATTTCCCCCTCCCCTGATTCTCTCACTCTATGTATACAAAGTATAAAGAATTTGCATTATGATTATGTTAGTTGATTCTGCTGAATATAGTGCGTGAAGCTACATGATGTTGTTACAGCGCCAAATTTAGAATGTCGAATTCATTAATATTCAATACAAACCTCAAACCTACATGCTTTTACAAGTTTCGAGTCTGAAAAAAACGCGATCTAGTAATTATAACGACTCGTTTGTAGCCAGTGGTATGGGAATAAAACATCAATTAAGGAAAGTTATTAATTTGTGTACTATATTAAAAATCTAAAACCTAGACGTTTGTACGTTTTAATATTTTTAATGCACACGCAATATTCGTTTTTGAAAATTGTTAGATAACAAAAGCTTATGAAATACAAGGCCATTTCCCATAATATTCTCCAGAAACTTTTTTTTTNTTGAAAATTGTTAGATAACAAAAGCTTATGAAATACAAGGCCATTTCCCATAATATTCTCCAGAAACTTTTTTTTTTTTATGTATTAATTGTTTGAATCCAATATTAGTTACCTTATAAACAACTCAACATTAGTTACATTATTTCAAATTCCAATTTTTCGTCAATTTGCTAACATTGCTTCTGGAAGCAAAATATGAAAAACCTATCTCACACTTCACATACATACACACACACGCACATACATATTTATATATTTTATACAGGTTGTTTTTGAAATGAGTGGAGAGTGCAAGGTGGTGTCAAGACGAGTGTTTTGATTTATTGGACATGATGTCGGAAAAGCATCCCTATGCTACAAATAAAATAAAACTCAATACGCATATGCCGTAAGCAATAATTATTATTTAAGAGCATGAAGCACAGTCACTCAAAGCTAGTTGACATGGAAACCGCTAGTACAGTATTACAACAAATGTTAAAAACGATGGCCGTTGACCTGGTTGCACGGCGGCGTACAGTAGCGCTGTACTCGGAGCAGCACGTGTGGCAGTAGTTATAATTTACGTTAACGACTTGACTTTGCCAAGTGTGTTTATTGCAGCAGAGCATTACTATTCCCGACTTCCTTGCCATCGTGTTGTGGACAGACGAGGCACTCTTTCCTCGCGAGGGCATCTTCAACAGCAACAGTGCGTCTTGCGTTTTATTTTATTTGTAGCATAAGGATGCATTTTCGACACCATATATATTACATCAAAACACTTGTCTTGTCACCCCTTTTTTATACCCAAAATATCTGCACTCATTTCAAAACATCCCTCCTCTCGCCTTGTGTGTGTGTGTGTGTGTGTGTGTCCGATGTGGGCGTATCCGTTTGCTGACTGTCTGTGTGACGATGTGGAAGCCGGCATGAAGTCCGATCAGTTTCGCTGATGGCTGTCAAGTTTGACCATTTTCGAGACTCATGAAAGCTGGAATTTGCGGTCATTAGGAACGACTGTGTTGCTCGGATAACTAGGAACGGAGAAGGAATTACTGCGGTAAGAAAGGGCAATACGAACATTCGAGTGAACTTGTAAAACCATGTAATACCGAAATCAGACTGGCCGGACCTCAAATGGAATCCGGGTCCTTTCGAATGCGAGTAGAGTTTGTTATCACTGCGCCATCTTGCTCGTTTCAAAGGGACCCAAGTTCTACAATTAATAAAAACTTGCAGCATCGACAAAATGATTGACGGTCCAATGCCAGATAAAGAATTGCTCTAATGGCAAAAAATATTTTACCTCTCACAAATAAGTTTATTGCGTAATTATTAAAGGCGTTACTTCGGATAATTTAATTGTACTGTGCTCGTTGAAAACACGTGAACGATTATCCGCAAATAAAGTAAACAAATTTTGCAGCTGGCCCATTTCTTAAACTTATCTGTTCGAACCAAGTACCAAAACATTTTACCAATATGCGCTTGTTATTGTACCTTAACTCCCACAGCTAATGAATAGCTTCCATGGCAGCTATAAGTACTGACAGTAACCAGTTAAGTAGCTAACTGGTTAGGTATGTCATNGCTAATGAATAGCTTCCATGGCAGCTATAAGTACTGACAGTAACCAGTTAAGTAGCTAACTGGTTAGGTATGTCATTAACTGTCAATAAATGGTTTTTGTCACACACACGATGGACTGGAAGAGTTTGGAAGCGTTAGCTTGTCATGTACATTAACAGCGAGTTTGTCGTTGACTCCGAACCCTCCAAAACGTGTTAAATACTCTGAGACTCATTTACAAATTTTANATTAACAGCGAGTTTGTCGTTGACTCCGAACCCTCCAAAACGTGTTAAATACTCTGAGACTCATTTACAAATTTTATGCACGACTACAAGCTTGTAGTCTTTCATGTAACTCAACATTTCGCAAAGTTTTTCAGGTCTCTAATCGTGAGATTTTGCGCGAATGTTTTAGCCGGCAGCCAAAACATCTTCCTAAGTAGTAACGAAAACTTACTTTTTTCAGTACTACTTCATAAGCATACTGTACGGTAGTAAAAATCATGCCTGAGGCCAGCGTTGATTTAGTTTTTGTGAACATCAATGGTTAATATCCTCGGAAGTTTTAAATGTAATTTATAATAATAATTCTCTACTGAAAAAGTCCCGTAAGTCCTTTAAAATTAATTGCGGAATACATAGTGAAAATGTTATTGCTGGTGAAAGCAAATATATTTATTATAATATCATTGATGAAACATTCGCATATCGGAAATGTATAACATAATTAAGTATGTTGTCAAATTAGAAGTAATTACAAGAAAGGTTATGAAATCTCAAGATATAAAACTAATTAATATTTGAACTAAGTACACAAAAGGCTCAAGTACTCCGATTGACTCCGGCGTGTAAGAAAAAGAAAAAAAGTTCTTGTCCGAGCGGTTGAAAGTAAATGGAACGCACTGTAGAGAATGAGAGGGTTGAAAAAAAAAAAGCAGGTTTGTTTGCTGGAAGAGTCTTTTGTCGAAAACGGAGAGGGTAAAAAAATAGGCAGCCCCAGCCTTCATCCCCTAATTACTCCGCAGCGGCCTTTTATCCCCTGTTCTTTTGCTTCGAGCCCGGAGTTGGATGGAAAGCAACTCGCGAGAGGGTGAGCCCCAGTGACCAGATTTTTCTTCGGGCGTAATCGGGCGAGAATTCGAGACGAAATTTGATTACGAAACAAGAATGGGAGCAAGGGTTCGGCGTGGCCTGAGGCCCCGTGGTACGGAAGTAGAGGAAAGGGAATTAATTTTATGGTCAAGCTGCTGTGACGCCAGATATCCCAAGCGTAACGGGTTTTCTTCGACTTCCATTTACTCAGAGGGAGCAAAAAAAAAAAAAAACACGGGACTTAGGCGGCAAGCAATGGGCCTAACATTTCCTCTCTCCGCGAGACTTCTTTCCTTCAAATCCAATCCTGCTCCACATCCCTCCATCCTTTTCTACGCACCACCCGTGGCTCACCTTCCACGTCGTTAGCTAGTCCGAGGACGCACCTAGAGAGCTGCGGCGCAACTGGACTGCACTCTAGCGGGTCCAGTTAGCAGCTTGTACTCACACGCCAACGCACTGGTTATGTTGACAACCGCCACTACGAGCGTCTTCAGCAATCAGCTGTGACAAACACGCCACATTTTCCTTCCCTTTATAAAAACAATATTTGTTTTGGTTGGGTATTTGTAACGTAGGTAATTCTTGCACCTAACAATAAATGTATTCATTGCGAAGAGATTCCACAGCCAGATGTACTCCAAAACACTTCAGTTCATGTTCACTTTCGTGATTGGGTGATTTTAACTGCCACGCGTCTTTGATGTCTGCCGACGACTCACAGACGTGTATGGTGTCGAAGTAACTTCATTCTGACTGGCCCAATCGGGAGAGAAAAGTTTTTTTTTCTTCGTAAAAACACACGCCGAATAATAAAAGCTAAGTTGCAAGACTGCACTCAGGCTATTGAAGTCTAGTTTGCGCGAAAAAAAANAACACACGCCGAATAATAAAAGCTAAGTTGCAAGACTGCACTCAGGCTATTGAAGTCTAGTTTGCGCGAAAAAAAATGGGTGGCCCTAATCACCAGTCTTTATGCCTGCTTCGTAAGGCTTATTTCTGTTATGCTTAGAGGTGCNAAAAAAAATGGGTGGCCCTAATCACCAGTCTTTATGCCTGCTTCGTAAGGCTTATTTCTGTTATGCTTAGAGGTGCATGTATTTTGCGAATTCTTTTGGCAGTGACTTCTGGGTCATTTACACACTCTGGCAAGTGGTTTCTTCATTGATTATACTTAGTTGCTCGTGATACTATCACGACATTTCTCCTTATGTATTGCTGACTGAAGAGCCATTCAGGGCGTGGCCAAGCAACTGTACTTTATAAACTAGAAAGGAGCACAAGTCTGACCTATTACATAATAAGTTGCGAAATTCATGGACCTCTCATTTACTTCATATTATAGAGAAATGAACGAGGCAAATAATAAATTCAAATTATTGCGTTTGACCTGGAAACTTACGAAGTACAGTCGGAACTATTTTCTGCCGCTATACGACTGTCCGGCGAAAAGCTTCGACTTTACCTTTGGCAATGTTTATAGTTTCTATTAACTAGTAATGTATAGGGCCACCCATTTTACGCGGAAATATTTAGGCGCAAACTAAACCTCAATAGCCTGAGTGCACTGTTGCAACTTTCCTTATATTATTGACCGTGTTTTTTTACGAGACGTCTTTTCTACCCGAATGGGCCAGTCAGAATCATGTTACCTCGACATTACACGTCTGTGAGTCGTCGGCAGACATCAAAGACGCGTGGCAGTTAAAATCACCCAATTACGAAAGTGAACATGAACTGAAGTGTTTTGAAGTACATCTGGTTGTGGAATCTTTTGGCGAACAACGGGCGCGCCAATAATGGACAAAGAATATAACAGGTGGTAAAATAATAATGGCGTGTGGGGAGTGCCCGCAGGGCAAGGCAACACCCTCCGAGTGACGGTCTTTCCTGCTGGGACCTGTAGGTGACCGTCATCCCCGAGCATGGCAGAAATGAAACATTAGAATGGAGCGGCGCTGGATTGCAAGGGCGGGGAAACAGGAGTACCCCGAGAAAACCTGCCGGCAAGCGGCATCGTCCAGCACGATTCCCACATGCGAAGATCTGGGAGTGAACCCGCGGGGATCGAACTCGGATCGCCGTGGTGGGAGGCGAGCGCCCTGGCCACTACGCCGCCGCTGCCCCCATAATAGGTGGTAAAAACACTGTCACAAAGTTGCCATCTCCCAGGTTGGCCACAGCGCGGAGAGGTTATGTCGCAGGCTCAAGGCAACGTGCGGAAGTGTGGGGGGAGTGGAATGTCAAAGAGGGCGAGAGGGTGGGGGAGCACCTTCTTCGCGAGGTCAGTTCTGCGGTCCGACGATGCGGCATTCCAAATAGCAACGTTGCGACGCCGCAGCAATTGAAGGCACTATAAGAACACAGAGTAGACAAGTACACAGATACGAAATAGCACGGCGGTTCCTTTGATGTAGTCGTATCCATTCTCTAATTACTGGCTGCGCAAGGCTCTGGGAACGGTCCTTGCATCTGATTGGCTACCGCGGGATGCGATTGGTTCCATATTGGCTGGGCTGCCGGCTGGCGAGTGTGTTATCAGGCGCTGATTGGGGAACGGCGTTCGAACCTGTTGTTGAACAGTGGCGCCATTTTGCTGGCATTTGCGGGTGGAGTTCGCTGTATTAGCGGCTGTTTCATGTCTGTTTTTTTTTAGTAGGGCCTACTCTATAGTAAGAATAACCTGGGAAATGTCAAAGAGCAAACAACTTTACAATAACGAGATTTTTTATTAAAAGTAACCGATCAAAAGTTGAACCACGTGTCATATTGTGACGCACGTAAAGTTCACTGGAAATAGATCCTCAACTGCAATCACAGATGTAAACTTTTCATTACATCTTGTCAATAATGACCTCTATCAGAGATTTATCGCAGCTAAATTTTACTGCTAAATTTATTTTTTAGACTGCTTTGTTTGAAGCTATGCTTCCTATTTGATAGGGCCAATGAAAATTTCCTCGCTTTAACAACGTGCCTCTACAGTGATGGACAAAAGTATTCGCCCTCTTGCATTTACAATAATAACATGTATAATATGCCATGTTCCGCTCATAGATATACAATTATAAATGAATGTTATCCTACGTGTCTACGCGCAACAGTACGAGAAGCAACGAGCAAGTACACTTAAGTCTCATATTATGATGTGTCGCTGGGGACGCCTGGACAAAAGTATTCATCCGCTAGTGTGCATGGGCTATTTCCGCTAACATGTATCAGTTCTGCGGCTTCAGTTGAGTTCCGTGGTCAGATAGTGAATGTTCGACCTGCTGCAGTGGAGAAGTTGCGTGATATGGGGCGAAAATTGAAGGAAACGTCCGTTGAAGAAACGGGAACTATAACAAAACTTAGATCAGAAGGAAAACCATTTTCTGATATCGCAAAAATTGTGGGAAAAAGTTTTTCGACCACCAAAAGTGTTGAATAAAGATTTCAGGATCAAACCGTGGTCACCAGCAAGGAAAGAAGCGGCCGTCCGCAGAAGTTATCACACAGGGAGCAGAGGTATGTGGTGAATTCTATTAAAAATAATCAAAAAACGAGTTCATCCGACATTATAGCTCAAGTGAACAAATATTTACAAGAACATGTTACGTCACGGACTGTATGAAGGGTTCTCAATCGTTCTGAGTGACATGCTAGGGTGCCACGAAAAAATCCCTACATTAATAAGACGAACAGGGCTAAACGGCTGCAGTTTTCGAAAGAGTATGTGTAGAAAAGATTTTTTCTGGGAGAAAGTTTAGTTTTCAGTTGAAAGTAATTTAAATATTTATAGCAATAATGCTAGAATGTTGGTGGGGCGCAAGTTAAACACTGAGTTTGAACAAAAGGACTCGCAGACCAAAGGTTAATAGACGTGGTGGGGTCATGATTTGAGGGTGCATGTCAGCCTTAGGAGTGGGGGAACTGGTGATCATCGCAAGGAATATGGACAGATTCGTGTATCTTCAAATACTCAAAGATAATCTTTGGAATAACGCAGAAAAACTAGGCATTGCAAGTGATTTTCACTGTCAATACGACAATGACCCCAAGCATAAGGCGAAAATTGTACGTCTGTGGCTGCTTTACAACACTCCACATACTTTGAAAACACCTCCTCTGTCACCAGATGTCAATCCGATAGAACATCTGTGGAGTGAGTTGGAGCAAAGGCTGGGAAAACAACACATCACCAGCAAACCATAACTGAAAGAGTCAGATCAGAAATAATGGAAATATATTGGCTCGAATATTAAATAGAACCTTGTGCATTCCATGGAAAAAAGTATTACAGTAATAAAATACAGGAAGGGTATGCAAACTAGTTATTGAGATCAATTATAATGCTTTTGTTTTGTAATAGTCAGGGTATGGACGAATATTTATGTCTACGCAAGAAATGTCCCTCAAGGAGNTTATAATGCTTTTGTTTTGTAATAGTCAGGGTATGGACGAATATTTATGTCTACGCAAGAAATGTCCCTCAAGGATACTTCATTTATTATTTCCGTTATCTGGACCAAATAAATTCCTTTTCTACAATAGGAAGGTTTCATTTATCTATTCCTGAGACCTCTTCAGACAATCACTTGTTAATTATTTCCATTGTAGATACAATATTGATATTTCTCTTACCATTCTCTCTGGGCGGATACTTTCGTCCATCACTGTATTCTGGTCAGCAAGCAGGTAGGGCGCGTCAAAGATATATAACCTAATCATTGATGAAGCAAGACTGTGAAAAACATGCTGATATGAAATAACTTTACGAAATACCACCAGCTTTAATCATGCGAAAATAAGTAGTTTTGAATATNTTATAATGCTTTTGTTTTGTAATAGTCAGGGTATGGACGAATATTTATGTCTACGCAAGAAATGTCCCTCAAGGAGACTTCATTTATTATTTCCGTTATCTGGACCAAATAAATTCCTTTTCTACAATAGGAAGGTTTCATTTATCTATTCCTGAGACCTCTTCAGACAATCACTTGTTAATTATTTCCATTGTAGATACAATATTGATATTTCACTTACCATTCTCTCTGGGCGGATACTTTCGTCCATCACTGTATTCTGGTCAGCAAGCAGGTAGGGCGCGTCAAAGATATATAACCTAATCATTGATGAAGCAAGACTGTAAAAAACATGCTGATATGAAATAACTTTACGAAATACCACCAGCTTTAATCATGCGAAAATAAGTAGTTTTGAATATNAAAAACATGCTGATATGAAATAACTTTACGAAATACCACCAGCTTTAATCATGCGAAAATAAGTAGTTTTGAATATATACGGGATATATATAGTATGTATACGGTATATGTATATATATGTATACGGGATGTATCTAAATTAGACCAATACACTAAGGCTGCAGATTGATCAAGAAAAAATAATTTGAAATCATATATACGACATAAGGTCTAAAGTGAATACCAGGGGCGGTACACATCTTTGACGTTGGACCTTGGACCTGACATTATTGTTTATTGCAAATATCGGAGAAAATATTTAAGATGGAACACCGAGTGTCCGGATAATGCGTAACTGAACAAAGATATGCAAACACCACAATACCTGTCGGTATCATCAAATTATTTCATGTAACTAATCACGGTTACTACCCTTACGCTGCAGCGTATTCTGGATTTAAATAATGAATTAATAATCCACATGTCACAGTTAACGAAAAATATCACCTTGTGTAAATACCCTAACCTTGCCGTTTTCGATTAATTCGTGTTTTTCTTTCAAAATAATACTAACCGATACCTGGCAGGTGGGGTAGGCATAACGCCCAACAATACGCTGATGTGACTAATAAAGCGAAGGAAAGATTCCAAAGAGAGGTAGATAACAGTGGCGCTGTAATAAACTAGTTGTTAAGTTCCAACTTCCAAAATGTGTACCACCTTTACATTTCATTCTAGACCATTGATCCTTCTTCTTTATTCGTAATTCTGCCGAAGTTTATCGGTCGAATTTTGATACAGCCTATATATATATTTTTTTAAGTGACCTTACACATTTTCTTTAGTATCAGTGTTTCATAAAATGCGTGTTTATTATATAACCTCTCTAAAATCTTCAATGNACCTTACACATTTTCTTTAGTATCAGTGTTTCATAAAATGCGTGTTTATTATATAACCTCTCTAAAATCTTCAATGACTAAACGCTATAGCGCAAAAAAAATTTGTAATCGTAAAATTGAAATTCGGACATTTCGTTTGTATTTACCAGGGCATTATAAAAACGCCACTTTAAAAAATATATCTAGCAAGTGAATTATAAATAAGTATAAAAACTGTAATGAAGCAATTGCTTTGTAAATTATGTTGCTCATGTAAGACCGCTTTGATTGTAGTAAACTTAACTGTATACTCGGTAATGTAACAGTCAATAATGAGAGGTGTAGAGTACAGCAAGTACTACGACGCAGTTCTGGCGGAAAGGACGGTGGTTCAGTGCGAGTCTAGACATTCACAACTGTTGTCCTTGAAGGTGACTCGTTTATAGCTTGCATACCTAGTCGGTAAATTTGTAATATTCTTCAAGTGAAGAATAATAAACATGGACCAACATAAATAAGTTTTCTTTATCGGAATAGGACATTTAACGTTGCTGGTTTAACAGCAGCTCAGTGAAAAGCACATGACTTGTGCAAGTGTTAGTAATACTTGGGGCCAGTAAAAGGCTGGGCACTTGACGCGAAAGGCACGAAAGTATTTGCCCGGGCCGCAGACAGTAGGATCGCCCAGCCGCTTCTGTACACACGATGCGCACACTTGAATGAGCAGTTTCCACAGGCTCTTCGGGCCAGCGCTAATAACGTTCGGACCAGGGCGAACGCTCGTGTTTGATTCGCAAATATTTGCTTGTTTGAGTTCTTGATATGGCCCTGGTGGATCGCCGGCGAGGTGGGGAGAGGTGGAGTGGGTGGTACAGAGCGGGGCCGGGGGGCAAACAGTAATTAACATAATTCTGACGGGGCCGGCGAGGGCCAGCGCGCTGAGGGGTCGTCGTGGCGCCTNGGGGAATGTCTCTTCGAAGCACGCGAAACGCAGTACGGGCTATTACCTAAGGGTGGCCTTCCACTGACTGTCGAATGGGGCCGGCTTACTTTACCCTGACACTGGCCAGAATCGAAAAAACCTTAGAGTTTCAAACCATGTAACGCCAGCTTTCAAAATAATAGTACACATAAAAATATTTTCTACCATTGTAGTTTTTTTTTAATGAAGGCAAAGTCTATGTTGGTGTATTGGACGAGACATATCGTATTTGTTTGCAGACTAATCACATATGTATTTTGGAGAGACAGATTCCCGATGGCTCAGTCAAATGGGGGAAACAAATTAACATAAAGACAGCAGCCAATAAAGATAAAATATCTTCAGATGTGTACACGGTGCATTGAAACTTGTCAAGTAGTTTACCCCCCCCCCCCNTTCCTTTCAGAACAGCTAGGTGACGAAACACTGTCTCTATTCGCGCTGTATAGTGACTCGCGTTCGGGAGTCCCTGTTGTAGATCCCAGCGGGTTGCTGTGAGGTCGTGAGGACTGTTGTATTTTCCTTAGCCAGTTTACGCCGTTACATGTATAGCGGCTTCAAATATTCGCGATATCAGTAACCTGCATGCTTCACTCCGCAGCCATTCAAATACTAGAACACAATCTACTAGTCCGTTGGTCACATCCCAAGCAAGTAGCCAGTGTTTCCCTCGACCGTGTTGTACGGGGCTCGGTCTTTTTCTTCATGCAAGTTTGATATTCAATAACTGTATTTTTGGTAACGTCTAAAGAACTATAATCAGACTGAAGAGAACTGAAGTTTACTTTGACCTCAAATTATTCCTCAAAATTCTCAGGCCCTTATTATTAAAACACTGAAACATATTTTGGATTTAAAATACATATAAGGTATGTTTTGTACCTGGAGTATTATAATCATCCCTTGTATGTTAGTATAAATTCAACATTTCCTTTGAGCTTCAAAGTTTTGGAGATATGTCATAAAAAATCAAGAGGTTTTATTAGTAATAGGATTTACCCTTGACGAGATTGCAGAATGAACACCTTCGTGTACCCGTTAGAAGAAAGTTAATGTGAATCATTACATTTTTTCAGCCAGTAAAATAAGAGCTTTGTCAGCCGTGGGGAATAAAAGAAAACAAGATTAAAACTCAGCAACTAGTTTTGGAAAGCTCTGTTGTAATGGTTGGGTCCAAATAATTCAGGGAAATGGAAGCCGTAATATATTTATCAGTTCCTGAGCCACAGACCTCGTTGCCCGTTTATTTGTAATTGTTACCTGTGACAAAGAACATACAGCGTGTTCTGAAATAATGTCCCACAGGTTTGGAATGAGATCACTGGTTAGATGTTATATATATGTGTATATATATACACACACACACTTGTGGCCGTGAACGCTCCGTGTGAGATCACCTAGCGAAGAACAAAGTTAACGGAACTCCAGTTTAAACAGAAGGTCCCACAGGACGAACAGTCGCAGCAGCTGCAAACATAGGAGCTTCCACGTAGACTCTTATAAAGAGTTGTGCAGAACATAATGAGGATGTGCACGTTATGTAATGAACTTGCCAGTCGCCAATTCGTAAACTTCTCTTACAAACTACAGAATATTATAGAATAAACTCTCAGTACTCAGCAATAAGAAGTTCAATTTCTCCTGACATAAAAGCGAATGTTTGAAATATAGCGCCATAGGAGCGAGTGAAGAGATTTGAGCGGCTCTTAACAGCGAGGTCTTGAGAGCCGAAAAGGGTGAAGTGAGGTCCATACGGATCAGGGCCGAAATGAAAGGGTGGGGGAAGTGGGAGATCCCCGAGAAAACCCGCCGGCCTGCAGCATCGTCCAGCACGATTCCCACTTGCGAAAATCTGGAGTGAACCGGCCGGAGATTGAACCATGTTTGCCTTGGTGGGAGGCGAGCAGTCTAACCGCTCAGCCACCGTGGCCACAGCGCCATAAGAATAGCAATACTAACCCACAGTTACAGTTTTCTTCCCCCGCATGAAGCGTTTCAGCCCACAAGAATAATAAGTAAACATTATCACTTCGGTCCGCTGAAACCCCTACCAATGTGTGTGATCTATCATTTGCATCCTATACTGCGCGTATATGGACATATGGTAGTCTCAGTGGTTTAGTCAGTGACTTCCCACTTCTGAGGTCGCCGGTTCGATACCAGGCTCCGGGGGGTGGAGAGTGTAATCGGACATCGCCGTGGTGAGGCGGTTTTCTAGGGCCTGTACTGTTTTCTACCCCGTATTCATTCTGCACTCCCCTAACGTCTCACCTTCACAATTCTTTGGGCTGGCTGGCGACAGATCTGTCTCTCGGGTAGGGCTACCGCCTCCAATTAACCAAAGCAGTAAAACCATACATGTCCTTGCCTCAAGCGGCAACCAGGTGTAAATTTGAATTTTGTCAGCTGCGTGTGTGTATGTGTATATATGTGTGTGTATATATATATATATAAACTTCACCTGAAAACGGCTAAACTTATATGTGAGCGATCTCTTATTTTTTTGCCCAAACATTAATTTTTTTTCTAAAATATATGGTACACTGCATTACGAGTCTGTGTTATTAATGGGGTTGATAACTAATTGCTGCTCCTGGTATTCCTATTTCTGTTACAGCCGAATATACCCAACAGACCGACAGGATTTTACCCCAACAGACGTTTAGTCGTAGATATTTCGCCCAATAATTTGCAACCATCCCCAACTTCACAAACAGGTGTTTCGCCCACAAGCCTTTACCCTAAAATACATTTCGTCTATGGTGTCCCAACTGAAACCTTACAAAACAAACAGTTATCGAAAGAAAAATCCAAACTAACGGGAACAATGCTTGAATCGCGTCTGACCGACTTATGACAAGCTCGCTCTACTCCTGGACAATTATTGGGTCCGAATTTTGCTACAGTCACAGATTTAGTCAATCTTAGGCTGCCTGGTAATGCTCTGCCCCTTCTCTCCCATTCACAGGCCTCGGGTTGTGTCAACGTGCGCTGTATATCTGGCTGCATCACCTTGCGTAATCCTTTTCTGTTAGATGAGATAAAAAGTTTCGCAAACTTCCGTGTGTGCAAAACGGCACCAGTAGGTACAAAAAACACGACGGTGCATCCACGAAACAAATACGAAGTAATACAGTTTTGAGAAGATTTCCGTCATTCTACGGGAAAATTCTGGTAACATTGTTTCAGAACTCTCCATAAAATTACGGGAACGTTGCTTTCCTAATAACGGATTTTCTGTGAGTTTTACAGAACCTTTCGAGAATACACAGAACCTCTCCATAAATTTGTTAAGTTGCCGTTTCTCCACTTCCAGTTCAACCAAAAAAACAATACAAAAATCTTCAAATTTCCTTTGCGGGTGTTTTCCTGTGTATAGAAAAGATATACATATGTACGTAATTTTCTGGAGATAGATTTAAACACGGTTCAAAAGTTTTGGAATTCGGAACAGCAGAATGATTATGGGAAGTCGGTCACAAGAAGACGGGGGACCTGAGTCGGTGCCGGCCACCGCAATCTTGGAATTTCCCTTTTTCCTCAAAATTTCCCATCTTCCCTAAAAAAAGCTCCGACACCTCCCACACCCAGTGGCAAAAACCAGCCGCAGAAAGGCATTTTCCAATCCACTTGGAGGATTTGGAAGGCTAGTTTTTCAGGGCGAAGCAGTGGCGGCCATATTGGTTTTAAAGGGTCACCCAATAGCCAGGTGCTAGACCTTTAACTGACCACGGTGACCTTTGTCCTTGAACCCAAAAATTTGTAAAAAAAATCCCAAAAATTATTAGAGTTTATAAAAAATTTTATGTAAAATATTGTTAGAAATTATTTTTTTTAAATTATTTTTAAAAACTTACATTTCCGGAGGTCTACCACAGCACCACGTCTAGCAGACGACTGACTCCTCTCCAATCAATCACATTGCATTAACATTCCTCTCCCCTACCTACTCACCTATGCACATTCTATGGAATGCACTCCACCCTCACATTGTTTTTTTAGTTTGTCATTGATTTACGTTTTCATCACCTATATGGCACTGATGACTCCGACCAACATGTTAGAGCTGGATGACCTTCACCTTGACCTCACATCTCTGACCTTTACCTCGTGTTTGCACCCAAAATTAAATTCTATAAATTTTTATAAAATAAAAAAAATAAAAAAATTAATAAAGGCCTGTTTTTTATCAATCTCTCCATCAATCAGCACCGCAATCAGCACTACAATCAGCACTGCAATCAGTGATCCACGCCAATCCACAACAATCCACACACCAGTCCACATACCAGTCTACACACCAATCCACACACCAATCCACACACCAATCCGCACACCAATCCACACACCAATCCGGACACCAATTCACACCAATCCGTACCAATCCACACCAATCCACACCAATTCATACCAATCCACACCAATCCATACCAATCCAACCAAATCCGTAGCAATCCGCTCCACAATCTGCTCCGCAATACTCCTCCGCAATCCACAGTCCACAGCAACCCATGCCAATTCTTCGATCAATCCCAATCCTTCGATCAGTCACAATGCTTAGCAATACTCCTCCGCAATCCACAGCAATCCATGTCAATCCTTCGATCAATCCCAATCCTTCGATTAATCCCAATCCTTCGGTCGATCCTTCGATCAATACTTCGGTTTGTCCCCCACCCATATTTATAGAAATTATATTCGTTCGCCAACTGTTTCCAAATTTGTACATGTCGACAGAATTAATGTTTTGTATGCAGTCAACTATCCATGCATTTCTATACTAAAGTATTAATTATCATTCTATATGCATATATTTCCGTTAATAATCGAGTGCTCATAGTACCACTTAAAGTTGAGGAAAAAAAGGACACAACACACAAAAATAAAGGAAAACCAATTATTTTATAATAATAATTTACTATTGTTTTGCAATTACAATTTCAGAAGAAAGCAGTTCATCACATCATGCGATATATCCCCGTTCTTTCAGTTTGCTAATGATTGAAGATATCTCAACAAGGCGCGAGAAATACCCACTTTTTTTAAGTCTATTAACAAGTTCATTCGGGTCTTCAGGAAATTGGTAGCTAGTATTCTCAGAATATTCTGCTTTATTCATCTCGCTTGCTGAAGTAAATGTGTTGAAGGGCGGTGTCAGTGTATCGAGAAAATCGTAATTATCGTATTCGGCACTATCACTGTCTTCATGTTCATTTTCATCAATGCTCTCTTCATGGTCATCTTCGCCTCCTGTTTTGTATTCTATATTAAATTTGCTTTCCTTTGTAGCAGGAGTTGTATGCTCATCAGTATTTAGAGCCGACGACCGTTTATTTTGAAGTTCGTCGACTTCACGCGAAAGTCTTGCAAGTGTACATTCCACACAAACTGACTCTTGTGCACTCATTCCGTCTTTAGCATTAACTGTCTCATCATAATCACATGTCGAATCGGTACCCATCGATGCAGCAAGAGGTATTGCCGTCAACACTTGCTGACTCCCAGTAGACGAATCCTTGCAGATCTCCGTATGTTCTTTCAATGTATCGCCTTGCACAAACTGCATGAGACAAATGTCGTAATGCTTCATCGCGCGAAAAGGGCTCTTCTTACAGGCCGTTCTCTCATGCCGACGAGCATTTTGACCATAGGTGAAAACTCGATTGCAGAATCGGTACTGGCGAAAACCAGTTAGCGATGATGCAGGTTGTAGCTCCATGATTGTTGAGGTCAAAGCCAGGCCTTCGTATTCGCAATTCATCTTCGTGGTATGACGAGGGAGCGCTTCCAAATTGATGTTCACGTCACGGTGTCAGAACGTAAACTAAATACGGTTCTTTTTACAGCAAAGAGCCTAGCTTCTGCCCACAAAAGGACTTCCACCATAAAATGTATACGTAAAAAAATATGGGAGCACTCTGAGAAAACCCACATACTCGTTTGCCCCAGAAGAAAACACGCAGATAATTATTAATATATAAATATGGGAATATAAAATTATTGTGTTAACGATTATACACAGAGGTGAAAAACGACAGGAGCTCGCGATTACAAAGGGTTCCGAACCAGTTGGCCAGCTACAGTGGTTTGTAAAATAATTTAGTGCAAACTATTTACTTAACTTTCCGTTGTTTCTACAGTATAAAACATAGTACACCACGTACTGTAACAAACAGTATTACAAACGGTACAAAACATTCGTCTCTCCTTCCCTTATCATCCGCTCCACAGGTCGCGGGTAGTAGGAGGTCGTACGGACCCTATTCGCAGTGCTTCGATAGCTGCTAGGGGGAAAAAACACAAAACCAGAAATATTTTGAAGCTCTTCATAATGAAGATTAATTTCATACATCTTTTATTAACAGTAGAATTTATTAAATACCAATGATAAAAACGACACGAACCATTAAAAGTAATAATTTGTCTTTACGCAATGTTTTAAAAACTTAACATATTATTGTGTGTGTGTAATTAAAAAAATTAATGTTTTTTATAAATTGAGGATTTTACGAGTTTATGTTGAACAGGAAAGTACCATCACACAGAAATTAAACTCCCGCTGAAGGAATAATGCTTCCTGTTTGCTTAACAATAGTTGTGGCTTTGAAAATTTATGGGAAATCTAGAAGGACGTAAATAACAGCTCAGATATTTCCCTCTGAAATCAATTTGTAATCAAACTTTAAACAAATATAATATTTCCAGTTATTTTCCAATTATAAAATACATAATAATTAAAATAATATATTTACTTTCTTTAGAAAGAGAATAATTACTAAACAGTTATAAGATATTTGAAAGAAATAGTACAAATGCATACATTCCATGTGTAGGAAATTTCACGGAAAGAAAGTTAAACGTTTACTACTATCGTGTATTTACAAATACAGCCGAACTTGTAATTTTACGTTTGTATTGCTAAAAAATAAGACAGGGTTGAAATTACAAACGAAATTTAATTGTTGTGGATAAAGAAACCAATAGGCCTACGGTGTAATTTCGCCACATATAGTAATTACAATTTGACACAACTACGTGTTCAGTTAGTAGTATATTGTATAAATTACTTTTAGAGTATTTTTATTTGAGACATAGTAAAATCAATTAAATTGGTAAGTGTAAATTACACTGACGTCGGTGAATATTCTGCTGCCACATACACCTGTGTAAAATTAACACAACAAATTTTTCAGTGCACAAAGCGCTTCAGGCCGTGTTCCAGTTGGTTGGCTACAATTTGTTAACAAAACTGTTCATGTGACTGATTTTGTCTGTAATATTAATGACGTATATTTAGCCTACATTCCAAAGGAAAGAAAGGCCTATGAGAACACTTTCCTATCTTTGTGTGGGTAGGTATGTATATGGTGTGTATGTAGGCGTGTGTGTCTAACACAACGTAAACATTCCTGAACGCATGAATCGAATTTCACCAAACACAGTACATATATAGTACTTAGTAAGGACATCCGACTTTTATAGTTTCCGTCCACGCCGAATGCATACTTTCAATAAGGCGGCTATTAAAAAAATTTTAGGTGTTATATAATATATCGGGAACTATTCAACCCGCTTTAAAACCAATATTCTTCGTTGATAGTGTATAATGAAAGCATTAAATTTAGGAGTGTTATTGGTTCCCCATTATGGAAATAGCACCACATGAAAAAATTAACTTTTTGAATATATCTTGGAAACTACTTAACCAATTATCGTATATTTGTCACGGAAGTAAAAATATTGTAGGCCATGTAAACATTTTCAATTTAAATCTATGATACACTTATATTCCAAATTGCGGTTATACAAATATTTTAGTTTTTTTTTTGTATGTCTACCGTACATTTTTTTCCTATTTCAACCAAATTTTGTATGCTTAAAGTATTTATTATACGCATCATATATGCCAAAAATAGCCACTATTGCCCACCATTTTGTAAGATAGCTCCTCATGAATAAATGAAGTTTTATGACATATCGGAAACAATTGACAGATTTCTACCAAATGTGGTAAACAAGCAGTACTGTGGCATGTAATGCAGACTGGTATGTTTTAATTGGGCCAGACAATCATTTTCAAAATGGTGTTTTTATAGTAGCTTTGTGTGCTATATAGTGGAAACTATGTAATCAATTCCAAATAAACATTTTATGCTGCAAATATATACTTATTACAACTAACTAATCTGTATACATAGAATCTCTTTTGTGAGCCGTTTTGTAAAATAGCGTTACATTAACACATATTTTTATGTCATATCTCGGGAAAAAAAATTCTACGATTTATACCAAATTTGGGAAATATTAGTACTGTGACAGGCGATGTTAACTGGTACGTTTTAAGTGTGTCAGATACTGATTTTCAAAATAACGGCCACTTAGCCATTTTATTTTAGTTCGCTGTATCGTTGAAACTAAGTAATCAATTCCATCTTAACATTGTACAATGGCAGCATATATTTCAACTTTCAAATGCGTCCACGCAGTCTCTATTGAGCTCCATTTTGTAAGATAGCATTACATTAAAATAAATATTTTACATGTCATATATCTGGAAAAAATTAACAGTTTACTACCAAATTTGGCAAACAAATAGCGCTAGAGTAGTCCATATATATTAATATGTTTAAGTGTATAAGACACTTATTTTTACAATAGTGTCCATATAAACATTTTAGCCTAGTAAGTTAAATCTAAGAAAATACGAAAAAAATTTCAGGTTACCTTTGAATGCTGGCAGTGAATAATACAACCATCAAATGTGTCTTTACAGAGCTTTATTTTGCAGAAATTTCGTAGGATATAAATTGAAAATATTTACTTTATGTATCATATATTTTGACACACTCAATCTATTCCTTCCAAATTTGGTGAAGAAGTTGTACTACGGTAGACAATATATATATATTTAAAATCTGCCAGACACCTATTTTCAGAATGTCGGTTATATTAACATTATGTGTGACCGCGGCTCCGTTCGCATGGCCAACAGAATTATTGTTTAGTTTTTTTTTTTAAATAAAGTCCATGCTTTTTATACTTTTTCTTGACAAGGTCTGCACTTGCTTTTCAATTTCAATGAGTGCAAGGTGAAAAACTTCGTCCTTCAATGTTGCTTGTGAATTAAATGGTAAAAGTGCTTAGTAATATTTCTCTGTTATAGAAAGATATATGCTACCGTGGAGTTTTTTATGTCTTTTTATTATACACAATTCTTTACTGCGTGATATTGTTCCATATTTAACGGTTTTGACAGCGTATTGCAAGAGAGCGCGCTTGTTGTAAACTTTGTTCCGACTTGATTCACTATTATCGTTACTGCTTATTCCTTATGTTACTTTACGTAACAAAATATTAAACCTGGCCAGAGAACATAGCTATAAAATAAATAAAACACGTAAATGGGATACTTGATTCTCGAGTGATAAGTGCACTAACAGACAGACAGAGAGACGATGAGTTTTATAATATGTATAGAATTTATCTTAGTATACCATATCTACAAAACTATGTAATTAATTATTACTTAACTTTGTATACTAGAAGTATATATAACAATCATAAAATGTGCTTATCCATAACCTTTCCGTCCTTCATTTATGAAGATTGTCACATGAAAATAGGAGTTATAATGCCATATGTCAAGGGCCTATTAACTTCTTCCGACTAAATTTCACATGCAAGTAGTGCTACAATAAGACATGCAAACTTATGTGTTTTAGGTGCGACAGGCTTTTTATTGGCGTTAACATAAAAAAATTTAGATTGGCATATCTTCTAAACATTCAAATAAATTCAACCTAATTTTGTACGCTAACAATATTAATTGGAAGCATCAATTACGCTTACAGAAATAAACTTTTGCCGATTTCTTTCGTTAAATAGTGGATTTAAAAAATGCTGGCAATATACATAATTTATATCAGTTTGTCATATCCATTAAAGAATTCAACTGAACATTGTATGCTGACAGTATCTATAAGAAGTAGAGTATACAGAATATCTTGGTTTAGTTAATTTTGTAAGATATTACCATATGAGAAAATAAATCTTCGATGCAATATCTCGGGAACCAATCAACTGATTTTCAACAAATTCTTCTCACGAGTAGCGCTATAGTAGACAATGTAAACTTACTTGATTTAAATGGCTCATGCACTTATTAAAAAAATGACAGTCCTGTAAATATTTCATGTTAGTTTAACCTATCTACAAAAAATATATTGATTACATCCGAAGTTGGTTCTCTGAATCGTACATTCATAATACAGTTGATTGAACGCTAGCTTATGTTAGGCCTACTATGTTTTTAGTGTTCAAGTCATGGGTATGGCACGTTTGTATTTGTAATTATCTCAATACTTATGTATATGTTTCTAGTTCCATCTCTAATGATATTGCTTTCAACGAGACGTCAAGGTCTACGTTATATTTGAGCCATTCAAAACATCATTAACAATCATTTGCACTCATGTAATGGCAATTAGGCTCATTATTTATTTCAGTAACCTCGTGTTGTTATTTGCATTTTGCATATTGCCACTTTCGAAGCTTAAAAATTACCAGATCACCGCCATGTTAGTTTATCCTACAATTTATGCTTCACTTTATATGTATGTATATGCATTTATATAATGCGCATACAACAAATGTTATTGGGTTAATACGGGAAATAATTTTTTAATAATTATTTGGTATAGTACAGTGAAATATTCTTGAAATGTGTGTCTGTTTATTATCATATTATTTCTTTAGGATCCGTTTATCATCTTAGTTAATTAATTCAAATTATTTTAACGTTACAGTGTTTTAAGTATGGTTTTATAAAGATAAGCAGTTAATGTATTCAACCATCGGATTTTTGGTTATCAAATTAATTATTTAAAATTTATCTGCTTTCACTCAAGTAGTGTTATGCATTGCATGCCTAAGAGTAGTCTGTTCTAGTGTTCCAGTTAAAACCTTACAAAAATAAAATGCCAATTGAAAAAAATTATAATAAATGTGTCTTGGCGTTTAGTTTTCAGAGAACATTAAATACTGTCTACATTCTGTAATGAAAATGCGTAAATAAGGAACACTGAACTTATATTTTCTTTGACAGTGATTATAGATTCCTTTGTAACGCCTGATGATGCGGAGTGATGAGTAAATAATACTAACGTATAAGTAAAAAAATGCAAAATACGTTTGAAATAATACACACAAGTACGCAAAACCACAAGTTTACACTGATGCATTCATATATTGCACATATTTTTACAAAGGAGGCTAACAATTTATTTTATCATTCTGTTTTAATTATTGATTAATGGTTTTTGCCATAGGCGACAGTCTATACATTTAAGTTGTAAATAATATCTCAGTTTGAACATTTAAGAGAAACGTAATTACTTCTAAATATAGTGCTGCAAGGAAATTGCTTCACTTATTTTAAAAAAACGGAGGGTAGATGTGAGAACACTTGTTTTGATATCCGAATATTTCAACAAGTAGTCTTATGTTCTCGAAAGAAGAAATACATTGTTCGTTTAAAAGTAGCCTTTTCTGTTCACATCTAGGACCTCCAACAGTCTCCGCACTTTCTTAATAGGCATGAGTTATTAAATATTTCAGAAAATTCCTTGCAAATGTTTAAACATAGTGGTAACTCAAACTAGTACGATTTTTATATCTCCATTCCTATTTCTGTTATTGTTAAAATAAAATATATGATTGCTACCTCAAATGCCATTTATTTTGACTAAGTTTTTCGATACAATGTACAGTTTTCGAGAACATTCGTAAAATTGATTTCACCCGCAATTTTCTCGTGGAAGCGAATCAATTTAGTTTTCCAAGGTGGATGCACTGTGTGGTCATGGTGTTATGCTGCATCATAACTTTACATTATATTCACATGTACTATAAGTTGGTTCAGAAACGAAAAAAAAAAAAACTATTTTTACAACCGATATAAAACAAGCAATCAAGGTGCTAATATAAAAAAATAGAGATGAAGAAAAGCAATGACAGATATATTAGTCAGTGTTTCCAGCGTGGATGTTCGTAGATATAAATAATGTTCACAATTACAACAAACAACTTATATTAAACATGACTTGCCATATATTCTAAATTATTATAATAAAACCGCATAACTTTGGACAATGGCGGTAGGGATTTAAATAGCGTTTAACTAAATTGGGATCCTGTTCATCACCAAAATAGATTAATTTATTGAGGATATCACAACATTATATATTTCTAGCAAAGTATGTATATTACGGCAATTTTATTTTTTCCCGTACTGACTATCTCCCGTTTGATATTCCACGCGTTCGACAGAAACGTTAGTTTAAATCTGATACATTTGACCTCTAACGCAAATTCTGTGCTTACAGAATCTCGCGCTTTTAACCTATGACACATTTAACATCTACCGCATTGTGCTTCTGTCCTTTCATACAGTCGACTAACGATATGTTCAACTCTTTTCCCTTAAAATATTTTTGGTTGATCCTAGTTAGTAGAGTAGGTTGGGTTTAACGTCTCGTCGACAACGAGGTCATTAGAGACGAATGTTCCTGGTACAAAGTTCTTTTACATCATGCCAAAATTTTTAATGCATATTGTTCGTCACGTCTTACTGCTAATTAGCAGCAAAAGAAAATGCTGGCTGGAGACATTTTTCCCATTGGCTGCGACTAACAGCCACTCAGATCGGGAATACGAATGGGTTAGAGCCATTAGCCACTCACAGCTCCGGCTTTGTTGAAGGGCGGAATTCCACATTTTTAGCGTCGACATTGTGGTGCCCTCCCGCCCATGAGAAGGGTAGAGCAAGAGGCCGGGAAGGGTTGGGGCGGCAGAGGGGTTGGTTAGAGGATTACGAACTAATTTATACCCATGCTGCACACAAAGCAAGCAAATACCTGGCGGCATTAGCTCATTGAAAGAGAGGATCAGAGGCGCAATTAAAAAACGATCTGGTGGGATTTGTCGGCAGCCGGACCGCCCCTAATGTGATTGCTTCCCGTCGCTGCCGAGCGCCCGCAGCGCTTGCCTGGCGCGCCTCTGGTGGCGGCTGGGCGCAACTCAACTCACGCCATGCCCGCGGGCGATCATGCGGCCTTGTGCGCGCTGTGTCGCTCAGTCGAAACAAAACGTAGAAGAGGACATGGCCTACCCGTATTACACAACAGGCGCTAACCCGAGAAAGAAAAAAGAGGTAATCCCCAACCAACCATTTATGAAATTATTCTATTTTAAAATGAAATTGAAACCACCCTGAAGCGAACTCCCGGGCAACCATCCTCGTTTCAGCGTATAATGTTTACCACGGTAACACAGGTTTCAGTAGCATAAAAACGTTCGATAGTCAGCGTGGCTTTGTAAATCGGGATAACTGTGGACGTGACGAATCCAGCTATTTGCAGAGTGAAGTGATCGGCTCCTCCCGTGAAATGTTTATATGACACATGTCATATTCTCTTACAGAAAACCGTCTTTATCAAAAGAGTACTTGGGTATTTTGTTTCAGAGATTGTAGAAACCATTTGTAAACGATACACATTTTTATCTACCTTCCTCAAATTTTTGTATATGAAAATATTTTTTGTTTATACTCTTTCCTAGGTGTACATGTGATCACAAATTAAGAATAGAAGGTTTCAAGACTTGATATTAAGATTTCTTATTGTTTGTAAGCTCTTAATTTTCATACCCGTGAGAACGTAGTGAACTGCAACCAGACGTTACGAGAAGAGTTACTCCATATAATTTTTGTGTGATCAGGAAATAGCCCTACCGCCTTTAGGGGTTTTACAATCATTTTCCTTCTTAAAAATAATCTCTTGACATTCTCCGGTTATCTCATGTTTTAATTATGTAACTTTTGACCTTAAGGTGACGCCGAGTAAATCATGGATGTCGACTAACCTCTGACGTAGTTTACTTGTATATTCTGGGGCAACTGCTTCTTCTTCCGCTAGACGTCCGAACAGCAGCCAAGGAGGCGGAGCTCTCTCCCAAACACCATCCTTCAAGATGTTACCCTTGTTGACTCGTGGACGGCCAAACGATAGGTCAGGAGAAATAAGCGTACTTTAGAGTCCCTTTCTTTCGGTTGTCTTCCACGACGGTCGTCAGATACNAACGATAGGTCAGGAGAAATAAGCGTACTTTAGAGTCCCTTTCTTTCGGTTGTCTTCCACGACGGTCGTCAGATAGTCGTCAGATACCGTTCCAGGTTACGGTTTAGCCTATCGACCATCCCATCCGACTAAGGGTGTAAAGCTTAGGTTCNGTCGTCAGATACCGTTCCAGGTTACGGTTTAGCCTATCGACCATCCCATCCGACTAAGGGTGTAAAGCTTAGGTTCAGGTTTTCTTCGTTCGTAGAATCTTTTTACATTTTGGTAAAGCGTGTCTTTATAATTTCGCCCTTAATTCGAATGTAGCTGAAGTGGCACTCCAAATATCAAGAATACATGACCTACGAGTGCATCAGCTACAGTGGCGGCATCTTGGTTTCTAACTGGTATGACGCCATACTACATGGTGAAATTGATTTGCTCTACTAGGAGGCACCGGTTCCCTTCCATCATTATGGCACCTGAATCCTGTTTCACTGAACGCACCTGCAAGAACATTGTAGCCTTCCCTCCAGCAATCACTTATACTTTGCGCCTCAAGCTCTGTGTTTGCACATTTTCCCGATGATGACACACTCTTGCCTGCCCTTCGCTACCTGCTTTTCGGTTGTTGCTGCTTTTGTTGAGGTAAGATGGCTTTCAGGTGTCCCAGCTGTTGACGCTACCAACACTCTGGCAGTTTGGGAGGGAGGTGGCAAAGCTCTGTAACAGTGACCCTGGAAGCGATGTTCCTCATGATCGTCTGTAACTCCTTCAGTATTTTCTTGATACCGTCGTCATCGTCTCCACCCAGTGACACTGCCCGCACTGGACGCAGGAGCACCGAAGCTTGTCTTACTGACTCCACCTCCAGTGTTCGGGCCAGGGTATCATTCACGGTATGAGACGCAGCAAGGCGTACAGCTTATTGTAACTCTGTATCTGCGATAGCATTGACGAAGAAGCCAACTGCAATTACGTCGCGTGCCTCCTCAGGGCACTCCTCCAGTGACAGCGTTCTGCCCCTGGTCGCTGGGTGCGGCTTCGAAGTTGGACGTGGAGGGGTGTCGCAGGTATCGATCACAGGAAGGCAGCACGAAGACTGTCACCATTGGGAGAACTCCAGTCAATGTCGTTTAGGTAGGAACCGCAGTATGCTCAGTGCAGGGCCCTTCAGTACAGTCGCGAGGTAACACGTCCACTGCTGCTCGTCAGTCCAGCCCTCCAGAATGGCGACGATTTCGAACTGGTCCCGGTATTCGCGCCAAGGTGTCTGTCAATCGTGGGAGGCGGGCCTAAATTGTGATGCCTTTACCCACCCCTGCCTAAGACGTACTCTCTCTACAAAACTGCTGGTCATACTCTCAGCCGGTTGTATTGTATCTATACCTTCACCTCACTGCCCACATTCATCGGCTCAGTGGTGCTCAATCCCAACTCCTTAGTCGCTAGCTCCGGTTATGTTATTCCCTACCGCTGCAGGAATTATTGCCATTTCTATTTCACGGCGCTCACCTCATATGCCTTTTTACATTCGACGTTGTCCATCAGATCATTAACACTGCATATTATTTTACTCACATTGTCAGTTATCTTGTCCGTGCAGTATATTTATTATTGTCTAATTCGTTAATACCTTATATTTTACGGTCTACGTTTTCATTAATCCTGCATATTTCCCTATCCATATTTTCGTTGGCACTGTCCCTTTCCTTTCCACTACTCTGATAACACCGTCTATTTCCTTGTTTATAACTAACTGGCTATTTACATTCTCATTAACACTATGCAGTATACAATGCTATTTATTTTTCTATATACATTATCGTTAACGATGTAACATGTTTACCTGCCTTTTTACATTTTCGTTCACATGACTAATTCGACTACCCAGTCCTCTAATCATTTCTGTCAGTATTTTTCGTCGGCAGATATTTTCCTCGTGACCATCAACTGCGAATCTTACACAAACACGGGGCCGAGGTGGAGCAGCAAGTAGAGCAATCGCCTCCCTTCCAGGTGAACCGGGTTTCAATTCCCAGCGGGATCGCCCCCGAATGTTTGCAAGTGAGAATCGTGCCAAACGATGTCACTGGTCGGCGGGTTTTATCAAGGATCTCCCGTTTCCCTTGCTCTTGCACTCTAGCGCTGTTCTATACTCTCCTCGTTTCACCCTCATCGGTTCCCAAAATCTCGTCATTAAAATCCGCTNTTGCACTCTAGCGCTGTTCTATACTCTCCTCGTTTCACCCTCATCGGTTCCCAAAATCTCGTCATTAAAATCCGCCCATCCTCTCTACGCCACTTACACAAACAGTTTCAATCATGTGGCCTAATGCTGTAATTAATTATTGATAAGTTTTCTTCCTAATTTATAACCTATTGTATGTCCTATTTTACAACTCGTTTATTAAATGAATGCATCCACCCCACTTCTAAAACCAGTGTTACAATTTTTCAATATCTCTAGGCGTAGCCAGGTTCAAAAATGGAGGCCAANTTGCACTCTAGCGCTGTTCTATACTCTCCTCGTTTCACCCTCATCGGTTCCCAAAATCTCGTCATTAAAATCCGCTCATCCTCTCTACGCCACTTACACAAACAGTTTCAATCATGTGGCCTAATGCTGTAATTAATTATTGATAAGTTTTCTTCCTAATTTATAACCTATTGTATGTCCTATTTTACAACTCGTTTATTAAATGAATGCCTCCACCCCACTTCTAAAACCAGTGTTACAATTTTTCAATATCTCTAGGCGTAGCCAGGTTCAAAAATGGAGGCCAANTCCACCCCACTTCTAAAACCAGTGTTACAATTTTTCAATATCTCTAGGCGTAGCCAGGTTCAAAAATGGAGGCCAAGAAACAAGAAGATATTTATATAACTAATGAGCTTACCTTCCTCAAGAAGGGTGAAAATTGTATTTAAAAACGTTCACGAAAGTTTATATGTAGGTCTTGACGTCTCGTTGTGGGCTATATCATTATACATAGATCTAGAAACATATGTAACAATAACGAGTGGGACAGTAATAAATACACGCATATCGTACCTGGGACTCGGACCCAGAAAACCTCGTAACATAAACTAGCGTGAATAAACTGGATTACTGAGGTCATATTCGGAGCATTAACTTCGGATGTATTCAGTCTAATGTTTTGAATGATAGGTTTTACTAACCTGAAATTTTAAGAAGGCCATGATTTTGAAAATAAATGTCCGAGACACTCGAAACACGTAAGTTTACATGGCCTTCCATTGAGTTACTTGTGTGGATAATTGGGTGGAAATCGGTTCATTGGTTCCCGAGATACTGCATAAAAACTTTATTTTCTTGTTTGGTGCCATCTTACATAATTGCGTAAACAAATCTGCACACAATGATTCTAATAGATACCTACTGTCAGCATACAACATTTAGTTGAATTTGTTTCAATTGTATAATAGATGTAACAAATATTACCTAAATTATATTTATGGCCACCATTTTGAAAATCAATGTCTAACCTCACTTCAAATGTGATAATTTACGCAATATGGTGAATGAAATGTAGTGGGCATAAAAACTTTATTTTCTTGTTTGGTGCCATCTTACATAATTGCGTAAACAAATCTGCACACAATGATTCTAATAGATACCTACTGTCAGCATACAACATTTAGTTGAATTTGTTTCAATTGTTTAATAGATGTAACAAATATTACCTAAATTATATTTATGGCCACCATTTTGAAAATCAATGTCTAACCTCACTTCAAATGTGATAATTTACGCAATATGGTGAATGAAATGTAGTGGGCATAAAAACTTTATTTTCTTGTTTGGTGCCATCTTACATAATTGCGTAAACAAATCTGCACACAATGATTCTAATAGATACCTACTGTCAGCATACAACATTTAGTTGAATTTGTTTCAATTGTTTAATAGATGTAACAAATATTACCTAAATTATATTTATGGCCACCATTTTGAAAATCAATGTCTAACCTCACTTCAAATGTGATAATTTACGCAATATGGTGAATGAAATGTAGTGGAAATTAGTTGAATAGTTTTGGAATTATGGCGAAAGGTCCCATTTTCTTACCTGGCAGCATTTTAAAAATGGTCACAGAAAGAAGGTCTCTGAACGCGTAATTTATGTTTCTAATGAATACTGTTAGCGTAAAAAAAATTGGTTTGAATATTGTTGTATTATTCCATATATAACATACTAACGTATATTTTTTTAACACACTTAAAAACAAAGGCGTGCCACACCTCAAACATTCAAGTTTACATGCCCTTCTGTAGCACCAATTGCGTGTAAAATAAATACGGGAATCGGTTGATTGGTCCTGGGCATATGGCACGAAGTCTCCAACTTTCATGTTACAATCTTCATAACTGAAGGACGAAAATATTATATATTAGCACATTATATTATTGTCACAGATACTACGAGAATATAAAGTTAGAAAAATTATAATCGGTTTTATAGTTTCGCATAGTAAGCAAAAATGTTTACATATTCGCTATTCTGAAATTAGCGTATGGCACATTAAAAAAATATAAAAGAATATGGTCTATCATAGTACATCTTCGCCAGATTTGGTAGGAATCGGTTAATTTTTTCCATATATATGACTTAAAACTTTAATTTTTCATGTTGTACTGTCTTACAAAATTGCGGAGAAATGAGGCTCTGTATAGACACATTTAATGATTGCAAAAGCTACTGCCGAAAAATAATTACAGGGGTGCTATTTTTTAAATATTTTTCTGACCCACTCAAAACATATCAGTTTATATGGCATGCTACAATGATAATTGGTTTTTTTTTTTTGCGAAATTTGGTAGAAATCTGTTTTTTTCTCAGAAATATGGCATAACAACTTTTTTTTTCATGTGATACTATCTTACAATATAGAAGACAAAAACATTTTTGTGTAGACACATTTGGCATAAAAGTTAAGTTGGAATTGATTACATGGTTTTATTTATATAGCATACTAAGCTGAATTAAGCATATGGCCGCCATTTTGATAAGTGTCTGACGTATATAAACATATCAGTTTATGTCATCTAGCGCAGTACTACTGGATTGCCAAATTTGGTAGGAATCGGTCAATGGTTTCCGAGATATGACATTAAAACTTCATTTTTTCTTGTGTAACTATCTTACAAAATTGCATACATTAGTGACTTTGTTAGCAAACATGATGCTGGTAACAGTTTATTTTCAGCATACAAATTTTGATCGAAATTGGCCGAACATTATGTTAGATACACTAAACAAACCTAACATATTTGTTTTACTGACATTTTGAAAATAAGTGCCTCTATATATTTAAGTTATAGATGTTTACATAGCGCACCATAGTATTACTTACATCCCAAATGTTGCGAGAAATGATTAAGTGGTTTGGAGATATAATGCAGAAGTTTTATTTTTTCATGTGGGGTTATATTTCACAATGGCGGAACAACAACAATATCCACATTTTAATTAAATGCTTACATGAGGCACTGCTAACATACAAAATGTGGTTAAAATTGTTTGAATGATTCCCAAAATACGATATATTATCATATATATTTTCATGACCGCCATTTCAAAAGTAAGCATCCGGAGTAGTTGAAAATTGTAAAAGTAAAATTTTCTTGCTAAGTACTATATGTTTACCGAGTTTGGTGAAATTCGGTTCACGCATTCAAAAGTTTTTACTCACGCTTGCAGACACAAACGCGCGCACACACACAGACACACTGACCGGAAAGTGATATCATAAGCCTTTCTTTCCTTCACAAAGTAGGCTAATAAAATGTGTAGGAAAAATTTTCATAATTCATGTATAAACAACCCACAGAATAAATATTCATAGCTTATCATATTGAAGTTAGTGTCAATTACTAACTATTTACGGCTAAAATATATATAATTGTCCATTACCTAGAAATTGGTCGAATTTAATAGTTAAAATCAATCTCTGGAAACAGTTTAACTACTGCAGGATTACTATTACAAATTAGGTTTTAGATTTGATATCTGTCTGTTCCGGCATTTACAATCAAGTGTGTATCACTTGTGAATTCAGTATCAGATATCACCAATCTTTCCAGTGTAGAATGTTCTAGCTAGAGCAATCCAAGCGCTACCATGTACAAAAGCCCTCCACTCGTTGGACACCTTGCCCTCCACTCGTACACGTCGCCTTACACAGCGCTCAAGCACTCTCGTTCATCGTCGTCACACACCCACACACTGTAGTCTCTCACACTCTCGTTCATCACCGGTCCTTTTCTGCGAAGTCGCCCGGTGTCCCGAACTTTGCTAGATACTTTCCGCACCCAAGCGAGGTGGCTATCACAGACGGCTGACTCTCCAGATGCAGCGTTATTTATAGGCAGGCACCCTGATCCAGAACCTTCTTCACACATCGGGTTACGCTGAAGGGAGGTGGTGACGAGTAGGTTATTGCGCGTGCTCTCAAGTCCAGTAGTGTGGTGTGGTGGGGAGGGCAGTAATGCCAGTCCAGGACAGATGTCAATCACCCCCCCCCCCCCNATGAGTCACTCCCCACCATGCCGAGACTGGCGCGCTAACACTTTGCTGGGTGCAGCGTCCGCTCCTAACACTATCATTGAAGACAACTTTGTAAATACAACACTACAGAATTTGAACGAATGTAAAGGGAAACATTAACTACAGCCGCGTAAGAAATTTCGGTACCTTTACAGGCTTACAAGAAACTTAAATGCTTTATTTGTTGCATACAAGAGTTAAAACGGGAAATTCAGATTTAACAAGGCGCTGTTTTCTTTCCGTTCGCAGTGAAAAATTTACAACTGACAACAGTTACGACAAAGATCTAAAATCAGTCAGCTCTACTCAAGATCTCTGTGGACGTTTTCCATCTTCCTGCCACATGTAAAGTTAACAATGTTGTAGCCAGCGGTAAGTATCCTTGCATTGACCAAGCAATACAGTTATAATTTACATATATTCACGGAAATATTTAAGCTACGATAAATTTAATCTAAGGGAACGTGATCAGTGACGACAAGAAATTACCTATATAGTTAATGAACGTATTTTGCTCCACATGAATGCAAAAAATATTCATGATGTTCTTAAAAGTTGAAATGGCTAGCAGGCCTTGACGTCTCGTTGGCAAATATATAATTAAATATGGAACCATAAACACACACAACCCAAGTTAGAAAATTACAAATACAGACGTACCTAGCCCGGGACTTGGACACAGAACCCCTCGTCCCGTAAGCTAGCATGCAACCAACTGCATTACGGAGGTAGGATTCGGAGAATCAACGTCGGTGGTAATAGTCTAATGTTTTGGTACAAAGGTTTACTAACTACAATAATAATTTAGAGGGTTTGCAATATTGCTGATTATTATGTGTGGCTTGTATTGCTTTCTTATGTTTGAATAAATCAGATCAAGTGGCGAGAATATCATAACTTAACGCAGAAACTATACTTTTCCTGCTGTAGTGACGAAGTACACTTCATATACTCTCGGCATTGTTCGTTCCCTAAAACGAAGCTATAGGGAGTACTGCGGTTGCGTATTTTGTATTACAGAGCTCACTTCCGTTTTTTAGCCTACTTTCAACGGAAAGAAACGCTCATTAAATCACTCGAATGTCTGGATGTGTAACTCCCACTCCCCTAATAAAGTTTGAACACGTAAACAGAATTGCAGCAAACTTGGCACACATATAGTACAATGGAAGGACATTTATTTATAGTTTTCTACAACACTGCGTAATCGTTTTCAAATTGACCACCATTTTAAAATGTAGGACCCCATGTCATATTTAGGGATCAATTTAAACAATTTAAACCAAATCCGGTATGTTAACAGTGCTTCATGTAGGCATTGAATTTATAAGGCAATATTGTTATTGATCTGCCAATTTGGAATATAGCATGGCATGAAAATAAAGCTTTAACATTATATCTCGGAAACTACTTAACCGATTCTCACCTAATTTGGTAAGTAATATTATGGGGGCCCATGTAAACGATAGTGCACTTGTTTCCAAATAGCGGCAATAAATTTTTTTTACTTTGATTTGCAGAGAGCTTACAGTGTGCATTAATCCCTACGCAACATAAACGGCTTTAGATGGTGCAATAGAGGGCCATTTTCTTTGGCAGATTATCCGATGCGAGAATAGGGATAAATACAAGAACTACCGTAATATTTTATTAACTGTTTAATAAATTGGTATTATTAAGTGGTTTTTTTTTATCTGACAACACATATTTGCAGTTTCATATGTGTTTTTTTTACAATACGAGCAGAAGAAACAGAATCGTGGGTTTATTAGCTTCCAGTTTTCAACTAATTTTTTTAAAACCTCTTTTTAGAATTTGTACTGCTTTATAATTTAAAAAAATTATAAAAGTCTATATTTTTATGGAATTTTAATGGGCATTTCCATTTTACTGTAACAAAATGTAAAATATCTTCAGGCATTCTCATTTCATTTTGAAAGTAAAAATTTTGGTAGGTAATTACATAATTGTGGTTTTTTAGGTTTATATAAACAATCACTTAAATATACTGCTCAACTTTTTAATTTTATACGATATCGCTTTCATAAAATGCCCCCCCTTCCCCCTCCACCAAGAAAATGCAATTAGATCTACGATTAAATGACGATAAATTATTTCTATTTATTTTGTGTGAAAACCGCAACTCCATGTAGAATAAATTATTGTTTCCAATTTTGTACGCATTTATGCTTGTAGGAGGAGGGAGTCACTCTTTTTAGATGCGGATGTCAAGGCATTTCTTCCACAGCGAATCTGAGCGTAATAACCCAGCACTGTTGTTGAATGCTGCCAACAAGACCGGAGAACCGCGAAGGAACAGTTCATCCCCTTGGAGCGGAAAGTGCGCAGTAATGAAAACGTTAATTGATCAAAGCAGGCGCTACAATGTCCGGCCGCTAACCTAAATGGTGAAAGGGGTTGAGGAGAGGCAGGGGAACTTTTACGACTCCGGCGTAAAGTTTTAAGAACGCTGTTTGCGAAAGACGGCAATGTTTCGTTAGCAAAATTCTACCCGGGCACTAAACAACGAGGTCGTAAAGCCAACATGGAGGTGGAGGGAAAAACTGGGGAAGAGGAACATGTAACGGCTCTGACATGAACGAAAATTACGACTGGGGAAGGATGTGAAGAAAGGAAGGGAGTAGCGCGCTGCGTCTTCAGACAATTGCACTTCCTTATTTTTCCTTCGCCGCAGCTCCCTTTTCAACTGCAGAAAGAGTGATTCACTCCCAGCAAATTTAATTTTTCCATTTTGATGCCTGTATCGTCAGATGGGTCAGTGGAATGGAGAGAATTGGGCTTGACATCGTGGTGTTGGGATGGTTCAGTAAAGGATGCGTCCCTCTGGCCAGTTTTGCAATACACGGGTGCGTATACACGGAACACTTAATCGAAACGATCGAACGAATCAGGATGAATTCTCCAATTCACAAAAGTTTAACGAACAGCAACCTGCAAGTTGAAAAAGATAACCCTTCTCTTGCAAATTACCAATATAAGATTTATTGCATATAAACTTCATTTGTTATAGGCATATATTAATGTTTAATCAGCATTAACAAATCATGCACGCGTGTTCATTAAAACGAAAATAATTACAGCCACCTCAGATCCACGTCACGATTTCTTGTAAATAGCAATAGCAACAAAAACGAATATCATTCAACGAAATATTCGATTCCTATTGCTTACACGGATCCACGGTCACGGAAGTATCCAGGGTTGAGCAGCTGTCTTGCGTTCTTCCGTACGTATCCACGTACGCATGTGTTCAGTTCGAGACTGAACACGGAGTATTTCACGTTATCCGCTTACGTGATACGTATCCGCGTCCATGTCATTAGAACGGTCCTAAAGCGTTTCGAATTTTTAATTGTTTCACATCTCGCCGGCGTGTACATCTCGTCTCCCAATGACTCAGCATCCACAGACGACAAAGCGGACGTTTTGCAGTTTGCGATGGACCACTGTGATTCATCCGCGAGTATTATGCTTTGGTTAGGTTCAGCTAGTGGCACTGAATGTTGAAATACGGCTTCGGAATGTCAGTGTCCGCTATGCGCAGTAAGGTAAACGCTTAGTTCCAACGCATACGCCAGTTTTCCTGCCGAATCAATTACCGCGCCGTTTGCTCACATGCCAGTTGTTTGGGGATATAGTATATTCGAGGTATATTTACAATTTTTGAATCATACCTTTAAAAAATTACTTATGTATGATGCGTTTAGTTCTTATTTAAATATGTCATGAATCACAAACGTTTCATACTTCTGTTAACATAACCTTATCCTATGTTTTGTTAAATTGAATTTTTAAGTATATTTAATCTAAAAATTATACCATTTAATTTATAAACCACACGAATAAAAGCAGAGAGTATAGAGGTGTGTTGGTAATGCCTAGTAAGCAATAGTTAGCAGGGCTTCTGAAAAGTTGGATGTAGCCCTGAATGGACTAAGGGTAGGAAAGAAAAGATTTTACATCTAACACCAAAAGGTCCATAACAATGTAAATACTTCTGTGACATGCATAATATTGGTATGCAATAAACATAAATCATTTATGCAACTATTACTGCCACTAACAGTTTCACAACTTTGCCTGTACGATATCTGTAAACTATTTTCCTAAAGATGGCTTACTGTATCATTTTGCCCCAGTAGAGGGGCAAGATGGAGCTGTATGTGAGGCAACGTGATATTAAGACACATGACTTTCTAAACTGTTATTACTGACCTGATTTATGAGCACACTTCACAGATACATTTTCCTTTCCCTATGTAATCTGTACAGCTTTCTTGGTACCACATGATGCAAGTATAGCACTGTATCCCTTCTTAAGCTGGTATATATTCTTACATCCCAGAGCATTCTGGACATGCTGTTCTACTGGATTTAGAGGCTGACTTCTTTTTTATTTTCTTACTTTGTTCTTATTTGTTTTTTCTTGTTCTTCTATTCTTTGTTTTACGGGAGATCTATTCAGTACTTCACACCTCAGACCACGCCTCTTCTTTATCTCTCAATGAGTGCAATGGGGAAAAGGTCTCAACTTTTCAAAGGAGACGGCTCTCACTTTGATTATAGGAGTTCCGAACGGTTTTGGTGATAGAGCCCCTGCTGCCGATGTACAAACGTTCAGTATTTCTGTCGACGTGGAAGGTCTTCGCTGTTCTGGAGATAAATGATCCTAATTTGGAAGCTTATCCATTCTAAGATGTAGAAAGACACGTTAGACAAAGGGGTACCTAAAGGAACTGCACTAACGGGAACACGAAGAGGTTCTGTCAAGTTCTCATCATCGAGACACCGACCTGTTACTACAGAAGGATCAAGATCAGCTTCTGTAAATACGTCATTACTAAAATGAAAAATTCCAGTTTAGGTGATACCAGATATTGCATTCTGCATAGTAGCAGTCTTTCAGTATGCGATACCAACGAGTTTTTGAAACAGTCTTTCTGTTAATAGTTTTACCAAGGTTCATGACCATCCAATTTTCACAGGCTGTATTGGAATACTTCTTCAGAGGCCCGAAGAAACTGACGTCCAATGGTTGCAGCTTATGGTTGCAGTGAGGCGGAAAACTGACCATTACAATATAATTTTCTCTGCAAAGGTAACTGCAGGAAGAGAAATGTGAGAAGAATGGTTGTCGACTGTTAACAGAACTGGGCATTCTTTAGATGGCTTTACAAATTTGAAAAATGCTCTAAATATTATTAACAAATAACTATTGTGTCATCTATACCTTGTCTTGACGAACAGCCTTAGTTCCATGTGGGGCACCCTCAATCATCTCAGCGAAATGTCGTTTTCGAGAAAGAAATAGCTTAGATGGAAGGAAGTATCAAGATGCACTGCATTCGCATGTTAAGGTTACTGATTTTCGTCTTTCAGCACTTGTGAATTTTGCCCAACTTGTTTTCGGCCAGTTGGGCTTAGAACTTTCGTAGGATGGTGAACTGTTGATAGGCAAGTTTAATCCAAAATTGAAAATTCTGTCTGCAGTAAAAAATTAGGTGTTGTGTGCTTCTTTAAGCAAATCATAAAATCTATTGAGACTGACTTTGTTGAAAGCCATTGCTTGACCTATGCTTGTAGCTTCTAGTTTCCCTAGTGAGAGTTCAGAATGTCTTCACATTAACTCCTTTTTGCCATCTTTTCCCACCATTCGCTTCGTTTTGCTAAAGGGGTGGTCAAGATTATTTATTTCTGCCATTCCAAAAACTAGTTCCCTTAGGTTTCTGATGGTAAGACCAAAAAACCTATGACTCATTTCCATTCAATACTCCACTAATTGCAACTCTATGGCCTCCAGAAATACACTACTAAATCTTCCACAATGGTCCGTTGTCTTCGTACCCGGATTTGCCAACTTAACATACCGAAATAATGCCATCTTAGGAAATGCATACTCACTGGCCACAGCACTGAGGGACTGGATTTGCTCAATCACTGATGACACAGCAATCCTCATTGATTCTATCGACCACTGACCTCTACTAGTCTTCCTGTTATACTGTCGTACCATCTGGCCTGAAATAAAGAACTGGGGCGTATTACAATAAATACACAGTAAAAATACACGAGACTGTCTAATGTGGACTGATTTTTCGTTAAATTCACAAGGACTGTTTTAATATTAACATATGAGTTATATTCCATTTATGTTTTTGCCTTTTTACAATAAAATAGTTATTAAAAATTGCAATGACTTTTAGACAATCACTTATGTTAATTGAAAAAGATTTAAATTTTCAATGAAACGTACAATTTTGCGAAAAATGTTATACACAAACACCAACTATTCATTAAAAAATGTTAACGTCCTGACAGTAAAATGATGAAAACCCAACTGTCAGAATTCAGTAATTTGTGCCTTATGGCCTGCATGTTAACACATCACGACTTGTTGAAGAGGTTTGATGGAAATTTTTGAATTAAATCGGGGTGAATGTCCATTTTGTAATCATAGCTTCGATCAGCGATAGCTAATATATAGTTATGTTTTTTTAGTAAAAGGTTAAACCAAGTAATGTAAAAACACAATTATTACAATTAAGAACATATAGAAAAATGTAATAGATACCTGTATCAACTTGCCCCGCACACAAGTGTACTGTCTTGCATCGCACTGCCCTACGAACAACAATATTTTATGATTGGCTGACTGTGTGTAGCTAACATCCACCAAGTGGTGGTGGGACACTAGGTTCCTTGTTCCTATTTTCGTTGGTTATCACGAAAACTTGATACAAAACATTTTTTTTACGTAAGGAAATTTCTCGTATGGCTTGAATTCTATACAGCAAGTGTCAGATAACCTTTGTCTCCCATTACTCTCTTGGATATCAGCAGAAGACTTGGGAAGAAACGCTCGGATTACAGATACACGATACACACTCTGATTCTAGTAGCGCCAACATTCATGCAACGTGGAAAATTTTTATAATATTAATACCACCTTGCCCTTCCTTCCCCCTAAATGTCAAAGTTGTCGTACTGAGCTATTCGGTGCGTGAAACTTACGGATTTTGGACGATAGTTATTACAAACACACCCGTTTCTAAAGATTGTGATGCGAATCACATCCAGCATATCTGAAGCGCCACTTACTCGAAATCTTGTGCCATTGGAACTCTGTCACCAACAGTGAATTCACAGTCAATGAACGTCTCTCTTTGAACTTGCGGAAGGCAACGAAACTTGATATATACTTTTTTCCTAAGGTTACCCGTCGGAAGACCACACACTCTCCCTCTCTGGTAGTCTTCTGTTCTACGAAAGGCTTTCGAAAACATGAATTTCAGATGAGATATATATTGGAATTACACAAGTTCGTTGTCAATTTACTAAACATTTAAGGTAACCTTAAGACACAGCTAAATTCAGTATCGGTGCTGTTGTCCTTCACTTTCCTGGAGGTATTCACTAAGGCGTGTGGTGACCTAGCAGTGCACTTTACTAAACTTAACTCAAAGTTGGGGGATGGGAGGTGATTGTATGATGATGCTGTACTTAAATTAATGAATAAAATGGCGGAAAGTCATGCCCGACATGGATAAAGTTGAAATGTATTAAATTATTTAAACGGACTTAAAGGACATATTAAATAACATGAATTGCCTAATCACGTCTATAAATTATAAAAATTGTAACAAAAATAACGGATTTTTTTTATTTTGCATTTACAGACAAACATGTAAGTAGAATGATAATGGTGACTTGGCGACAAGGGAATGGGGGACTGGACCACCGAAGCTCTGTCATTCTGGTCGTCCGGCTGCCATTTTCCCTCAAAATTTATATTATTCCCCTCGACATCTGTTAATTTTCCCTTAAAATTTCCCTCTTTTCCCTCAAAATTTCCCAAGCACCAATCCCCCCCCCCCNGAAAGGCACTTTTCAGTCTATCGGAAGGATTTTGGGGGATCGTTTTCGAGGGCAAAACAGTGGTGGCCATATTGGTTTTATAGCCATAGGATATGCCAAATCGACAGACAGGGTCCAAGGTCCGGCGTCAGAGCTGTCAGTCAGCCACCTTGACAAACAATATTGGATACAAGTACCCTTGAGCTTTGACCTTGACCTTATCTTTGACCTTGAACCCAAAAATTGCGGAAAAAATCTTTAAAAATATCCCAAAGATTTACAAGGAAAATTATAAGAAATATTATGAAATTATAAACAACACAACTAAAAATTATTGTAAAAATTATTTTCAAAAAATAGCATTTCCAGAGTTTACCCCAACACCACATCCAGCAGACGACTGATCCCCCCCCCTCCCTGGATAACATTAAATCCAAAAATTTCCAAAAAAATTTCAAAAAATTTTAAAAATTAAAATAATAAAATTATTTAAAAAAAATTAAAAAATACTTAAACACTTGTCTTTAAATCCTTCGCAATCCTCCTTAGCAATCTTTCGCAATATTTTCAACAATCTTCCAATCTTTAAATCAATCTTTCGCAATATTTCCAACAATCTTCCAATCATTCTATCAATCTATCGCAATCTTTCCACCAATCCTTCGCAATCTTTCCATAAATCCTTTGCCATATTTCCATCAATCCTTCGCAAGATTTCCATCAATCTTTCGCAATATTTCCATCAATCCTTCGCAAGATTTCCATCAATATTTCGCAATATTTCCATTAATCCTTCGCATTTTTTCCATTAATCCTTCGCAATATTTTCATCAATTCTTCGTAATCTTTCTATCAATCCTTCGCAATATTTCCATCAATTCATCGCAATTTTTCCATCAATCCTTCGCAATCTTTCACAATCTTTCCATCAATCTTTCGTTATCCTACTAAACCATCTGCAATCTTCCGCAATCCTCCTCTCCAATCCTCCGCAATCAGCACCAGAATCATCACTGTAATTAGCTCCGCATGCATCGCTATCAGCATCGCACGCACTGCAATCAGCTACGTTCCCCCATCCCCGTGTTCCAAGTCACCATAATCATTCTACTCATGTTGCAGTTGTGGAAGAAATATCGTTTGAAATCTTCCGGTATTCAGGTTGTTTATGGCAAAATAGCCCTTTTATTTATAGTGTAGGAATATCTTCACATGCAAAGGAATAAAGTAACTAAAAAACGTGTACTATGCGTAAATAATTTATTACTATTTCCTGTTTACACAGTTTACCAACAGATAGCAGAAAGTTAAAAATGATATCGAAACTCAATATTTGTGTCTTAGGTTTACAATTTTATTTTATTATTAAAATAGGTAAACAATTTAAGGACAGCAATGTAAAATTGAGATGCATGGAAGATAATTGCATCAAACATTTTTACGTATTTTCGTGTAGGTGATTTTTACTTAAAACAAACGAAACCATCTATCGACGTTTGCTTGTCCCCAATAAATATCAGTTGAGTTGCCGGCACTACCTATAATTTTTTAAAAATCTAGTGAAATATTTCTACTGTGTAGGAAAAATTATTTTCATGAATAATACCAAGTAACGGATTTTTCTAATGTTTCATTTATAAACTGGCATCATTCCAAGTGAGGCATTAACATGTTCTCAATTTGAGCAAAAAAAATTATTGTCAATGATGGAACGGTTACGAAATTTGTAATTAATTCTGCAAACAGCATTACACTGATTCCTTGATCCTCAAACACTTAACATTTATTGGGTTGCACAGACAATATATACAGCAAAAGGCTGCAATGCTCTTTCACCGAATTTCCGACCTTAGCTTTGGTCAACAGATTTCTTTGAAAACATGGCATTGCGAATACGGAATATTGTGTTGTTAAGAATAACCGATAGTTCAGCTTGCAGACCTTAACTGCTGAAAGTTAGTGAATATGCCCTTGCATCCAACCCACTTTCAAACAAGTCAGCCAGTCACACGATGCAAGTTGACTTGAACAAGAAAGGTGTACGTACACCTTGTACAAGAAAGTGAACCGTGTGTAACAGGCTTAAAATACATCTTCTGGTAAGTATATGCGGGGTAATTTTCAGTGTTTGTATAACCGTTTCAGATGTAACCATAAATGTAATGAAGTGTCTTACACTTCATTAACTAAAACGTGTATGCAGTATTTTATCATAAAAATGGCAGAACAAGCTCCTTTCCTCTTCGTTCTTATTCGTCAACCCTTTCTATAAATTTTCAGAATTCCTGAAAATTCAAAATTTGTCCGAGTGCTTTGTTTTATATTTCTAACTGATGCTAATCCTTACAAATTATGTTTTTGCTCTTATTTTATGATATGGTGATGATAACAAGATAAATATTTACGGTTATCCAACAAAAACAGTTTTTAATAAAATAAATAATTTAAATAAGTTTCAGTAACTGGGCCAGTCCAACTTAAGCAACTAGAAGCTATTTAAGTTCAAAAAACCCAGTTATGTTTAATGTTTCTTTTTTTGGACACAATCTGTGAAGACTAATTTCCTATAACTGAAAGATAACGGTGTTTATGTAAATGCAAATGTTCCACTGTGATATCTGGTCTGAAAGAGATGTTAATTTTCAGACGCCCGCCGAAATGGGCAGAAATAAATTTTATTGACACACATTGAGGTTCCCATTAAAATATCGCAAATTTATTTAAATATATAATTTGGATAAATAAATCGTGCGCTACCATTAAAATATAACTTATTTACACAAACTCGTTGGGTATGGCTATGGTCCAATTTAGACGCCGGTCCAATATTGGGTTACTTTTCTTTATTCATAATCATCAGCCATACGTGCACTGGGTTGCGGTTGATAGTAGTTTAAGTATTTTTATAACAGTCATGAATATAAATAAGCAAAAAAATTGTAATAATTTGCTAGGACGTTGGTTTTGAAATATTTTGTATTCCAAGCAGTTCTTATTCAGTCACTAGGAAATGACTTCATCAGGAACTGTATGCTGATTTAGATATCCTGGATCAGAAGCAGTAGTCAGAATGGTTCAAATAAGCGAAATTAGTGAACAAAAGCTCTACCGGAAATCAGTGAAAACTCATAGATAATTGCGGTTGGTGAATGTGAATTTCCCATATCTAATAGTGATTTCCACTGAATTATGGTGAATCCCTTAGGTGTACGACACTGCCTCCTAGTTAATTCCGCTCATTGATCAAATTATAGCAGTTTCTTAACTGACTCTTCAGTGATTCGTATTTTATTGGATGATGTCGCGGATTCCAGTTTAGAATGGACATAACGTTTAGCCCCTTTAGTCATGAATGCATTCTCTTTGAGATATTATGCCTAAGGGGCCTTAAAATCCAATACTTAGCACCTTCCTGGCCGGGCCGATTGCATTAGTTATCTACGCACAGAATGTCTGATTGCCGTCACAATGCTACAAAAGGCAGTCGACGAGGTTGGTACCAACTGTAGTATGAAAAATTTTAAAACCTTCAAGTTCATCAGTTCTGTTGTCCTTATCGCTGACCTTCATTAAGTTATTGTGATATTAAGATTTAGGGCATACTTTATCTATGTGGAGATTTTTCTGTCTTTACAAAATCATTTTTAATGATGCACGTAGAAAAATTTACAATTAAATTATTAGCTCGTATTGAAAATTCTTGTCAGCGTCTCTCTCTCTCTCTCTCTCTCTCTATATATATATGCTTGTGCGTGTATATTAATGTTCATGATATTTTAATGTGAAAATGTTGCTAATGAAAAATAGATTTTTAGTTAGTTTGAGAGCAAGAGCTTAACCAATAAAACACGTGACATACATTATATCACGTCATATAAACACGAAGGGGGTGGGGGGGGCAGTCCACTACAACCTCCGGGCGACCCTGTAGTTCGTGCTGGTTTCTGAGCACGTGGAGCACTGACTCTTATTGCAATCATCATCCTACAGCAATGGTTATGTTTATTAGAAATGTTATATTAACTATACAATACGAAAACAGCAGTAACTTTGACAATTGTCTTCCCCCCTTCAATACGTCATGTTCCTCCTGCATCTGAGACACGTTGTGCTTCTCGTCCAGCGAGGCATGCGACATTTTTACAACAAAAATCGTTCAGCCTCGACATTGCGGGAGTTTTCATTAAGACTATTTATTATGTTAAAGTTATGAAGTACTGAATTAAAACTAGCAAAACAAATGAAAAAAAATCCCAAAAACTATAATTCGAGCAAAAAACTACATTTTACAAGTTTTTATTTCATTAAAATATATTTGTTCTGTTGACCGATTGTCATAAAGTTAGCGTGCATTATATTTTACATGTATTATCGCGAAATTTGCGANGAATTAAAACTAGCAAAACAAATGTAAAAAAATCACAAAAACTGTAATTCGAGCAAAAAACTACATTTTACAAGTTTTTATTTCATTAAAATAACATATGTATATATATATATATATATATATATATATTTGTTCTGTTGACCGATTGTCATAAAGTTAGCGTGCATTATATTTTACATGTATTATCGCGAAATTTGCGAGAATCTATAGAAGCAATCGTCTCCACTAACCAACGCAGTGAACGAATCCCGACTAATTACTTTTCCTTTGTACTTCCATAATCTGACAGCAAAGAAAATTTCATTAACCAAATACCGCAGTCTAAGAGAGCAGACGAACAGATTTGCGGCCTGGAAATTATTTCAGGTAAGGTCATAAAGTGTCATGTGACAGGCATATATATTTTTTTCTACCTCTAACAAATAGGTGGCTTCGTGAAAGTAGGTGTCCGCTGTCTACGTTCTGTAAATACCAAAATACCGCAGCGTTCCTGTAAAGCGCGATGCTGACACAATCACGGGAAATTCCCATGTTTCCGTGTGTTCAGTACGCCAGTAATATCTCTTACGGACTTGTACCTCAGTTATTAAAAATTAACCAACACAGATTCGGTTCTTTCCAACGACTTTCGAGGGATCCTGACAGGTGGCCATATATCCCAAACGTATATTAGAATTTTTTTAAATATGGTTCAAGTGTAAAAAAGTTTGCAAGGCCAACTTTAATTCCGGAAAAAGACCGTTAAGTCTCCAGCGGTTGTGCTGGGAACGGTTTCCGATTCCTATTCCAGACAAGTGTTGGTATAGTTATTTGCTTATCAACTCCACATTTCGGAGCCTATTGTGTGCGAGAGTGTATATGCGCGTGTGTGTCCGTCCCTAAAAACTTTTGAATTTGTGAACAGAATGTCACCAAACTCGGTACATTCATTGTACTTATTAAGGACATCCAACTTTTATAATTTTCAACCACCTAAGCACTTATTTTCAAAATAACGGCAATTAAAAATGCAAGGGACTATGCCCTGTCTTACAACTATTTAACCGAATTAAACCAAATCTGGCGTTTTGTCAGTGAATCATGTACGCATTGTATTAAGTAATACATTTTTTATTGGTCCTCTACTTTGAAAGATAGCACCCCATAAATAAATCAAGCTTTTATGTTATGTCTCGGTGACTACTGAATTGATTTCCACCAAAATTTGGTAAGGAAGTAATACTATGTAATATCATGAATACATTAGGGATTTAATTGGATAATGAACTTACTTTAAAAATGGTGGTAATGTGATATGTTAAATGTATATATCTTTCTGTTTTATCAATTTTTAACACACTTTGTACCCTTAAAGTATTTATTAGGCTTTCCAAATATACCAATACATAGACTCTTTTCTCCGCTAGTATGTAAAATAGCGTCATAAAATTTTTTTTTGCCATATCTCGGAAAACAATCACCCGAATTCCACCATATTTGGCAAACATGTACTACGGTAGGTCATACAAACTGATATGTTTTAAGTGGGTCAGGCACTTACTTTTAAAATGGTGGCCATATGAACATTGTTGCTTAGTATGCTATATCTACGAAACAATGTAAGAACTTCAAATTAACTTCGTACGCTGACGGCACAGCACTCAGATGTGTCTTCGTGGTCTATTTTGATGCCATTTTTTATGATAGTGCCACATGGGAAAAAGTTTGTAAATCAAATCTAGAGATACAATCAACAGATTATCGACAAATTCAGCCGTTAAGATATACTTTTGTACTCCACTAAAATATATATGTCTTAAACTGTAGTCATGTCTTCAACATATATGTAATTTATAAATTTTCGTTTAGTATGTTATTAGTACCAAACAATTTCAACCAAACTTTGTATATTCATAGTGCCTGTGACAATATAGAATATGCCAAAACATAGAATTTTCCCTACAATGTATCAAGAGAGGACCTCGTGAGCAAATCGACCTTTTACACCATATATCGGGGACCAATTTTTCACACAAATATTGCTACCGTATGCCATTAAAACTTTTGTGTTTCTAGTGTGTCAGCCGTTTTAAATTCTGGAAATATAAATAATTTAGTTGTACACAGCTTAAATGTTAAATAATTAAACGAAATTCAACTAGATTTTTTATTATGATGGTTTGATTGGACTGTGTCCATTGCCGAACACGTGACTAAATAAATATCTCGCACACACATAAAACTCAGAAAGACAAAGGACGAACAAACATTTTACGACACCACAGACAGATAATTAGCAAAAGCGGTTTTCTTGCCAACGAAACATATTATTTTATTCAGTTTTTCCTAATTATCTGTCTGTGGTGTTGCAAAAGTTTTTTCGTCCTTTGTCTTTCTGAGTTTCATGTATGTGTGATATTATTATTTAGTCTCATGGTTGGCAATGGACACAGTCCAATCAAACCAACATAATAATATGAACTCACCATTGCCATTAAACTTCAAAGATAGACTTTTTATGCTGTCAGTGTCCACTGGAGGCATCAAATATGCGCACAAGAGCTGCGTTGGAGGCTTTATTTGTAAGATTTCGTCAAGTGAGAAAAGAGAATATTTATTATCTATTTCGGGAACCAATCAAATAATTTCCACCAAATTTAGTACATAAGTACTGCTCCAGAAGGTTATATAAACTTACATATTTTATATGACACAAATACTTGGCCTGTAAGTATTTAAGGTTAGTAAATCTTGTTTACTAAAATATTAGACTGATTACAACCGAAATTGATGCCCCTAATCCTACATGGTAAATAAGTTGGTTACATGCCAGCTTACGCTACGAGGAATTCTGGATTTTACTCCTGTGCCTTGTGCATATGTAATTGTTTCAATATTATCGCATATGATTCTGTTTCCAACTATAATAAATTCTCTGTCAATAAGACAGTAATGCCTATCTGCCATCTAAGCTTTTAAGAACTTCATAAACAATTAATTTGCAATGGTAGAGGAAAGTAGATACATTTGTTACATTGGTAACTTCTTGTATATTTATAAAACAGCTGATAAGTGTTGTTTATCAGTGGGAAAGCGTACGCCACACGCATCTCCTAGCGAGCCGCCAAACGTGTAGGCTTGCAAAGGCTGTTCACGGTAAACTGAGCACTTTTGGTAACCCTGCTTAAGATCTACTTCTATATGTATTCTTACATTATATGAAAAATCAACATTGTCGCGGGCCTGACAACTTGTGGCGGTCAAGTGAAACTGTGAAATTATTGGGAAAGTAAATATTTTACAAGTTTGCTTGTTCTTACACTTACATGCATAAAAAAAATGGCAGAAAGCAAATTAAATCATTTCAGTATTCACAAACGTTTTCCAAGTACTTCAAATACAACTTCAATGCATAGAACTACTTTCCCTCCGTCGTTATACCAACTTACTGGGCACACGCCACTCAGATGCCCGTTAAAATATATGCAGATAAACACAGCATCACGAGAATACGCACACGATTAGCAAGTTCCCCTTTGCTTCGAGAGAGGAGACTCGACTGCAAACGAGAATTTCTTTAATGGCTCCATCACCTCTATAGTAATCTCCATGTTCACTTGTACTGCCTGCTCGGCGTTCGTGAACGATGAGTCGTTCCTAGCGACATTAGGCTTGAACCATATACAGTAGTCCATCCATGGTTAATTCCAACTTTTCTAAAGCCCTGCTTCAGGTCTACTTCCAGGATATTCCTCCGTCTTATCCTAGCAAAGCTTAACGGAGTCTACAAAATTGCATTAAAAGGACAACGCACCACATTGAAATGACATTATACAAAATAATTATATCTTACTAGGTATCACCAAAACACCTATTTTCTCACTGAATTTATTCGTATTAATTTTATATTAACTTTTATAATTTATAGATAAAAAATAAATAAAATTTCAGTGGCACAAAAAATAAGGTACTTTTATGTTATTATGTGTTAATACATATATACAACGCTTGTGAAACAAAACAACATTAGGAAAACACCAAACACGTAATACATAGGGTGATTTTTCAAAGGTTTTATTGGAAACGTATGAAGAAAGTGCGAACAGACGATACCCACACCAGAGAGACGAGCGCGGCCCTCGTGCACTCTGTTTAAACAAATTGTATTCAAATCAAGAGAAAATACCGGTGCATTATCCATAAAGAGTTACAAAAACTCCGGGGTTTTAAAAAATAACGGAATTTCCGTAAATATTACAAAAATAACCGTGAATTCACGCAAACTCTCCATTAATTTGTTACTTACTGGATTTATGTATATTTACAGTTCATAAAGACAGATTACCGAAATAATATGTTTAGCTTTCGTTACTTGGGTAAAAAAAAATATATGCATAAAAAATTCTAACATTTTTTTGGAGATGGATTTAAACATGAGTCAAATCATTACTAATAAATGCTACCGCATCTCGACACGTAAAAGGAGTGTTTTTGTTCACAAAATGTACAAATTAATTTTTTTTAAGTTTTGAAGTAAATTTGGAGTGTTTGTCATGTTGGTCAGTGTTGCAAGTGGTTCGTGCTTCTTTACGTTTGAAATAACATGTTTGAAGAGGCGTGAATGGCCGTACTGCAGAGGCGAACGACGCTTCGTGTTGCCTCGGCGTTGTTCGTTAGCGAGCTCGAAACTCATGCAAAACTGGCAGGTTCTGTATTTTGTACGTGCGAAGCTCAGTTCCGTCTTAAGTTACTGCACAGCGCGGTTCCGTATATTGACAGTAAACTTACATACTTCTATAGAAATATCCGTGAATGTATTGATATTTTTAATATTACAGCTGTCCGTCCTGTTCAAACAGGACAATGTTTTTGCCAGTTTATAATTTATCGAAAAAGGCAAAAACGTAGTACTCAAAAAAATTTTTGGTGGCGAAATATAATGTGTGGTTTGTGCCAGCTGAGTAACGAGATTCACTCAGCAACGTGGAACGCCAAAGGAAGAGTGCATTTGTCACAGCGAGAGCTGGCGAGTGGAGGAAGTGCGGTGTTTAATTCGCGTGTGGTACAAGTGACGCCGCGTGTGTTGGAAAGGGTTGGCTCAGAGAGGGGTGAACCAGCGACTTGTTGAAGGAAGGAGAGGGGGGCGGGGCGGGTGGTGCTCGGCGCAGCGGAAATTGCAAGTCGGGTGTCCGCGACGCAGTCCTGTCATGAAGATAAAAGGGCTGTTCCTGACGGGGTGGGAGGGTAGATCCTGGAGGGGATGCAAGCCACCTACTACCCGGCGAACAGATATGCCGTGCTAGTCCTAGCAGGCGGCTGGAGGAAATACTAATACGGAAAATGAGCCTGCGAGATGTTTGCGAAACGGAAGAATACATATTCACACATCGATCGAATGGCACACACAAACTGTTACAAACAAAAACAATGAAAATGCTTTACTATCAAACCTTTTCTTGCCATCATATCTATAAGACAAAAATAAGCACAATTTAAAACAGTTTCAATATGGTACTAATTTTCTTAATTTAGCAGCCATAAGTAACTCAAGTTCTTCATTTCGTGTTTACGTTAATTTAAAGCCATTGCCAAAAAAAAAAACCCGCAGCCTGAACGAATTATCGACAAGAAGCAAAAGTGGCATGTAGTACCATCATGATAATAATGCAACCGAGTCAAGTTTGCCTGCTATTATCAGATAAAACTATGGTTACATAAATGAACGAAGGACGCAGCTTTGTGCTGCATATACGACGAGTGTGCGTGTGGATGAACACGGTGGGTAGCTAGCATTCTTCACCGGTGTAAACATCCTACAAGTGTTTCGAAGAGGGCGAATCATTAGTCTACAAGAGTCAGTATAGTCGTCCTGGCTGATTGCCTGCCACGCGGGCCGTTGCAACCAAACTGCGCTCCGGTGTTGGCAGTAACGGAAACATGAAGGAACACATACAAGCCCCACTATGAACCTGAAACAGTGGATTTTCCACTGATTTAATAAGTTGCAAGGTTTTTCACTGGCCAAACTATTGTTTTCTGCTAATTGACTGATCAAAAAGTGAGAAAAGAGCAGATTAGGTAACAGATGGAATAAGTTTAAAATGTTCACTTTGATTTAGTAAAATAATTACTGACCAATCTAGTAAAGAAACGATGCATAAATTTGTCAGAGAGTTCCGAACCTACAGGACCTAACTAAGTAAAAAACATTAACTAGATGTTTCCACACTTTGAAACTAACGCAAGAAAGCTAATGTGTTTAAACTAACCTAGAAATAAACGGTAAACTGTTTCTGCAATTTAAACTAACCTAGTAAGAAAACGATGCAGTAATTTGTCGTAGAGTTCCTAAACTAACATGACCTAACCTTGTAAAAACTGAATAAGCTGTCCCTGCACTTTAAACTAACCTAACATTGTGGATGGCAATACCTTCTCATGCTTATTTCTTCGGCTGCAAACAATAAGGAAGGAGAAATATATCCTACTTCCGTAAATGCTACAGTGGAAGTTAATGCGTGTGACGATTTTTCTTAATAATTCTGGTTTTTATCATTTTTATAAACGAGTTTCTCATAACTAAACCAATGTAAATAACCTCGCTCGGGTAGTTTATTTTCCGCCTTATCAAATGGAAAAAAATCATAAAAACCGCCAGTTATCATGATCAGTAATAGTCCAGCTCTAACTACTATGGAATAAATGTTTAAATGATCGACTTCGTGTTAGTAGGTATACAGTGGAACCTCTTATCCATAGAATTTCACGGGACTGACATTAAAATTCTATAGATGCGGATATTCTGTATATGTGGACTAGACATATTAGTCAACCAAAGAAAACCAACCTTAGTAAACTTTATGTTGAACACATTTAAAGGCCTACGTTAGGTATTTGTCAAGTTAAACCAAAATAAATCAATGCAAACGAGAATATTAAAGAAAACATTCATAATATAATAGAACCCTGTTATAAAGTTCTCAAGGGAACTAAGAAGTGTCGACCTTATATGTAAATAACACAAATAAACATTCAAATGTAATTTTTTCCGGTACTCACACTCAAACGTAATAAAAAACCATATTTAAACACCTGTTTTGAACACCCGTGCACATGAAATAGCTGCATTGAGCAACTTACAGCAGTCGCAGTTACTAGCTAACAGTACGTTTATACCGCCAGCCGAAACCTCAGTTTCGGAAACCCAACTTTCCAAACTAAGGTCTTAGTTAATGTTTATACAGTCATACGAAACGCCTTTTTAGAAACTTATGTTGCATGTGTTTTATGCCGGAAATCACTTGTATCAGAACAATGAAAAACAATCCTTTTTGTTATGGTAATACCAAAAGCAAATAAATGTTACAGAAAATTCATAAATATGACTTTAAATAATATTTAAAGTAAAGATATTGATTGATAAAACATTATTAATTATAATTGGTATTTCGTAACTTTTTTAAGATCCAATATATATATTGTCTATTAGATATTTTCGTACCTACAGCAAAATTATATAATCACTTTACATTTACACACATTATTTTTGACCAATTAAACATCTTGTTTTACACTTCAACATATCCTAGTTGTCCATTCCATACCATATTTACAAACGAAACCAAAGTTTCTTTCTTTATTCCACGCACGAAACCTAATATTCGACACGAAACTTGAATCATATACGTCGGTTTCAAGATACGGCGAAATCTCACTTTGGCAGCGTTTATACCGTACACAAACTCTGCTTTCCGAAACCTAGGTTACCAAAACTCTGCTTTCAGGTGTCGTTATAAACGCACTGTAATAAATAAAAAGGTCTTGGATGTTGGGATTGATAAATTACAGTGAATAGGGTTCCCTTAATTTAGCGTTGCCTTTTTTTGTTAACTTTCCGGGCATATTTATTATAGTTACATTTATACATATATGCATTAGTAATTTTCATGAGAAAATATTCAAATAAAAAACTTGCAAGTGTTACTGGCAACGTCGCATCGCGAATTAATATCTCAAAAATGTGGCACCACTGTTTCTTATCGTTGCATGTCGTTACCAACATGGCTGCCGCCGTAAACATTGCAATTGCTTCCTGAACGTCTAATAAAACTTCCACAGTACATATTGAAATTCCATATTTTTGAAAATTTTTGTATTTAGTGATTTCTAAATACAATACTTAGAGAGCACGAAAATTTATTTTATTTGTGTTATCCATGAGTATTACTTGTGCATGTGTACATCATGTATTGTATACAGGCTTTGTTTATCACTATAAATTGCTCATCTTTCAGCTGAACTAACTAGTTTTAAAAGTTACTGTACACAAATGAGTTGGAGAACTACTCAGTTATTGGCAGAAATTATTTCTGTCAAACAAACTCTTTGCGAAAGTTACTATTCCTTAATAAATCAGTGCCAAAACTACCACTTTATCAGCAGAAATTACTGCTCTATCAATTGAATAAACAGATTTTAAATGTTACTATTCACCGATGAATTAGTGATTCCCACTACTAATTTATTTGCAAAAGTGACTGTTCTTTCAACAGAATGAACTGTGTTTAAAAGTTACTATTCACTAATAAAATTAGTGATTATACTACTAATTTATCAGGATAAATTACTGTTCTTTCTACTGAACCAACTTTTAGTAAAGGTTACTATTCACTGCTAAAACAGTGACTAAAAGGGCAGATTGACAGTGAAAATTGCAGTTTAGACTGTTGAAGCAACTCTTTGAAACAGTTTATGTTCACTTAATAATTCTGTTGAATTAACTGATTTATCTTTGTTTGAATAAGTTAATTTATTTCACTGATGTAATAAGTAGTTTTCCACTGTTACTGGATGGAGCAGTTTTAACTTGCTGGTTAAAAAGTGTCAATTCACTGTCAATCAGTGAATATTCACTCATTCTGGTTTAGAGTGCAGAAAAGGCTCTGGAAGTCCCTGAATGATCACCAAAAGAGAGGAGCATTTAATCGTCCGACAATCACGAACTCAACAGTGTCTGCATCATCCAAGGACACATGCAGCGAAATCTCATCTCTAGTGAGCCATGTTTGCGATGTGACTTGCAGAAGAATATTTAGTTTTCGATGCTCCTCGTGCCGTCTTGCTTTGACACCCGCCCAACGGCAACGTAGTTTGCAGATTTGTCGTAATCTGGTAGCATGGACGTCTGACGAAGGCGATGCATCGTCTCTACTGATGATGACAAGGTTATTTTTGGACACTGATGACAACCGTTCTCGAGTAAGGAGAGGCATTGGACAGCGTACAAACCTGTATTACATTGTTGAGTAACACAGCGCCACAGCTCGTTGTGTAATTTTGAGGGGAACAATGATGCTCGGTCTTCACTGGTAGTGATCTGGGCAACGTTAGCACAGTGTTACGTTCAGGAGAATCTGCGTCATTATCTGATTCCCATCATGGCGCGGCTCCAACGGGAAATATTCCAACAGAATGATCTCAGCTCACATACACAAGTTTATCAGAACAGCCTCCATGATGTCGACACACTTTCTTGGCCAGCTAGGTTTCCATATTTGAATGGGGCCAGCAGATTTGGCCACAAACGGGACTGCAGCATCTGGACGCCTCTGGACCAACAGCAACAAAAATTATTAGGCGAGCTTCCGAAGGATGGCCTTTGTAAGACTATATGACTCCTTTCTGGATCGTTTCGCCTCGTTTATCCGCTCTATGGGTAGTGCCACAATGTTCAGAATGTACTTTTCAGCTATAAAAAATTTCCCGAATAAACGGCTCTTATATCATCGTTCACATTGCCTTTGCCACGTTTGGAATCCATTTCATCTTCTCCTTCTGGGCACGATAATTTGTAATGCAATGAGCATATGTTCAATCCAGAGCAGGGAGTTCTGATTTAGAAGGTTTATTTCGAAAGTATTTTGATTAATAGAAAATTAAGCATATACTAGCAATCGTGAATATTTGGTTTCTTCGAAACATACACGTATAACATTTCTTGATGCCCGACTTCCGACATCTTCCAACAACAACCAAATCCTGAAGGGAAATGAATCTCACGACTGTCGGAGATGAGTTCATTAACCAGTGAAATTGTTCACATTTTTTATAATGCTATACCTTCGCACAAGGATTAACAATTCTTTTTTTCTTTCGCAAATTTCTTTATTGCACAAACCATGTGTTATTCAGATCCATAACTTAGATGTCTAAGGACTATAACTCAAAATAGATGAATGAATGTTTCTAAAGAAAATCGGATTAGTACATCCTTCTTGAACATTTTTACAACATAACTTGTTTCATCGTAGCTGATTCGCGTGTCGCATTTTTTTAACTGCGAATTTTGGTAAACAGACAACATCGAACATATTTTTGCATACATTTGTTTACGGTAAATTAGACAGTACCGAAAGCAATGCTTAATTAGTTTCCCTTCCCGTTATGTAACCTCACACCGCATCACAAATGCAACGCTGCTATGAATTTAACCGCCAGTGTCGATGCCTTGATTATCTGACACTGAAATTTTTGTAAATGTAAATATGATAAACATGGGAAGTTTCTGCAGCGGAAAAAGCAGTTCAGAAAGTTTATTATAAGCCAAGCTTGTAGAAAGTAATGGGCGTGTCTTTCCAAGCACATGTCACCGTTAAATTATTAATGCAGTAATGTTACTCCATACATTGACTAGTAGGGCTTTTTGATATTTCTGTTTAACAAGTGGTTGAAAAATAATAAAATTCGTTTTTTTTTCGCAAAAAACCTATTAGTTGACTTTTCGTGATTGCAAATTTTTAGCAATGATTTTATATATGTGGAATGCACTCATTCATCTAATTTAGTCCTAAATGCATGCGCAGTTGAAAATTGATTTCAGATATTTGTTTTTCTTCCAGCAATAATTATCCACTGTAAATATTTAGTTCAATTTTACAGGTTAATCGATATTTTTAACTGTTTAAAGTTGAATTAATGTTATCTGAATTGGCAGCCGATGTCATGATTGAATTAAGAAAGCATTTATAAGATTTCGTTTTACCTTCATACGCCAATGCAAGACTAATACGAGTGTACTTTCATTTTATACAGTAGGGTAACCTGTGTTTTTTACGCAAATCAATTGCGAGTATGTATCGAAAAGCAACATAGTAATAGGTTTCTGTGAATTATTTAGGCTATACAAAATCGGTGATGACAGTTACATTGCATTGTGTGTGAAAGCTTAAATACATCAATTGAATTGGTCACCAGTGCAAATATTTTACTATAATTAAAATGTATAGACATTTAAATTAATTTTATTGTTGCTTTCAACATCACTGCATAAACGCTTGTCATCAGTGCTTATTTGTTAACGAGATGCTTGTTGGCAACGCAATTTAGTATAATGGTTTAGTCAACGGCTTGCAAAAGATGTCTGTACTTAAAACATATATTATTGTAGCTACAGAGTGAATGTTGAATCGAATTTTATGTTAGTTTTGAAATGGAACCCTCGCACTTCTATCCATTTTATCTCCAGTTTTCTAACTTCGATTTAATAAAAAAATTATTTTAATACAATAATATTGTTTAGTAGTATGAAAGAGTGCCATTTTTGGTTTAAAAACATTAGCCTTAAACACGAAAAAATATATATATTACCATTAAAGTAAAACAATAACTAAGACGGCGCTGATGGCAGTAACTTTCCACTCGTTAGCAACACAGTTTTGACGAATATGAAAGCTCGCTTCCTGCTTTTAGGAAAAATGCTCTTTTTTTTCATTTGTGTCTTGATATTTGACACCTATGCTAATTTGGGCTTTGCTTGGACGCACAGTTTTAATATTAGACTAAAAGCACCTCTGAAAAAATTTAAATTTGGCAAAAAAAATTTGCAATCAGTTTCAGTGGGATCTATCCTTTTTTAATATGCTGTTTTTTCCTGCGAAAAAAAAACATGTCGCAAAAAGCACGTCGCCATCAAGAAGCATGGCTGGAAATTTTTTTCCGGCGTTTCGTTTTGAAAGAGGGAGAATAAAACTGTTCGGAACAGTGATAGTCAATTAGTTCCAGTCGAAAGAATTTTATTTGTCTCACGTTCCAGCTTTGTATTCATGCACAATACGTTCCTCTCCCTTGTCTACTCCGGCCGCAGCGCACCCCCGAATCGCCGTTCGCGATGTCCAGAAACTGATATAATGCCCGCTTCGACGACGTACCTGGCGATATTGCCCGACAGAACAACCCCCCCTCCTCCCCTTTACGCCTTTTCTTGTGGAACAGAGAGGTTGTCGGCGTTCCTAGTAACTGCTCGCCTTTGAAGTGTGCGAAAGGGATGTTGGGAAAGGGGTTGGGGTGGTATGGAAGAAACGCCGTCGCCTGCCTCGAACGGTGAAATACATATCAGTCCCATTTATTGCAGGAATATTGCACGGGCTTCCTATTTAAAAGTTAACAGCCACGTGGAAGCGAGATGGATGGGGCGAGGGTGAGGTAAGGTTGTTCTGCAGTCCGCCTCGATACGCGTCAGGCATCCACGAGATGGCTTCCAACGTGTAGGAGGCCGCTATAGAAAAGCCACCCCCTGAGGCAGCGCCAAACCCCGCAGGTGCTTCATAGCGTCGCGGGGCGACCGGGCATGCACCTGTAAACTGACCAGAACCCGGGTATTGAAAAATGAAGCTGTGTGTGGGGCGAGTTCGGGGAACCACTCTTATTTAGTGGAGAGCACTTGCGCAGCTTCCCCGCATATCCGTGGCCGTGTTGTCGTGGTACTATAGCGGCCGCCAGACGCCGGACTGCACCTCCGCGGGTTCCTGCTCGACTTGCAGACTGAGCTCCCACTCAAGCCACGATAGCTTCCTTTGTGCTGTTCAAAACACACCTCAGAGTTTCAACGGAATAACATGTCGTGGTTTCAGATGAGATATACATAGTGAGTATAAACGAATACCTCAACTTTGAAGGTCTATAATATCAAAACCAAAGAACCTGCATACAGCTTTGACTGATCAATAAAATGAACCGTTAAACCGTGAAGTTTGTTTACCATACATTCATAAATATTCAATGTGACCACAAAGAGCGGCCCGAACGACATCTACGGGATAATCAAACTCGTTCCACACTTTTGTCAGCATGTCCGGTGATACGGTTCGGATTGCATCCGTGATTCTCGTTTTGAGGTCGTCACTGTTAGCCGGCAATGATGGACGAAACACTTGATCCTTTATGTACCACCATAGAAAAAAATAGCACGGGGTAAGATCCAGGTTTCTTAGGGGCCAGTGATGAAGAGCCTGGTCACCAGCTGCTCCTCGACCAATCCAGCGTTGCCGCAACGTCTCGTTCAGGTATCCGCGAACAGCTAGGTGCCAATGGGGTGGCGCACCATAAAGCAAACATCAGACGGTCTCCTTCACCATGATGTGTCAAATGCGAACTCGCTACCCCCTCACCACTTCAAACCGAGAGTTACTAACTCCATCCAAACCGTAACACAGGACATGCTAACAAGAGCGTGGAACGAGTTTGATTATCGCGTAGATGTCGTTCGGGCCGCTCGTAGTGGTCACATTGAACATTTGTGAATGTATGGTAAACAAACTTCACGGTTCCACCGCTCATTTGATTGGTCAATCAAGGTTGTAGGTATTTTTGTTTTGATATTATATACCTTAAAATTTGGGGTATTCTTTTATACTCAGCCTGTATACTCTGTCTTAATATGGAAATGTACAAAATATGTTTTTTTACAGCGTAGTGTTTCCACTCTTTATGCTTTAATATCTCCATTAAACTTTTTTGAAATAAGAAAATTATGAAACTTATATTTTATTGAAAATACCAAGAAGAGTTAATGTGAAGTCGGGAGGTACTGAGCGATATGTGTTACAGGTGTAACAAATGTTGTATTTATCTGTTTAAATAACATTAAATAGGGAAACAATATCAAATTTAGACATGGCTATATTTTTAAAATTCGTTATTTAAGGATACTGCCTTTTTTTGTTAATAAACGAAAGTCAGGCAAATTCCTGCACATTTTTATATCCCTACAAACAAAAAGTTTATTTATTTCGAGAATCCCACCTTGGAAATTATTTGCCAGTATTTTCTTTTCTGTGAGTAATATTTACGCAAAGAAATTCGTGTATGCCGAAGATATGAATTTTTTTTTTATTTCCTTGCGTTCAATAACAAGATTTGTCTTCCGTCTCTGACTCCGCCTAAATTATTCTCCTTATGAAATAACCGCAAACCATAGAGATAAGATATTGAAATTGGCTAATATTTCCACTCCTTTGTGAGACAGATCCGGTCCCGTAAGGCGGAAAATGGGGTGCTGGTAAGGGAGGATTGTGATGGTGGGAAAGCGAGGAGCAGAAATTGCTCTACGACCGCAAGGAATGTTTCATTTCGTTATCCCAAATCAACTTCAATAACTTCGGACTTGGTTGAGTGCAGCACGCCGGAGGGAATGCCAGAGATAAAATAAAATATTTGCATCCGCGCAGGCTGGACGAGTGACATAGTAATGGAATTGCCCCCACGGACATGAAAACTACACGTATTGAATGCAATTTGACAGCCCCGGAGAAAAAACACGAGCGGAATACATGTTTATCACGGTAAAATAAAATACCACAATTTAAATTATTTACGAGATATTAAAAGAAATGAAAACGTTAATTTCACGTCTGGCTTGATATTTAGAAATATATATAGTATTATATAATATTTTTTTAAAGAAATATTGCCGATCTATTGCAAATATTGCCGATCTATTGCAAATATTGCCGATCTATTGCAAATATTGCCGATCTATTGCAAATATTGCCGATCTATTGCAAATATTGCCGATCTATTGCAAATATTGCCGATCTATTGCAAATATTGCCGATCTATTGCAAATATTGCCGATCTATTGCAAATATTGCCGATCTATTGCAAATATTGCCGATCTATTGCAAATATTGCCGATCTATTGCAAATATTGCCGATCTATTGCAAATATTGCCGATCTATTGCAAATATTGCCGATCTATTGCAAATATTGCCGATCTATTGCAAATATTGACGAACTATTGCAAATATTGCCGATCTATTGCAAATATTGACGATCTATTGCAAATATTGCCGATCTATTGCAAATATTGACGATCTATTGCAAATATTGCCGATCTATTGCAAATATTGACGATCTATTGCAAATATTGCCGATCTATTGCAAATATTGACGATCTATTGCAAATATTGCCGATCTATTGCAAATATTGACGATCTATTGCAAATATTGCCGATCTATTGCAAATATTGACGATCTATTGCAAATATTGCCGATCTATTGCAAATATTGACGATCTATTGCAAATATTGCCGATCTATTGCAAATATTGACGATCTATTGCAAATATTGCCGATCTATTGCAAATATTGACGATCTATTGCAAATATTGCCGATCTATTGCAAATATTGACGCAGTGTGTTTAAGCCTAAATGTTCAGGATTTTCCAAGAATAACTTTCGTTAACAACTGGTAGTTAGTTTTAAGGATATTTCTGGGTTGCCTACACAACTTTCTTTCGGAAAGTATGCTTCTTAAGTGAATCTAACATTCTGTCATTTATAACTGATAGACAGCGCTTTTCTTGATGTACTTCGATAAGAAATTCTCCTGTCTTTCCAAGTACAAGAGGAAATTTTTCGTTATAAATTTACTTCCCGGAAAGTTTTTCAAAGATATCGGTCGTTCTTTATAATGCAGATAGTATCTGCACACTCATGAGCTCCAAATAAGCGAAATTTAATTGCAAAACTGTTTCAAATAATAAATGGAATGAGTAATCCACCTTATTAATATCAATTATATCACTTTAGTGAATTAAACGCTCTGATTTACAGTGAACATCACAATAGCATTTAATTGATAAAAATAATTGCTTCGCATTTAGAATATACCATTCGTGGAGTCTGTTCATCATTTTTCAAAATAACGTTAATAGCAAAAATAAATATGAAGCTTATTATCACCAGAAACATGAGCAGTTATCATAACTATTAGGTGAAACTTTCAAAAGAAAATCGCTGTAACTTTACCGTTGAGGAATCGGCTACTACATAAACTCCAGCTAACTGCGCCTGACTTGTACAACAGTCACTCAAGTCAATTTTACCAACGAAGTAGTGACAAAATACAATTTTCCTTTACATATTGAATCAGTGACATTTTCCACTGATTCATCAATCATGTGAGTGAATCCGTACGTAATATTTATATTATCATTCCTAATATTATTATAGGCTATTTACGGTAAAGTGAGCACTTTTGAAAGCACTCTCGTTTGGAATAATAGTTTCAGTTTAAAAAAAAACCTAAACAATAGTTTTGTAGTCCATGCGAGCGGAGCCGCTGGCAGAGTTAGTGGTATTATAAAAGACAAAATCCACACTTTAAAAAGTATCTTTTATGGGTTTTATTTGTATATGTGTTGTTATTTTATTTTATATATCATGTTTATCTGGGCCATCAGTTAAAAAGCAAATCACTGAGAAACATCATATGAAAGAGAGAGAAAAAAAGGGGGGGGGGAGAACATAGTTAATTTCACACCAATAAAATATTGGCAAAAATTACAGTCATTTTCCAGACACTCTTCAAACCGCACAGGCCGAGAAGATTTTGTGATCGTTCTGGGACAACTTGTAACAAAACCACTTGCTCCTTTACACGAATAATCAGTTCGCTCACATACACAGTGCTGCTCGGTGACAGTGCTCGGAACAAGAACAACGTGAGTTATACACATGTTAGCTCTAGATTAGGCTAGAAAAACAGAAAAACACGCACAGCTGGACTATTTAATAGCCAAGGATAAACTTGTGCTGGCGCAAGGTCCGGCACTGTAGGTGGTGACCCACTTTGACCCTCCTCTCCCCCCGGCAGACTTGCTCGCTGCTCCGTCACCCGGCCTCCATCGCCCGACCGGAGTAATGATTGACAGCCAACCTGGCTACCGTCACAGCTCCCCCCACCCTTCTTTGCCGGATGAGCCAACGACTTTAGAGGATGCCCAACGCAATAATATTAAGGGAACTAGAACCCTTGGCGCAACGCTGGGTTTAAAGAAATTTCTCGGCTATGGCCAACGACACTACAAATATTGCCGCGTCCGGAGGATCGGCAGTCTTTGGTAGAAGCCATATAACATAAGTGCGGTAATAGGTCGAAGTCTGGTGCAGCGAGGGACATCCACGGAGAGGACGGACGACGACGGAGGGTACTTGACGACGGGCGACGAGTGTTTCTGCAGTGTGGAAGGACGAGAGGACGTGGTATTTGACGAGTTGAATGCTACTATGCATGGGGAGCTCAGAGATTTCTAGAACATTACGGACTTGCAGAATCTGGAATGAGCTGAGGTGGAACTGTATAATCATGTCATATGGACTTAAATGTAAATATTGGAACTGTCGAATATTGACACATAATCTATAAAATAATTCTATAGGTTTTGATACATTGTTTATTGGGACCTATTTTAGGTATTGAAATACATTGATTCCTTTGTGGTAATTATAAATTTTATATATTGAATTTATTAATTGTAAATAGCAGGCGATAGCAATTTATACTGAGGTTATTAAGTCGATAATGGTTTGTTTGTAGTTACTGTAAATAAATAAAATATATATAATTAACTCTTTTATTTAATTAAGAACTCCGTTCATTAAAGAACCTGGTTAAGCTCTCTGGCGTTGAGAACTTGTAACAATATGATTATCTGTAATATAAGCTTAAATGTAATATATTATTAATATCTCATATAAATGTATGCACCATTTAGAAGGTTAGAGAGATTTAGAGATTTTCATATTCAATTATTAAATATAAAAATATGAAAACACTTAAAAATGTGCATACATAAATAAAAATCAAAAAATACATTAAAATAATTAAAATACACCTATAAAACATTACTAACCAAGTGTTACAGGGCTAAAGAGCTCCCTCGGATGAGTTCCCCGCTGATGGACGCTTCCTTCAGATATAAAAAAAAAGCCATAAATTAGGTTTTCTTCCTCTCCCGCAACTCCCCTCTGGCAGCCAAGGTTCGCGAGTTATTTTACGGCCAATTCTGCATTTTGCTCGGAGTTTCCGGCTGGAGTGTGTCGTGCGGGGCCGGAGTTGGTTTATCCTGTGTCTGACATGACGTCCTACAGTACATAAGTGCCACAACGCCCGGTTTTTTTAAAAATAATAATAATTCAATTTACTTAACCTTCATGAAAATTCATTCCATATTTTAATTTAAACACGTTCCATTCCATGTTTAAAATACACGAGGAAGCGCAAAGACGCTCTTGCAGGTACACACATGAAATTATTTTAGTTAGTGTGGGTCTTCCACCTCACTTTTAGATAAGCGATAAGCTGCTTCTTTTACATTCCCTCGCATTGTGCAGACATGCACAGTGCCATTGCCGACCCACACACACACAAACACACACAGCGTCCTCCCACGCGTCCCACACATGCGCAAGGCGTGTAATGTGGGTACACTGGCAGATAGTTTTGCCCCACTCTGTCGTCTGGAATCCAGGCCAAGAGGCATACATGATTGATCAGGACAGGGTTAGGGGATTAGTTTTAAGTTAGTTTTTAAGTTTATAAAATTTTAAACTCTCACAAAAAACATTGAAGTTTAAAAACCAAACAGAAAATTAAAATATTTAAAATATCGAAAACCAAATACAAGTGTGATGCCGGACTCTAGCTAGCAGAACCGCTAGACCAAGGCTAATTGCGGGGTTGACGATGAGCAGCAATGCGGGTCGTAGGGACTCGCCGACATACTTCACGCGTGTTTAACTAGTCCCTTGCTGATAACACTACGACATGTTCTACAGACATCACGACACTACAACACGTCAGTCGGGAGACTGGTGGGGAGCTTCACTCCCTCTCCGACACACCTGCACGGAAATTCCTTAAGATAGCAACCGTGGTTAACAGCTATAAATACCGGCACTAAGCCCAGCTCAGACACGATAACTGCGGCCTCACCGCTGGCTCAGTGATTTGAAACCAAGTCTGCTGGGCGGCAAACTATATTTGTAAACATGTTCAAACGACAAATGGGAACTTGGATTCTCCGTCTCGCGACAGCACTGCCTCCGAGGGCTAATGAGAGGTCGGCGGACAGGACCTCAGTAGGTAACACTCTCTGCTGCCCTGATGATGGGCACTGCAATGTGTGCCGAAACGTCCGGTTGTTCCACTTTGACGCGGATAACACCCCAAAGCCAAAACCTTATCTCATAAATGGTTCTCTCGTTTTCTATATGTTTTGCATATGATATATGAGAAATAATCAAACAAACTTGAACCCATCTTCGCACGCTAGGCGTTCTTATTATGTGCATTAAATACGCGAATTGATTTCTTGTTTAATATGCCATGTTAAATGTTTCCACTGTTATGTCACACAGTCCCTAAATAAATCTGTGGTGTCTTGTAACAAAGAGAAGGAATTATTGTATAAAAAATAAAAAAGGTAAGTTAATACGTATTTCATTGCCATTCGTATTTGGGCATATCTAAAAAATGTTAAATTGCTTAATGTGTTTCTGGTACTACAGCTGCATTAAATTAACCAACAAAGAGGTCAGGTTTTAAGACTACAGCATAGAGTTATCGTTCTGAACACGGACGTTAAATTTTGACCACTTTTATTATCTGATTCAGTTTGGAAAATAAATTAAACTTCATGAGTGCTTTTGGTAATTTTCTCCGTGTCAAATACATATTTGTGACTCACCTTTAGGGAAATTTGTTAAATAACAACAAACCTTTGTTACTTGTTACTCACGAAGTTATGCCTTTTCGATGTATAACTTTTATATTAAAATCACGTCTATTATAGTTTTAACGGAATTAAATCTTTTCTTACAAGATATTTTTAGCTCACCATAATGTCAGAAAATCGACCACGCCATTTTACACAATTAAAAACATAAAACACGTGTATAATATGGTTTTTGGCGTCGTGATGGTTAACAATTTGTGTAAGGATGCGATCAATTAATTTATAGATAATAATAAAGAGTTGCCGTTTGAAAACAAGAACATTAAGATGATACCTGCCAAATGCTGAAGTTTGGAAGTAGGTATTGATTCTGCTCTGCGGCGTGAGGCGCCAGCACTTGATGCTAGCCCTCAGTGATAGGGCGTACAAATGCGTCGACACTGTTGTCTCTAGGTCCAATTTACTAATAAATTACACTGTATACGTGTGTTCACATATTCGAATTTTATTGTTGCTTGAACAGGTTAACTGGTACATGAACTCACGAGACAAACTCTCCTCCCCTTTTCCTATGTAGGCTACGTATGGTTTGACGCCGCGACTGGCGTCGTTGGGGGGGGGTGGGGGTGAAGATTCTTCGCACTTGGTGTAGAACTACTTATCTGACTCTGCAGCGCTGAATTCCCTCGGCTGGCGGCTTGGAACTGCTCTCGAACTTGGTGGGCGTCTCGGCGCCTGGCTTCGAAGTTCCTTCTTCCCGGGTCCAACGCAGGACTCTGCGTTTGACGAAGTCTGACTGACTTTTCTCGTATTCTTCCCGCCGCACGTCCCGCTTGATGGCCTCCAACTGAGGTCGACGTCGTGATGCATTCTAGATCCTCGACTGACTCCGGCTGACGGACTGACTGCTCGATCCGCGACTGACTGATTCGACGTTTCTCCACTGACTGCCCTGTTGCTCCCTCCTTCACGTGGTTTTGTAGCGACCATCACCATATTCAACTTGCCCCATCTCTGCACGTGTCCGGAGTGCTTGTCGACCCTCCGGGTCATAAAACACGTGGCCACTGCTCGTGTGGTCCGCAGCCGGCGTGGCGTCGTCCCTTGGTTCTGGCCTGGAAGTTTATTGTCCCGTTCTGCATGCACGTCCGCTAAAAGCTCTCATGGTTTATTGCGGTACAAGCCCGGGACAGGCGCAGCTGGTGGTGGGATCTCGGTGTCCCTTGGGCAGCTGCACAATGCAGCTGTGTCCGCGCCCTGGTGCCTTCCGTTGTCTCCGGATGTCGTTTGCACGTGCAGGAACAGTTGCACGTGCAGAAACCTTTGGTAAGGTGCCTTTGCAGCTGCGAGGCTCCTGGCGTCACTCTGCCGGCACGTCCACATTGCGGTCGTACGCCCGCGAGCTTCGCCAGAGCGTGTGTTCTGACGAATAAAATATAGGGATGCAGAATGCGTCAAAGATACTTAGCGCACCACTTAAGTGATCGTAAATTTGTATGGTGTACTTACGTTGGTTTTAACTGAATAAACAATTAAAAGGTGCTTTTACTTTCTAATGTTCGCCTATGATTATTGTAAATAATAAAAAATTATTCACTTTATAATTTACGTCATTTTAAATTGTTTTAGGAGATACCACATGGTAAATATTAATATTTAAAATATCTGACTACGAAAAATTCATGAAATAATAAAAATAATAATAATAATAAATTTTATTAAGTGTGTATAACATTATCAACGACGTGGTTTTTGAACTTAAAATGCATGTAACCTCCGCCGTAAGATGAAGGAATAATCGGTTTTAAGTATATCAAATTGTACTCTCCGGTGTTGGTTGCATTCCGAGTGCAGGAACTCTCCGTTGTGCATTACCTTCTCAAAGTCAGGAGGGCAGGGGACCAATATTACTAGAAGTATAGAAAGCTATCCAGACGTGTCGTAGTGCGATCATGGTCTGCGGATGGTCTGAGATGGCAGTAGAATCGAAATAATCGCTTCTTTCATACATGGAAATAAAGTTTGTTGTACTAACGTTGGGAAGATCGATTACAATAAGGGCAAATAAAAATTATCACCGCCACATGTGTACAGAATGTTCTTTGTTTGCATATAAACAAATGAAATAATTGTAATTTACATAACATAAAAACTTTATTTTTTAATTTTTAATTTGTTTTGTATTGGAGCCATGGTGGCTAAGCGGTTAGCCTGCTCGTCTTCCACCAAGGTGAACCGGGTTCATTCCCCGGCCGGGTCATCGGATTTTTGCATGTAGGTATAGTTCCGGATGATACCGTTGAAAGGCGGGTCTTATCGGGGATCTCCCGTTTCCGCCGCCCTTTCATTCCGGCGCTGCTCCATACTCACCTCAATCACCCTCGCTTTTAAAAGCAGCCCAAATCTCTTCACTCGCTCACTGTATTGTGTTAGAATCTACGCAATAACAAACTTCGTTATTCGCGCTAGAGTGGGAAATAAACGAAATTTGTCCTCATGCCTCATGTGGTGTAATATTCGGTCTATAAACTGGATTTAGAAGAATTTTGTATTACAAAATTACATTGATTATATGTGACAAAAGAACCGAAACACTTATTTTGATTACAGCTATGTTTATTTCGTTCTACAATTAGTTTTTTTTTTTTACTAAAATAGATATATTTATGAAGGCTTAATGCCGAACACATTTTACATGAATAAGTCACAAACAGTTTAAATTATTTATATATTCGTAGGGGAAAGTGTACATACAGCAATTTGAGCATGCAATGAACTTTGACATACCAAACAAATATCATTTCTCCATTTACCATCTTCTTAAAAGCGTCATTTATGGAACAGCATCGTACCTTGCGGCGGAAATATTCCCTATGCGAAACTAAGGTTAATTCTACTCAGGTTAGGAACAAAACGAGTTTACTTGTTGGAGAGTTTGGCATAGCGAACATTTCCGCCGCTAGGTAAGCACTAGTGTTCCGAAGAGGTCACTTTGAATTAAAAATTTAAGGCACGTGAATAATAAAAGAGAAAGATTTCACGTAGTTATTAGTTATTTTGTATTTAATTCATGATTATTGCAATTATTTTGTTTTTTAAAGTAGAAAAGAGAAAAACTCCGGTACACATGCGACACTAGCGCTTATCTAACAGCGAAAAATTTTAGTTTGCCAAACTAAAAGCATTGTTTCCCAACCTGAGTAGAATAAACCTTAGCGAAACTCTCCCATAATACATCTCGTTTCGCTCGCAACCTGGGATAGAATGAACCACAATGGAGGTGATAGTTTCCCCCGTCTGCAACAGTCCCGCCAACATACGCGCCTCCGCGGCGACAGTTGGCACTCGCGGGCCACCCCAGCTGCCCCAGCAGGCCTCGCGCTGCCAACAGTTTGCTTGCTCTCGCAGCCAGAACGCCTCGAGCGGATTCCGCTCCATTGATTTTCTCGCAGGATGCGGCGGGGCCGGCAAGTTAATTACTGGTAAAATATCTTTGTTTATTAACTCGCGGTGTGAGAGAGAGAAAAAGGGGTCTGCGTGGGGGGAACTGCGGAAGAGGGCGACGGGTAGAAGTAACTGAAGGGTAGACGGGGGGTGAGGGAGTGAAGGGAATGTTTGGCATGCGGAAACTTTCTGATCAAACTCCCTGCCAGCCGCGTGCTCTAGTTAGAATCACTTTATGATATTTCTCTGGCCGTCCAATTTCTCTGCGTATTCCAAATACATTTACCGACATTTTATTGAGTGACATGTTTGCTGTTTATCTGACAAAACATTGCTTATTTGTCGGAAGAAACATGCACAAATGTCGTTTATATCGTAGATCAAAAATGAGGTAGACTTATTTCGCTTTTTGTACATATCCCTAGCGTTGACTTACATATTTATAGCTAGACTTTAGCTTGGTTATAGTGTTTTCGACTGATTTTGACTTTCTTGAAAAAATTTAATATTTTACTGTAATGTTTCCTAGCCGATCTAGAGGACGGTTAATTAAGGTAAACTAAAATATCAAGTAGGCTCTACTTAGTTATTTAAATATTGTACTAATATTGAGTTTGAGTCACATAAAGGAAGAGAAAAGTCATTAGGTGTTATGATTCGTAACTTTGTTACTGCTTAAATAACATACGCTTTCTGCCCCAATATTCCCTTTACGGTTATTCTAATTGGTGTCATTTAGTTCACTGATTGCTGCGAAAGTGAAAACCAGTTTTCCTCTCTAACTGCATTGCACATGAATAGCATACTCACTCTCTCTCTCTTTCTACACACACACATACACACACACACACATTGTTTACAGCATGAAGATATGCGCAGAGTTTTAGAAACCCAGCTATTGAATACTTCCTCTGACGTTTTAAAGCGGAAAACACATGAAACGTTATTTATATACAATGAGGCGATAAAAGTCATGGGATACCTCCTAATATCGTGTCGGACCTCCTTTTGCCCGGCGAAGTGCAGCAATTCGACGTGGCATGGACTCAACCAGTCTTTGAAAGTCCCCGGCAGAAATATTGAGCCATGCTGCCTCTATAGACGTCCATAATTGCGAAAGTGTTGCCGGTGCAGGAGTTTGCGCACGAACTGACTTCTCAATTATGCCCCATAAATGTCCGATGGGATTCATGTCGGGTGATATCGGTGACCAAATCATTCGCTGGAATTGCCCAGAATATTCTTTAAACTAATCGCGAACAGTTGTGGCGCGGTGACGTGGCGAATGGTCATCCATAAAAATTCCATCGTTGTTTGGGTACATGAAGTCCATGAATGGCTGAAAGTGGTCTCCAAGTGGCTGAACATAACCCTTTACAGTCAACGATCGGTTCAGTTGGACCAGACGACTCAGTCCATTCCATATAAAAACAGCGCACGCCATTATGGAGCCATCACCAGCTTGCACAGTTCCTTGTTGACATCTTGGGTCCATGAATTCGTGGGGTCTGCACTACACTAGAACCCTACCATCAGCTCTTACTAACTGAAATTGGGACTCATCTGACCAAGCCACGGTTTTCCAGTTGTCTAGGTTCCAACCGATATGGTCACGAGCCCAGGAGAGGCGCTGCGGGCGATGTCGTGCTGATAGTAAAGGCACTCGTGTCGGTCTTCTGATGGCATAGCCCAGTACAGCCAAAGTTCGCCACATTGCCCTAACGGACACGTCCATCGTACGTCCCACATTTATTCCTGCGGTTATTTCACGCAGTGTTATTTGTCTGTTAACACTGACCATTCTGCGCACACGTCGTTGGTCTCGGTCATTAAGTGCAGGCGGTCGGCCACTGCGTTGTCCATGGTGGGAGGTTATGCCTGAAATTAGGTATTCTCGGCACACTCTTGACACTGTGGATCTCAGAATGTTTAATTCCCTAACCATTTCGTAAATGGAATGTCCCATGCGTCGAGCTCCAACTACCATTCCGCGTTCAAAGTCTGTTAATTACCCTCGTGAGGCCATAATCACGTCAGAAACCTTTTCACATGAATCACTTGACTACAAATGAAAGCCCAACCAATGCACTGCTCATTTATACATTTTGTACGCGATACTACAGCCATATGTATATTTTAATATTGCTATCCCATGACTTTTGTTACTTCTGTGTATATGTGAATGCGTCGTTTTTTCAAGTAATCATTTTAGTGCGCACTTAATTGATAATTTTGTGTTTGCAGAATGCGTCAAGCTGTAAAAACTCTGGAAGATAAATTTTGTAGTTCTATGCCGACGTAAAGTAAACTTTAACCTTTATCGGTGTATAATATAAATATATAATCATAGCTTAAATTTCCATAAATTTGCTTTGCACCACAGCAAGACTATGCAATACTATGCGGTCGTTTAGCGTCTTATATGTAGTGACGATGCAGGTTTTGACGTGAGTGCATGTGTCGCTTTTGGGGCTTCTCTACTCCACTGTCTCAAAAGCGCTAAGTATCTCCGGTTCACTGAAACGCTTAAATGTATTATTGACTCTAAATTATTCAAGGCTTTTCTATCAAACTCTGAACGGAAAATGGAATTGATGCAAGCCGATAAGTCAATGAAGTTTAGTTTGTAAAATACCAACGCAAATTTCTCTAGTCTCTACTTACAAAGGGATATAATGGTCTAAGTGTAACTTCTTTAAAGCCATTTCAGCTTCCCAGAAGCAGTTCATAGCGCATCTAATTCTAAGGATCTAGAGTATGAAAGAATAAACGTTTACTAATAACACTTATACTTTGTTGATGGTGACTCTTTAAATAAGAATTTTTAGCATTTTTAGAATTAAGTAACACTAAAACCAATACCATTAGAGCAATTAAGGTCCTAAATGAAATTCTGTAAACGGATTTGGAAAGAAAAAATGTCGCATAAACAAAAAATTTCCACTTTTCGAACGATATGACGACACCTTTCCTAATTCTTTAATTATAAATATTAAATTTTCCTTGATGAGAATAGGGCGCAAACAAAGAACAGTAGCTTTGTGCCTAAACGTTTTACGTTTTCTAGTCACAGTAACATTTTTTATGCATATTACCGAAGAATATGGTTTAATACAGTTACGTACATTTGCCTTCGCATTACCAGCTGATCTGGTCGAGTACGGTCACTGGATCAGTGTTTCATGCGCGGCGCAAGGGCTCACGATGGCCACAATAAGCAGCCACCCACTGTTTTTGAAAACACTCAATCGCGAACCAGCTATCTTCTACTTGATACTGTTGTTCAGTTCTTCGCGTATAGTTCTGTTTATAATAGTATATATAGAGAATTATACTAGCTGCACTGCCTTGCCCTCCTCCTATGATCTTTCATTTGTCTTCCGATCACAAAACATTTTCCTTCTTAAATTAAGTACTATTACTGTATAACATAATTGTTTTAATATGATAGCCTATAATGTCGGTGATTTGTGGCACCATGTATCCGGTATTTTGGGGATTATAGTAATAATTCAAACAAGTTTAGTCTTTTTCCTGCCAAAGTGGGAATATAGAGGCATTATGAAGGCAGGGCAGTTTTAACGTGTAGATTAATAATTTAAGAAAACCAATAAATTAAGATTCTCAGTGTCTTTTATCTGAAACATACTGTAATCTGGTATGACCACTACATTGACGTCACTATAAGTGAATTAAATTTCATAGAATAAACTTTTAAGGCTGCACAGCTTTTCCACAATTAGCTGACAAATTAAAATTTTTATTTCTTACATTTTAAAACTTTGTTTTGCATTTTTTTTTGTGTTATTGGCTATAAAAAAATGCGTCTGTAACTTAACAACGATTTTTTTTTAATTTTTAAAGTTTAAATTTACGGAAAATTTAGCCGAAATCGCATTAAAGAGATTCAAATTTTCAATCATTGTTTCAGATTTGTTGTGATTCTGGTTCTTTTATTTTTGCATACGATATCACGAGAATTACGACCCTGTAAACATATTAAAAACTTAATTGCGTTTCTATTATTCCGCCTACTTTGTCTAAAAATTGACTGGTACTTTAAATACAGATCACGTAAAGAGCTGAAATTAAGCTATTGTGTTCTCTTAAATGGTAATTGTGAAAAATGTCAAAGCGCTGTAAGAGATTGAGGTTTGCATTTTCTAAAACCACTTCGTAATCACTCAAGTCTCTTTACTGCTGTGAAAATGAAAAAAGTTGTGCATGTGTTTATATTGTGAAGCAAAGCCGATAGCTTTCGGTACAAATCCAATACTACACGATACCTGATGCCATACTTAGTCTTGCAGAAGCTTTTATAAGACCTGATGCACGAGCTGGTAAACCAGCTTTTTTACGAGCTGGCATGGAAGATTCCACGTATACATCAGTTGGCAAACTAGCATTTGACGCACATGTACTATAACTGTTGCTGGTCAGGAATCTGTGTAGGCCCATTAAAAACAAGCTACACCATCTTGATATTTCTTTTCTACTGGCCGTTACTTCAATTCAAAGCCCACTAATGTGATTTCATTAATTTTTTTTCATATAATGCAAAGTTATAAGAGTACGAAAGATTTTTTTTTTATTTCTTGAAGAAAATTTTTAAATATTTTGCACATTGTAGTTTTTTGTTAATGTGTCAAGTTATAATCCGCATGTGACATTATTGAAAATAAAATATCCGATGCTGTTTCGAACTCGCGTTCAAAATAAGGTGACGCTACTTTCCCGCTAGGCTACTAGCGCGCGTATCTGCTGATCTATCTTTTATATTATGTAATAGTATATGCATACCTGTAAAACCGCCCGTATTTGATTTTAGTTGTGTATGTTTTTTTTTTTTTTTTAATATTTAGTACGGTTTATGACAGTAATTAAAAGTAGTCATCTTCAATATTATTCATATTTATGGAATTTTTATTTCATTTGAAAAAGTTTTAATTTCACGAACGTAAAACTATAATGGAGGGATCCTTTTTGTTTAATCCACCTTGTTTCAAATAGTAGTCATGGGGAGCGCCCCAGGGTCGGATGATACAATGTGATTGGCCAGCTACGAAAACTGGTATGGCAACAGCCTTGGGAAATAGAACGCGTCCTATTACCAAATTTGGTGTAACATCTGGCCGTGCAAGGCGACAAATGGCATGACGGGTGCCATACTAGCTTGTGTAATGGCCGCTATAGTAGAACCTGGACAAGCTTTTCGTAATATGGTACCAAGTAATATAGTCTTTAGCATTACCGTTTGCTCTATTCGCGCGATACGCCTTTCACTACTGGTCAACATAAAATGAAAAATAACGCCGTGTGCCAAGCCCCACAGTTATTAATAGGAAAGGCGAGAGAGTGAGGAATTGTTATTCAAGAGTGCTACGGAGAAGACGAACATTCTGAGCTCGTGGAATAATGCCGAGGGCTAGGTGTGAACCATGGGTGAAATAAGATGAGACTCACGTGAAAAAGACACAGAATCAATACGAGTTAAGAAAAAGGAACATCATGTGTGGCCTCCCTCCCTCTTCACTTCTAGGTACAGTCCGCCACGTCATCAACACGCCAATGCCAGCCTCATAATTTTGTGTCGGATCACACCTGCGACACTCGTCACACATAAGAATAGAAGGCCAAAATGCCGCGCATAACAGCAACTCCACGTGTCCTATACACGGCAGGTCAAGTCTTGCTTTCAATGTGGCAGGAAGTCGTTCCCCAAAAATACGTAACTTTTACAATACATACCGAGCGTTTATCATTCGATAGCCCGCCAGGCTTACATACGGGAAGACTCGGGTTCGTTCCCGGCCGGCTGAAGATTTTACGACGGGTTTTCTAGCATTAGTATAGGCGAATCCTGGTGCGTTTGCATAGGCCTCGCTTAAATAATATTGTAACTGTGTGCAGTTGTATGTGAGAGTTAGGTCGTAAATTACGGCTTTGCAAAGTATGACTACTATTATCGCTTGTAGTGGTTTACTCAAAGGTTTTTTGAGTATGTGGCATAATTCCCCACAACCAAATCAAAGTTTATTTAATTAGATTAAAGTAAAAATATTAAATGTAAGAAGTGTTGCTTCTATAATTTAATACATTTAGTTAAGCACATATTTTGAACTCTCGTAATAATTTTGAATCTAATCATGCTGATACGGTTTTTTTTAAACTTGCCAACGCGCTCTCTATAATGCTTACATCAGAAGTACAAACACGGAATTTTCGATTATGTACACTTTCTTATTCTGTGCGTCTGAAACAACCATGTTTTATAATTATTTATTATCAAACAACTTACCTGAACATATTACCTTATGATCACACACAGGCATCGGTGGTAAGTCAGAAAAAAACAATATACGTATGTATTGCTCATTGATGAATACTGGAAATATTTGCGAGTTCTGTGATATCTAGAAATCTTATTATTTTTACGCTCTCTTCAGAATCGTTCTTATCGCCCATGCTTATATGAAAATTATTCTTTATTCACAACTGGACTGAACACGAACCGATCTTTCTTTTGTTGCATTATAAAAAGCTCGTAGTTTTCCTTGGGCGTGTTGGAACGTGCTACACAAATCCAAAATTTTGGCAAAGCTACAAGTATGTGAAGTCATTCCGTCATTAAATTAGTTCTAGAAGATTTCTGGGTTTTTCCATCTGGACGTACCAGCATCAGCCCACGATGAAAGTAAGTTGCAAATTATTTAAAACTTGTGTTTTCACTGCACGTATTTCCTTTATTTTTGGTTCTGCTGTGACTGAAGGCCATTGATGAAAGCAATTTACCATACCTCTCGCACTATTGACAGCTTACTGCCGAGATACGACGGCAGAACAATGTTTATCAGCCTGTCACCGAAGGAAGCAATATATCACAATAACAAATCACATACTCTCCACCTTTCAGATAGTCATCTCAGCATGCCACATCCAGAGCTCTGTAGTTTGCGCGAATAATTCACTTACAGTAGAATCACGTTTAAGAAGCATTTTATGTTACTAATATTTTAAAAATCGTTACCTGTTATTGCGTTTATTTATAAGTTGTAAAAGGGAACTAGGTGGAAAAAAAATTAATTGAACATGACTTTCAAAGGTCAAATTAACTACTAGTCAATTATACTTTCTTACTAGTTATAACAACATACCACTTATCGGTTACGAAAGGGAAAATAAATAGTGTCAGGTGGTATTTCTTGTGAGTCATCCTTAAAACAAATTCTTAAAACTCCGCAGGACTCATTCACATCCCCATATTACACATGACTTTACGTAACAAAAAAATACACAACTTGTAAAACTTGTGTAACAAGTTGTTGAGGACAGTAAACGCAAAATAACTGAGTTGACATAGTAAAACTAAATTTTTCACCAAAGACAAACGTTTAATTCAACAATTAATTATATAATTTTCACTAGCGAAATCAAAGAAATGAAACAATTTTGTATAATAATGCTGTATATGGGCCAGAGTCTAGAATACACAAGCACTTGTGAATAATATTTGTGTATGTGTATATATACATATATATTTATATATATATATTTATATATATATATATATGTACACACTAGCTCTGGCCGTGGCTCTGCACGCGTGGACAACAGAATCCTTGTTCATGTTTTTTTTTAATAAAGTAGAATTTTACTTAGTGTTAATGTTCTATACTCTATACATATTATAAATGTGTATGTCTCGGTGAATTAAATGGTAAAAACACTTATAAGTACTTCTCTGTTATAGTTAGATATATGCTACCGTGAAGTTTTTTTTTTTTTAGGTCTTTTTATTCTACACAACTCTTTACTTCGTGACATTGTTCCATCTTTAACGGTTTAGACAGCGTATCGCAAGAGAGCGCGCTGGTGGCAAACTTTTTTCCGACTTGATACACTATTATCGTTTGTAAATTTTTTGAGATATTTTCTCGTGATTAAAAGTAGCCAATATCACCTTTCAGCTCTCCAACTATTTCTGGGCAAGAAATTGCGTCGATCTGTTGCTCGGTTGCAACGTCGCATTGTTATTCCATTTGTATACATTTTTATTTTCCAATAAGAATTTCCCCGAGGGAATGAGATATTTTCTCGGGGGAAAAAATGCCTATGTCACTTCCCGGCCCTCCGACTATCTCTGTGCAAAAAATCACGTCGATCCGTTGCTCCGTTACGACGCGAAAGAAGGACAAACAAACAAACAAACACACTTTCGCAATTTTTAATATTATAGTTAGGATATATACACAATATATAGACAACACATTTTAAAACCAACACGCGACTACGTACAAAGTTGGAAACAAAATCTTTCATCCAATTAAGGTAATGTGCGAACAGATGTTTAGATCAATCAAATGTCTATTTTACTTTAAACAGACACCTAAGTTGAAAACTAGTTTGTTAGTGTTTATTGAGATAGTGATCATACTAAGAGACACACTGACAGAATCATTTATATATTTGGAGATGTTGAGACTCAATAATTGTTGGTGATTGTGTTTGTGGTCTGCGAGGCCGAGACCTCAATAACGACTGGTCAGTCGAGACGAGAGTCTGGAGGAAGACAGACGTGTTGTATGGTCGCATGCGGCTACTCGCTTATAAAGTGCTGAAAACAAGTGCAAATCCAGTGATTTAATCGTGCCTATATATCACAATACAGTAAGTGTAATTATTCGATGCAGCAGTGCGGGCGCACCAGTAGAGTGGGAACGATGCACTTTCAGTGCCAGCAGGTAGCCAGTAGGATGGCCAATGGACGGTCGTTAGCGCACCATCCACAGTCCATCCTCGTGGGCGAGCGATAGTAATCCTTCCTGTTGCCAGTTACAAACACGTCTTCCCAGTCTACCTACGAGGATGGAGTCCAGCCTGCAGATCGAGTATTACCTGGGAGGCAGCCATGCTAGAGCGACATAAGCACACACTTTATCTGGGTCAGATCTGTCTATTGCATTCCTTTTCCTCCTGGTATTTACCTATCCATTATATTCACCCAAGGCAGCATGAATGAAAATCACAAGAAAAGATTTATTTGCATGAGAGCTTCGGCTAAGAGTAGTCCCACTCATATGTATACATTTTTAAGCAAATTGTAAAGAGGTGCAGATGTGCATGCAATTGAAGTACGATTAGAGAAGTTTCCTGCTATCCGGAATAAGTACGAGTCAGCTCAAGAAGAATTAGAGTTAACTGAAGGAATTGAGGTGCATCTGAAGACAAGGAATCGTTTGAAACTCTTTATTACGATTTTAATACCAGGATACTTATATCGATTAGTGAATCTCACAACACTTCACATGATAGTGCACAGTGTAAACATGGTTCTTCACTTGCGAATAAGAAAGAAGTGAAACTGCCAACCATTAAAATTCCTAGTTTATGAGGATATATAATACAGTTCCATCACTTCTATGACACATTCAGGAGCTTAATAGTAAACAATAATAGTCTTGACAACATCCAGAAATTCCATTACTTGTTGAGTTCGCACGCTTCAGATGTTCACAAGGTAATTAAAAAACCTGCCAGTTGTGGCGACAATTTTCAAATTTCATGGAATTTGGTATGGAGTAGGTATAACAATCCATATTTAATTGCCACTGTACATCTTAGACATTGGCCAAACTTGCCACATGTAAACAATAAATCAATCAAAGAACCACAGTTGCTTGTCAATGAAGTTACGAGCAATCTCAATGCTATCAGGGCCATAGATATAAATATTCCATTGCATGAGTTGTTGATATCACAAATGATGCTAGAACATCTTTATGCAACCACTGGCAAGTGGGAGCTACATTCCTCATCCCAAATATTTTCGACCCTTAAATAACTATGGAAATTCTACGAGATAAGATGCAAGGCTACAAAACTTATGCAACCAACACAAGACATCAAACCTGAAATCTCAGAGACTAAGAATGTTAGACAATACAAACAGTCTTATATAGTAAGCAATACTCAGTGCAAATTTGATAAGGAACAGGATGCATTTAACTTATGCGAAGAATTATCAAATGCCAGCATTCAACAACATATAGAGTTTGTATTACATCATAACCTCGGCTTAAACTGTCTAAAAGTTGGTCACTTCATTAGGCAATGTAGATCACTAACCTGTCGCATCTTCCCAGAGAAACACCATACCTTACTTCACACTGACACACACAGTGACCAAGCACCCAATTTTAAGGGTAATCGTGAAAACCAAGTGCAAAAACCGAACAAAGATCACATTTCACCAGACAGCCTAAGAGGCAGTAATACAGAACGAGAGCCATCAACTTTCAGTTATTGCTCACTCAAATCAAGCCACAAATGCAGATCCTGCTTGTCACTGCACTGGTGAAAATTCGAGCCAAATAAGACAAGTTACAAATATGCAGAGCTCTTCTGGACGCAGGTTTCCAGTCTCATTTCATTACAGAAGAACGTGTGCAGCGTCTAGGGTTTAAGAAAGAACGGAATGCAACCCCGATACAGGGAATAATTGAGGTAATTGTAGAAAACAAACAGTGTTAAAACTGGGTACTCTCCTGTGTAACAAATCATAATGTTGCAATTGAGTGTTTGGTTCTACCCAATATTTCTGCTAATCTGCCAGGAAGATACATAGATTGTCACCAATTGAATATTCCAACCAATCTCCACTTGGTAGACACAGCATTCAACCAGCCAGGAAAGAGTGGCCTCTTGCTTGGAGCAGAAGTCTTCTTCGACATTCTCCAGGCTGGAAAAATTATACGATCAAAGAACCACCCCATATTGCAGGACACCGAATTGGGGTGGATAGTATTAGAAGGATTCCAAGAGCCAAAAACTTCCCAGGTTTTAGTACAACAATCAAAATATGCATTCTTTGTGAGAATATACGACAGTCTGGAGCAGCTCAAGATATTTTGGGAAATAGAAGCATTACACGAGACTCATGAAACTCTCGAAGAAATGGAATGCAGAAGGCATTTCACATAAACATTCACAAAAGATGATCGGGACGATTCTCCATTCGGTTGCCTTTTCAATATGACACCACACAACTTGGAAACTCCTATCAAATGGCAGTCGCAATGTTCCATCAGTTTTAAAAAAAGCTAAACAGGCAACAAGACATGAAGAAGGCATATTCGTACTTCATGGATGAAGACGAGGCAGACACATGCAGCTCACAAATACTTCAGATCATTCCACAGATGTCACATTTTACATGCCACATCATCCAGTATTCAAAGAATCAATCACAACTACAAATATGAGAGTAGTATGTGATGCATCTACTAAATCAAGCAGTAGAAGTTCCTTGAACGACACACTTATGGAAGGGGCAATAATCCAACAGGATTTATGTTCCATTGTTTTGAGATTCTGCACACATCAACTGTGTTTCGCAGCACAAATTTCAAAGATGTATCCACAAATCAGGCTCTATTCCCGAGATTGTGATGTTCAGAAGATCTTGTGTAAGAAGGACCCTTCATCTCCACTTAAGGAATACAACCTTACCTCTGTGATGTATAGTACTGCCAGTGCACCTTTCTTACCTGGTTTTTGAAGCAGTTAGCCATCGACGAAAGAAAAATATATCCTAAGGCATCGTAAATTGTAAAGCATCACTTTTATATAGCTGACTACATGTCTGATGCACAAACATATGAAGAAGCTCTATTAATACAACAGGAATTGTGGCAGCATTTGAATAGTGGTGGATTTCCTCTTCACAATTGGTGCACAAATAATCCAGCATTGTTTCAAAACATTTCAGAGGAATTTAGAGAAAAGGGCATTTCATTGCATCTGGGCAAGAATGATAATATCAGGACACTTTAACTTTATGGTATACTGCAGCAGATCAATTCCAGGTTGTAAGTGGGCCATACAGTGGGCATCATAAAAAGTGTTTCACTTTATTAAGAGGATGGTTGTAACCATTATTTCATCAATATTTTACCCTATTGGTTTGACCAGTACTGTAATTATGTATTGTAAGATTTTTCTCCAACAGTTGTGGCAGAACTAATCAGGATGGGATGATCTTCTACCCTCAGAACTGGGTAAAGCATCAGATTATATCATAAAGAGATTTTCCAAGCTAACCAGGCTCCAAAGAAGGATAGCATATTGTTTCAGGTTCTCGCATAGTTTTAAGTTACCAAATTCAATGCGGAAGACTGGTTCACTTGAAATGGAAGAACTAGATAAATCATTACATACATGTATAAGAATATCCCAGTCGCAAGAATATCTTAGTGAAATTCTTGCCCTGAGCAATGGCCAGCAAATATCCAGCAAGAGCAAACTCAAGTGAGTGAATAAATTTTTGTGCAAGGCCCAACTACTGTGCATTGGGGGCTGGCTCCATAACTCGAAACATCCTTTTCAACATAAACATATAGTGATTCTGCCTCTGAGACATCACCTAACACAGTTGGTCTTCGAAATAGAGCATCTGCAGTTGCTTCGTGAGAATTCTCAGCTGTTTCTTTCATTATTATGACAAACCTTTTGGATTGTACATGGAAGAGCTTCCAGTTGAAGCATCCTTCACCACTCTATTGTATGTAAAAATCTGAAGGCAGAAACCTCGCAGCACCTCATGAGTCAGTTGCCTCACACTCGAGTAATTCAGTAAGACTCTTTCTTAACTGTGGAGTGGATTATAATGAACAAATCTACATAAAGTTGGCATCACATAAGAGCAAGATTCAGATTAAATGCTTTATTGCGATATTCATTTGTATGAATACAAAGGCAATCCACTTAGAATTCGTGAGTGAGATGTCCACTCAAGCAATTGTGCCAGCTCTGAAGAGGTTTGTGTCACTACTAGGTCGATGTAATAACATCTACAGTGACAATGGAAGACATTTTATTGGGGCTCAAAAAGAACTCCTTCAGCTGTACTTCTTTTTTCAGAAATAAAATAATCAGGCCTGTCTTCTTGCACCGGAAAGAATAAAGTTGCACTTCATTCCTCCTGGAGCACCACACTTTGGTGGTCTGTGGGAGGCAGGCATAAGGTCTTTAAAATCCCACTTATGCAGAGTTATGGGAACCACATGTTTGACGTATGAAGAGCTCGTCACATTGGTGACCCAAATCGAAGCTTGCCTAAATTTCACAGCCTTTGTTACAAACTCCAATGATACCAGTGACCACACGGCTCTCACAAACTGACATTTCTTAATTTACACTGCTATCACAAATATCCCTGAACCAGATTTAGATTATGTTAAACTTGGCCTGCTTTCTAAATGGCAATTACCCCAAAAGAAACTTTAATAGTTTTGGCACAGATGGTCCAAGGAGTACTTGGACCATCTTCAGCAGAGGGTCAAATGGACATCATCTTCTGCAAACATAAAGGCTGGCGAAATTGTGGTACTAAAATAAGATAATGTACCACTATAATGCTGGCAAATTGGAGTCATCGAATATGTCCATTCAGGAACTGGTGGTCTGGTATGAGTAGCTACTGTCCGGACCTCTACTGGAACCTATGAGACCAGTTACGAAGTTATGTCCTCTTCCAGTGAATTAATGGCGGTGCTAGAACAGTAAGTTATACTATGTATTGATCTAAGTACAAATCATGATGATTACATATGCCTTATGCATAATGACATTGATATTGCTCAAATGTACAACTGGCGAGTTATTGTGTATGTATTTCTTGTATCATCGTGTTTCAGTATTATCATTGGTAATCATAAATTCTGATGCATAGCATTTAGCATTTAAGAAATCGCTGAATACATGTAGTAGAAAAAGTGGCTCAACCCCTTTTTGGGGGCCGGTATGCTGAGACTCAATACTTGGTGTTTGTGTTTGTGGTCTGCAAGGCCGAGACCTCAAGAACGAGTTCTTTGTTCAACAGCAAGGGGTCGTTCGTGGTCAGTTGAGACGAGAGACTGGAGGAAGACAGACGTGTTGTATGGACACATGTGGCTACTCGCGAATAAAGTGCTGAAAACATGTGCAGATCCAGTGATTTAATCGCGCCTTTAAAATCAGAATATAGTTCATGCAGTCATTCGATGCAGCAGTTAAAACAGCAGACAAATCTGAAAACTAGTGTATTTCACGTTAATTCTAAGACCTTATATTCTCAAGTTTAGCAGCGAAATATTGCTAGGTCTATTTCTTTGTACAAGTAGAATCATTTACGCAAAGAGTGCATACATTCCTCATCCAGTAACTGCCTGTTCGAACACTGGAAACGCAATCTTCTGTCTCCGTGCGCAAAGTAGACATGCAATGTATTTATGCTGTACATTATTACTTTTATGTTATGATGATAATGCTAAAGTATGCTTTTAAATAGTACTGAAACATTTTCAACATTATTCGACATTACCTAATGCCAGACCAATATTAATTTCAATCTCGTGAGAATAATCCAACATGATCAAGATAGAGTCGTTAAAGGTTTTGAAGCATATACAATTTTCATTTATGGTCATGACAGGCAGCTCATGTTCTTAACGTACTATACGATAATCTTAATATGGTAATTATAACGAGGTACATACCACAGAATATAGTACAGGTTCAATAATATACCTAGTTAGAAAACTGACATGCTATTCGACAAAGGCTAGTGTGGTTGTTTTACTGGCGAAGCTTGCCAGCTGACAAGGCTGGTCTTGTAAAAGATAGTTCGGAAAATACTGAAGTGAAGTAAACATGGTTGGTGTGGAGTCGATCCGATCTCCGTTAGCGGGCCCAACTCTCCGTATGATTGTTAGCCTGAGAGTATCCTTAATGTATACAATGGTTTATAATCTAGATGTCTCGCAATCTTTAGTCTTTCTTGGTAAACTGTGTGAAATGCAGTTTATATTTACGATATCAGCATATATTTATTACTATCCTACATTTAGCTTGCATTCCCTTCTTAGCGTTTTACAGATGGTTTCAGTTTTAATGCTGAAGGATGGTTATAAACAGCAGTACATTTTTATACATTTATAAACCTATTTTCTTATTTTATTTCGTTGCAGAGTCTATAATCGGGTTCTTAACCGAATGTACGAGGAATTAAAAATTACCTCATAATTATTCAGGAATGGACTGAATAACTATAATGAAAAAATACCCCAATCTTATCAGTGATGACTTTGTGTCGGTGAAAGTTAAGAGCGTCAAAAGTCATGACAAATACGACTGACGTAGTAGCACAAAAATAAACTATATATTACAGGCAACTTAACAACAAATTTATCAATAAGAACCATTTTACTGTTTTATGTAATGTGCATAAATTCAGGGAAGACAGATAAAAATACTGAATGCTTTTCTAAAGAATGTATTTATTACACAGACACAATTAGTTCCGTTTGCATAAATAGATCTAAAATTTATCGTAGGGTTTTTGGAAATATTTTCGTTACATATTTTGCCTGCGTTTAGAAAAACACATTTTAGTTTTATTTCCTATGCCGTTGAAAATTACAAAATAAATACGTTTATTAATCGAAAATATTATATTAACGTAAGAACTTAAGTTCTGTTCTGAAATAGAAAGGAATACCTAACTTAAATTTTAAGATGTTATCAAAGATCAGCTGTCTAATGCTGTCTACTAACCACAGTTATAACAACTTTGAAGCTTAAAACCTACCCTGGGGAAAAGAGATTAAAATATCTGAAGACAACAAAACGGTTACTTATAGGCATTGCAGCTTAAAACCTACCCTGGGGAAAAGAGATGAAAATATCTGATGACAACAGAACGGTTACTTATAAGCATTGCAGCTTAAAACCTACCCTGCGGAAAAGAGATGAAAATATCTGACGACAACAGAACGGTTACTTATAGGCATTGCAGCTTAAAACCTACCCTGGGGAAAAGATATGAAATTATCAGAAGACAATAGAACGGTTACTTATAGGCATAATACCAATATATACCGTAGTAGAGAGACAATCGGACATATATACTTTCAGTGCACCAAAGTCGCACTAAAGAAACACACTATTTATGGAATGAATTTAACTCTGTGCGTAAAATAATACGGTTTGATATACAGATCATAATACTAGATTTAAGGCCTCTTGACTTATGCTGGATAGTGTCATTTTGTCTTAAAGCTTCCTGGCTAAATTATTAAAGTCAAGTGCGTGTTTTTTCGCAGTATAATATTTATGTTAACGGATTGTCTTCTAACACATCTGTTAGTTGATGTGTGCCTTAAAACGGCATCTAAACATATGCTGCCATCTTTGGTTAGCGTCCTTATTCTTGTAAGAGATGCCGAGGTATCCCTTCAGGCGTCCACTGTCAAGGGATTTGACATCCTTATCCACTGAAGACGACTCTAGCCACACAACGATGTCATAAATTGTTATTATTTATCTCCTTTTCCAGATTACTCTCAGTATTTTAACAAGTTGCCAACGAAATACATACAGTATATTCCATGAGAAAGTTCACACAATATGTATTTCATAATACGTCATGTGTGAATAAAACAATTTTAAATTCAAATTAAATTAATGTACAACCAAAATTTTTAAAAATCTGGTCCAAATAAAATTTTTCCTATTTTAATATTTATTCAAAATATTTTTTCCAGTTATGCAAATATAAAATCTACTTGTGCCATTATTTTAGTTATAGTTGCACTGGATAGAGATGGTTTAAAGACGATAAAACATGTCTAGAATCCGGAAACAGAGTGTTCAAGCCATAAAAAGCATTTACGCCAGTAGATATCCTGTATGTCAGAAAAAATATTAAGCTGCCGTGAAACCAGCAGTAATTACAGTGAAACTGTAATTTTAAAAAAAAATACAGTTTCGGCCTCAACTGAGCGCAGGCAATTGCGCTGTGATATATTTTTTTTCAGAGCAGTGCATTGTATAGCCAGAAACTCATGGGTGACTCTAGTTGTGAACATCCTTAACTGATTTCCCAGTCGATAGAGCAGTCAGATTGAGTTGAACTCGAGGTGGTAGTGAGTAACTCCGTGTGCTGGAGTGGGCGTGGTTTGAATCCCTTCTAGATAGCAGGCTAAAGTAGTCAGCGACTGCATGGCTCGTATGTATCTTCCTGTTACGCAAACGTTGTGCAACCAATGTTACATTTGATTGTAATAATTGTTAAGTTAGGACAAAATCGTGTAACCAACATTGTGCTAATTGTACAAACAATGGAACTTGCCACATTTCTAATTACATAAAACAATAATTGCTATGGTTTTCTTAAAGAGTTTGGGTTTTAACATGCAAATAATATCTTACTTAAAATAAACTATAATATTGTTGGTCGTCTGTTGGTTATTTGTTGGAAAAAAGTTAGTTGACATATGCTATATATACTTTTGTTGGGCTAATACTGCACAACCAACATAACTTTGCTGATACAAAGTAATCGTTTCAAATTTTAAGGAAAGATTATCCTCAGATCTTATAAAAAAATTTCAAATACAATTTTTTTTTTAAACTGTATTTTGCCGCTTATGAGTTGGGATGATGATGTGAAAATAAGAGTTAGTGATGGGTAGGTTTTATATTTGGCCAACAATTCTTTGTAAATATTATGGCAAAATAGGATATTAGTAATACTGTATTTCATAAATGATAAAGTCAATATAATTCCTTTTTTTTTTTGCTGAATGTTTACATACTTTCAGCACAGATAAACTTTAAAAATACAAAGAGTTTTGTTGACTACATGTTTGTTCCTTGTTAGAAAATACACTTTCTTTATGTGGTAAGTAGTCGTATGTTTTGTCAACGCCTCCACTGTTGGCATTTAGTTTGTAGAATAGGAAATACGTTATATTGGAATTCAAATATTTGGCTAATGTTCTGGGATACAATTATAAATTTAACGTTGATCCGTCATTCTTTTCCAGGCAAAATTATAATAATTTTTTGAAGGGAGGTTCACCTAGAAGAAGTTTAAATTCTTGTATTTTAAATATATTCAAGAAAATATTTATATAATTTGTTATTTATATGAATATGTGATGAATTTATTGCACTATTGGAGGTAACATACATCTAACTATGGTATGAACTTGGAAGGAATTAACAACGGAATTTAGTGTTTCCTTTTAGCATTTGAAGTTAGGTAGGCATGGTTATATGTATGATGGCATAAAACTGGCTATTGTTAACCCACGTAAGTTTTCGTTACAGTTTCACGCGTGTGTGAAAGCACATTGTTCTTTGACATTGCGCATAGTTTTAAACATTCCTAATATTTAATCAACAGAAGGCTTTAAGAAATATGTGCTCTGCTAGAAAGCACGTAGGGCATAACCTTAACTAAATCAGTTCTTTCGCATGAGATGATGGTGATAGTTAAATACCGTTAATATGTTGTTAATATGTTGAGGAATATAACACAGTGTAGTGAACTGTAATGGCATATAAGTTTAATATTACATCAATCTGAAAGCGGAATCATAGCAGTGAAATCGACAGCACATCGGTTTGACAGCTTGAAGGGCGCAAGTCCAATCCAAACATATCCAAGCAGTTTAAATTTTCATAATCCAGATTGTAAAGAATAGTGGGCTATAATGGCATAAGATGCAAAACAAATATGCCATTGGTTAGTGCAAAAATGTTAACATTTTAAATTATTTTAAGTAAAATATACTTTAAACATCACTAACCAACGTCGGCAGATTGTAGTATATTGTCTGGTATTATGCATGAAATGATATGTCTTGTCATTAGCAATGTTGAAAATTGTTAGTAAACCTTGTTGGGCCAGTGTTGTCCCAGGTGTCATTTTGATTATCAGTCGAAGTTATTTTTCCAATGTTAGCCAAACCATGGAGCAATGGTTGGACCAAAGTTGTAACAGACAAAAATTACTGTTGGGCTAGTGACCGATGTTTGTTATCTGAGAAATATACTAGCGTACAAACTCGCTTTCATTGTACGCAAAAAAAATTATAAAGCATATAAAAGAAATAATATACACCCACGTGATTGTGACCCAAACAAGTTTGGAAGCTGCTCTAACAAATTTATCTCTGTACTGATATTTCCAATTAAAATGCGAATATTTATCGAACAAACCACGTATACATTTGCGACATTCTGACATACGTTCTAGTGAGAACAATATATACAGAGAAGCTGGCAGCTTGTTGTGCTATAAATAAAAATATGTTTCCTTCCCCTGCGGGCCGATTACGAACTTTCTTTGCCCCGTCATAAGAAATACGTGACGTAGATCAAATGTTCGACGACTAACTGCGACCACCGATCAAGTTATAACGTTCCACAAGTGTGATAGTAACCTCTTACTTATGACGCCAAAATATGGCCGCCTTCACAGAATCGCTGTACCATAAGACACATACGAGATACGCAGCTAGATTTTTACTGAGGGTTTGATATGTTATTAGGAATACTTAGTTTGCAAACACTTGAAAACTTCCTTTTTTTATTAGTATGTAAAAAATCCTCGGATATGTTTGCTTATCTCGTTATGCTGCACTGTAGTTAGTTTATAATTTCATAGATGAACTGAGATAGCCTATAAATATATACAACAAATGTATTAAACCATTTTAAAATTAAAACAATTACGTTCTGAAACTTTTTTAAATAATATGTGTCTGCAGTACAGTTTAGACAACTCGTGCATAGCCCGCACCTGCAACACACAGACAAAATTTAAAAATTGGCCGATATACAGAAGAAAAGCTGTACACTTAGTTTAAAAACATTCCAACTTATATAATAGTTGACTTTCTCGTATAACGCATTTTAATTCATAAAATATTAGCACCTATAGCTTTTTTTAAACATTAATAAGCTAGAAAAACCAAGATTACGTGGCATTCAAAGATTCCTCTCAAGCCAAAAGTCTCCCGCAAGAATATGAGTAATAAACCTTCCGGAATTTCACATCATGTATCTACGCGAGGTAACAACATTATCTGCACCTCCTGGAGTAATTATCGGCAGGACAAAAAATTATTTTGTCAGGCGGATAAATGCAAAGCCCTGAAGTGTCTCGTAATATCTACAGCTGCACTGAACCGTGAAAGAACTAAACTGTTAATGGAACAGATATATTATAAACATTTTTGTGTAATATCTTTGAATTCTTTTAAAGCACTATTGAATTTCAAAAACATAATTTTTGTTTTCTTTAAATGTAAAACATACTGCACCTGAAAAGTATGTTGGCCACAAACGTTAAATATTTAATGGATTCTGTACAGATATTGCTTACGGGCTTACATTAGCTGAAATATGTATAAGAAATATAATTCACTGAAGCACGTAAACATCATGAAGCCAAGAAACTTTTGTCAGGGAAGCAGATACTTAAATTAATCAGTGATAATTCACCATAAGTTTTGTAGAAAAAAATCAATTCGTAAAACTTAATTAATTTTTTTCACGTTAATTTGCTTTAAAAATATTTTCTTCAAGTATTACCACGTTAATGTACGAAGAGCTGTTGGTTTATATTATTTCTTAACACAATTTTAAAAAGTCTCTGTCTTCGTCCAATTTCAATACAGGTACTTAGTTTTTACTATAGATTCCTGAAATAAAGTAAAATTTGTCATATTTATTTTTGTTTAATAATGTATTTATTTAATTTCAAACGATACTAAGTCATGAAATAATAATGGTAAGTATGAAACCTCAATAAAATTTTTATATAAAAAAAATGCGATGTTATCTAAATTAATTTTTGAAAAATTTGACGAAACAACTTACGCACTATTACGTTGCGTAAGAAATTTGGCATTTTCCTTATAAATATAAATTTCTAGTTCACGCCTCTAATTATTAGTGGCCTAATGAGGTAAAAAATAAAATGTATCATCAGTACAAACAAGTAACTAATTAAAAAAAACAATTGTTTGGCGCGCACACACGGTGTTGTAGACTATATTAAGTACTGTTATACATTTTTCGAGTATTACCATATTTAGATATTACTTAGTTCTCTCGACATTTCAAGGCACCCTAGGTTTAAAAAATTTACAGTTTTTAACGATTTTGAGAAAATACTTGGTTGTACTTTAGAAACGTTCATATGAAAGGTCCATTTACACTACCGAAAACAATGTGATTTGAGTTTTTCCTGCTTCAGAATTCTTCGAATTCATATTCTTCGAATTCGTATTCAGTCTGTATCAGAGTAAAATTTAGAGACAGGAAAATTAAAGCCACGTTATATTAATCCTGAACAATTCTAGGAAAATGTAGGTTTTCAATGTCTCGTATCCCGGAGGCTTATTTAGAGTATCATTGACTGGCTGTCTACAAAGTAATCTAATTTCCCAATCTGCGTGGGCCACTCATAGTAGAGTTGATCCACTATTGAAATTGTCTGGCTCATATACTGAGTCCGGAAACATTACCAAGTAAAAAATACCACCGGATTTTAAAAACACCGACGCTGGCACCCGATAGAAGTTGGGCAGCCGAGGGAAGCAGAATGCACTCGGAGACAGCGCGACGGATGCCGCCCCCGCTGCACGGTTCGCGAGGAAGGGGGGTGGTAGGGTGTTTGTGGTCCGCGGGGCGCTGGGGGGTGAAGCAGGTGAAATTCACTTCCCCCTCAGCGGCGCTTTGTGCTCACGTTACTAGGAGACGAGCAGATCACAAGAGGTGCGCGCAGCCAGTTACTAGGACAACCACTTGGTGATGGGGGACGTTTCTGTTTCCCTGCTTTGCCGGGCCCGCCCCCTCGCCCCTCGGCAATTTCCTCTGTCTCTCACACCCCCAACACCCCTTCGAGGAAACAGTCCAACCTGTTTGCCGGTTGATGGCCAGATTTCTTGCCGCCTCTGCTATACCTGTTTCCTCTTTCTATATATCTTTCCCACCACTATTACACTTTGAAGGTTCCTTTAAGAGTGTTAAGGGCGCTGCCTGCCGAACCTGTATGTAGCCTCGGAGATTAAATAGGGAATCAATGCTGAAAAAAGTCCTCTCTACATAAGTTTTACATGTAACCCTTTCATACAAAAGAATAGTACGTAAAATTTCTTAAGTATTACTGGCAAGTTAAGAAATCTTGCTTATTTTTATTTATAATGATTTTTTTTATTTACATTTAACAAAAACATTACGCATCAATAATGTATTATATATATTTCTCAACATTACAGTATTCTCTGAGAAAGTGGCGTTGAATAATTTTTTCTTTGAAAAAGTTATCTTTGAAATTAATACATTGAAAATGAATTTCCTTAAAATGTATACCTTATTCAACTCCGTAGCTACAGGCTTGGTTAGGCAGAGCCATTAATAGGGCCAAATTCCCTTTTTATCCTCTCACAAAATTTTTAACCAATTTTTCTGATGGCCAATAAGGCCTGACTGTTTCAAGTTAGATCTATCACTATTGATTTTTAGCAAATATGTTGTTACGCGCTGAAGCGCGAACCGGTCGCGAGCTTCCGTTCGTTATGCGTGGTTCGACTCNCCTCGACCCTCTCCTCACCAGGCAGACCCACTCGCTTTATCGTGCCCCCCACCCCCTTTGTGGTCCGGGCAACCTTAGAATGATTGACAGCGGCGAGACCTTACTGGCGTCACAGCCTCTCCTCACCCCTGCTGGAGAAGCCAACGAGTGTAGAGGATGCGCAAGAATATTCTGGAAACCAGAACCCACAGCGCAACGCGGCATTTAGAGAAATTTCTGGGCGATGGCTGACGACTCTATAAATACAAGCCACGGCTGGATTGTCAGCAGTCTTTGGCGGAGGCCATCTGGTTGAGTGCGGGGGCGAAGTCAAGTATGGTGAGTGACGGACGACGATGGGAGATCGCGAGATGTCAGCGGATGAGGTGTTCGTGGTGTGAATGGACGAGAGGGCGTGGAACCCGACGAGTGAGGGCGCTCGGAGAACTCTAGAACATTGCGGACTAAACTGAGGTGGGACTGGATAACATGCGATACGGACTTTGTTGTAAATATTGGAACTGCCAAAACTTGACATATGATTTGTAAAATAAAAACAATATGTTTTATTACACTGTTACTGGACTGATATTAGTTTTTTAATTACGTCAATTCCTTTGAGATAGTTGTAAATTGTATTGATTGAAGTCATTAATTGTAAACAGCAAGTGATATTAATTTATAGTGAGAGGTTGAGTCGACAGAATTTTTTGTAGTTATTTTTACTAAAAGTAGAAAATGATAATTACCTCTTTTATTTAATCAAAACCTCCATCCCTTAACGAACCTGGTTCAGCCCATTGATTTTGAGAGAAAACTGTAACAAAACAATTGATAAATTTGGCAATTATCTTTTGCATTAGGCAGTTGAAAATGAATGTACTTTTATTCCAAGCAACGAGGTAGGGTTAATAACAGTACGATGAGGGTAAACTATAAATAGGCTGCAAACTAAAAAAATATACTGCTAACAATATTATGAAACCATATATGCACTGGGTTTAAAAATAATATACAACGTAATATATACCATAAATAATAAATCTTTTATGATTTACATTGACACTTTTTTACTATTATACGTTGATATTATCTTCGACAGCTATGTCCGGTATATGTGCAGTAAGGCAAGCAGATAAAAATGTTCCAAGAATACAAATGTACGAATGAAGTAATATGCTTTCTGGCAATATATTCGTACTCGTAACTTTGTAACTTCGTTGTACTCAAATTAAAATAGAAAGATTATTTTTTTTTACGAAAACAATGACAAAGTGAGATAAAAAGTCATTATGCTTTCTAAAAATTGCGACACTATTGTGGTGACGCTTCAAAATACAAAACTTTATCAAATGCACATTTTATCTGTGAGGTAATGAGGTTATTTGTTAGTCAGATCACTTAAGTTCGAGGATTTGCACTACGTAGCAAGGGAAAGTTCTTGTAAGGCATTAATGTATAAAGAACGTAAAAGTTTTGGAAGGTATGATGAGGTAGATGCCATTTTGAATTTACGTCATATTTTACCTACAAACACAGGTAAAATGTAGCAAATATTTTACACCATTTGTATAGCGCTGGCTGAGTTTATTATCACAGTGTGGTAATCTGTGCAAAACCCGTGTAACCACGTTCTCTTTATTAAACAAAGCAGTTGATATTTAATTTATAATATTTATATAGTAAATACATTATGGAAAATACTGTCCGTGGCAATAATTTGTGACTGTCAGAAAAAAGGCACTACATATAGATGCCAGTCAACAAAAATTATTGGACAATACATTCAAAGCGAAACAAAAACATTTAAAACATATAAGTTGAACTAAACAATGGTAGGAATAGAGAAAATTGTACGTGTATGAACGACAGTGATATAATAATAAGTCTATTATGTCGCCCTATAGGGTCACTGTATAAAATAATTCTTTTTTTTTTTTTTTTCAGAAATCAATTAAAATTTTTATGAATATTTTTTATACTATAACGCAGAATCTACAGTTGAGGCCTGTAACACTCCCGGAATTCACATTTCGCTTCCAAAGAAGACAACACTTCAAAAAAGTGGTTTAGAAAGTTTTCCATAACGTTTGTTCACAGCCCTAAAAATACATTTGTTTCTATTTAAAGTCGTTTTGCCTAATTCTCTTCCTTGCCCTGTTTTTTTTCCGGTAATTAGTGAACTTGTTGCACGAATTTTCCTGACTGCTTGAACATTAGGCGGATTACTCAGAATTCATTTCTCAAATTATGACTACTATATTCTCGATAGCCTTTCGTGTTGACGTGGTAGGAAAGAACTTGTTCCTTAAAATATGCCCGAAAATATGCAATAACACACAGCTGTCTCTCTTTCTCTCTCTCTCTCTCTCTCTCTCTCTCTCTCTCTCTCTCTCTCTCTCTCTTTGTATATATAATTTTATCTAGTGCAGTGCTGTTGCATGCAAATAAACTTACCTACTCGTTCTCATTGTGGTTCATTTTTACTTACATGTATTAGAAACTTGACCATCATTGATAACGGCCATTACAGACTTGCCATAATTGTTTCGAAACATTTCAGTAAATGAATGAATATTTCTAAGAGAAAGAAAGCTGCAATTTTCGCACATCCATCTTCTGAGAAATGCTAAAAAAAAAAAAAAAAAAAAAAAAAGGTAAAATCTGTTCTTAGAAGATGGTTTCGCATTTTCAGAACACCTAGTGAAAAAAGTTATTCTCCGTAACTATTTGTGTGATCGAAATGTGAAACTAGCAGCTTGGTGAAGTCTTTTATTTTGTAAACGCCAGAAATTACTCACAGCCCCTCAATTTTGGTATCCACCCCTAAATTTTCCTAATAACATTTTGCCCTTCCCATAGTGCAAAAATAATGCAGTCAACCCAAAATATTTGCCAAATAATGTGTGGTGTTAGTTAACAAAACTTATTTATTCTTCCTGCAGTTCCAACCATCCAAAAAAATCATGTAATATTACAAAACTTTTTTATTACTGAAAGTTATCTATGAAGAGTGATTTTAAGAACATATTTTGTACTTTTGTAGTGACAGTATATATATATCCCTGGTTATATATATATATAAAACCAGGGAAGGAATTCTTAAATAAGCGACGAGAAGTATTCGAAGGAAAATAGTACGAGGAGTAATTAACCCCCTGCAAATCTGTCTATAGGAGAGACTGGGAGTAAACTGCCAATAAAACTCAACACCCTACATCCACTTGTAAGTGTCTGTGCAGTTAACAGCAGATACAGCCGTCTGTGAACGAGGAGAGAACGAGACTGGTACAGCGCAAAGAACAAATTAAGACAGACCGTTTTAGAGACATTTCGATTGAGCAGCAAAATAAAAGCGCGTTTCATGTTCAGGGTTCTTTGAGTAAAACGGAAACGGCCCTTGCACTGCCGGAAGTTTGAACAATATGGTGATATTGCAAATAGAACCTCGTATATTTGGAACACAAGCTTGCACTTTCTGTTCCCCTTGACCTTAAAGGCATTTTATTAAACTGTGTGTTTGATTGCTGGTTCAGAATACTTTAGCCCAAGTGGAAATTGTGTCCTTTTTATTTTATTCAAACGGTGACTTAAAACACTCCTTATTACGATATACAAAACATATATTTAGGCGAATAACAAATTGTGATTTATAAAATTAAAACATAAAATTTATAAATATAGAGGTTACACAGTACACAGTGTAACTGAAAAGCTTCAGCAAACTTGATAATGCAGGTTGTTAAAAATAAAATCATGTTTTAATAATGTTCTAATTTTGAAATTCTTAATTTTTGTCTGAAATGATATTTTAATTTAATAAAAGCTATATAGCTAAGAAAAAAAATTTTTATTTCCTAAAAATGTGCTTACATATTAAAGAATGAAGTAACAAGCAGGCGAGTTATCTGAATGACGTGTCGCGTACAATTGCAAGCTTGACTTGTCAAATTCTGGCGAGACACGGTTATTTATTTACTTCAGTCTTGTTCCCAGGCGATTCTCTTCCAGTTGCGTAGCCGTGCAAGGCAAAAGTCACGCGATATGGCACCTGACGGAGGAGACATTTTAAAAATGCAAGGGGAAAAATGCCGTGAGCATCGCGAGCAGGAGTTGTTTTTTATTCCTGCAGCGACTTGAAAAAAGTCTCAGTTTAGCACGAAATGGGCCGTATCATGTCACGTCACATCGCATATCGAGAAGCATTCTCCCGAGAAGCTTCGCGCCTTGGGAAGAGGCGGGGGGAGTGTGACAGGAGGGAAGGTGGGGCGCGTTGCCATGGCGACAAGACATCCACAGGTAGGCAGGACCCCATCGCTGTTGCTACCTGGGTAACGCGCGGCAAGCTCGCCTCCCTTGCGCAGCACGACACAAACACACGCTTACTTGTCATATTCCGTCTGTCGCCACCTACAGCTGGTCCCTTTTCACTCGGGTTTCTTCCCCCTCCACCCCCTCCCACCCAACAAACTCTTCTGCCTTTTCACCCCGCGCGCAGCGATGAAAAGGTTCCTCCTGCCGGTAAACAGACTTTATTTCGTTTTCCAGGCCGTGTGTCTGGAATCAGATATGAAGCGGACGGGATGACGTAACGCCGTCCCTTGTCCGCTGTATTCAAAGTCCCTCCTTCACGGGTGAATACGACCGGACACCCGCTAGGGTCAGTCAGCACCTGTCGTCGGAAGGTTCGGGTCGCGGTGAAAAGACTCCGTGGAGGGTGGCGGGGGAGGGGGAGAAAGCCGTTTGTCAAAGCACCGTAGCAGTATTTCGAGACGACTGAAAAGAAACGAAGCAAACATGCGGCAGAAGGCAGCAGAAAAGTAAAAGAAAAAATACAACGTAACCCTTGTCTATATTAAGCTTGATACACGTTCTTACCAACAGTCATGCAAAAGGGATCTGTTATTATATCTGTGCTGGTTTTCATTCATTTTTCTTACAAAACACACCTTGTTTTTCATTCCAACTTTTCATTTGTTGGTGTATAGTGCGCTATGAGAACTGCCAATGCTGCTTAAAAATTGAAATACTTCTCTGGGCCTTTTATGATAAATAACAAAAATGGATGCCGATAGCAGAACACGCAGCAACAATAATGCCGTTAGCAAAATTTCTTATCTTAGGGCCTCGTTACCTATTGCAGGCCGTGCCTCGAAATCCCTTCACTAGAAGGTGCGATACATCTCTAGGGTGCATATTACTATACGCTTTATAATTACCGCAAACATAATTGTATTGAATGTGACTGAAATCGAGCAGTTTAACCCTTTCAGACCCACTTTAATTGACAGTGTCAATGTATGTTGTAAACAAGAAACTTCGTGATGCACACCTGCTTTGTTATCTTAGCCGACGAGCTGCATGTTTTGTTTTGGGTCAAAGTAATATGAACCAATCATAGCCTAGATCAGTAAGTAAGTGGATTTGCGAAATCATTTACCCACATGCAAGATCTTGGGCCATTCAGCTTCACAGTGTACAGTACAGAACAAAAATTACCTACACGTGCGTAATGTACGCATTTGTGTACGCTCGGCGTGACTGGGATAAAGTTCATACGTTTGACATGTTCACTGAAGAAATATAATTATCGAATTTATAACAGATACACTACAGTAATTGCTGCTTTGTCATTGTTTTTAATATTATATAAGCAGCAGAAAAAATGCCTGAAACACCATTCTGATCGATTAAATTTTCATAATTTTTAAGGAATATAATTATTTCTTAATAGCAGAATTTTAGAACCGTAAAGAAGAACTGGCAATTGTATGCTGGTGTGGGTTTCACATTTACGGCCAACCATTGTGGTTCTTTATTTTAGAGATCAGACCGTAGGATTCAACTAATACACGGAGGCCTACTTACACGGAAAAAATATTAATTTAAAATGTTACCTCAGTTAGAAATCTTGATAGCTGTGTTTTTAACTTTCTTATACCTCGCTGGGTTCTAGTTTTCAGATAGATATACATATCTATGTTGTCACCTCAGTGATTGATTAGAAATTTCCCTTTCTTTACAAGGTGTACCTAGAAATGAAACACATCGATTTTTCATTACGGTTGCCCAGAACGGCGAAAGTCAGATCCCTGTTGTTCCTCTCACATTTATGAACGCTTCGGCGATGGGCGATCTAGTGCGCTTCTTTGCGCTGAAACTCGACCTTTCAGTTGAAGCTCTCGGGTGCGACATTATCATTAATGTAATCAGTATGAGCGCAAACTCCGTGCCCTCGCTAGCCGCCCGCGACCTTTTAGGACGGCTATCAACCAGCGAGACATTGTGGGCCTCGCGATCTCGCAAGGTGACTCTAAAACAGCAAGTGTCAAAACCACAACAGCATTCCTAAGACCGCGGCTCCAAAATGTGGAAAAACCTCCAGCCAATCAGACGCTCCCGACAAAAGCAATAGTGTACATACTTGTCGGTTTTAATTAATATAATTATTTACATACGTGTAATGAATTTTTACACAATTTTTTTTTATTTTATCTTTTCAGGCCCAGATATCCCCCCTTCCCCAAATATAAAGCAAATGTTTTAATACTAATGATATTTATATTTGAAGATGTTTTCCTTTTGTTTCCTTTACTGCAACTTGATATCCACCCGGGATACTCACTCTGCGACCTGATGCCAGCAATGTGTGCGAGCCGCGCAGTTTCAAGTTTGTAGCACGGAGCATTTCTGTGTGACCAGCCTGGGCATTTCCCGAGCTGTTGAGTTATTAGACGTGCTGGACGCGGCATTAATCTTGCGCGTTTAAAGCGCACTTGTATCGAAGGCAGGCAGGGACGTGCACTGTTTGCCGTGCGTCAGCTCGCACGAGCGTGCGTGCGTCATGGGCGCACCTGCGCCCGCTCTGCGAGACGTCGATCCTATCAGGGAAAGTGTGTCATTATCCGGCGGCCGGAGAACCAGCTCTGCGCGCATGTCTGTGCACTATAACCAAGGACGCAGAAGAGCGGAATTGACGTGGGCATCGCGACAGGCCACAGAACACGTCGCAGGTATGGCGGGAAGGGGTTACAGTATTGTCTATTCGCTGTTTCTTCACACTTTTCAAATCAAAACTTAGAAAAATCACCCGATGAATGACGTGCTTGGTTGTTTCCCAAAAATGTGGTTTATTTGAAGCGTTTTATACTTTTGTTAATATAAATGTGTCTTATTTTCGGTTAAATCAACATTTCACTTATATTTTAGTTATAAATTAAATCATCTCATTTATAATTATCATGCCTAAAAACAGAGAGAAAATTGGAGTGTTGGAAATGCCTAGTAAGAAATAGTTCGTATGCAAAATATTATTAAAAAAGAATGTGTACGAATGCGGTGCGTTGTCCCTTTGGTGTAATATACCCTAGATATAGTTGAGCCTTGTTTGCATGAGGCGGAGGAATATCCTGAAAGTAGAACTTTGGCAGGGCTTCAAAAAAGTTTGAAGTAATCGGGTTTGTACTAACACTTAAATCATGTTCACAATTTACATTGAACGCTGCCAATTGGTAACATGATCCAAATACCACGTACATTAATCCCAATTATAGTCTTCCTATTGTAGCACTTACCAAAAATAAGGTACCTGTATTTTAACTTGTACTGGGTAACATATTTAGGAAACAAACAAACACATCATTCATCAGGTGATTTTTCAATGTGAAGAAACCGTGAACAGACATGCAGAGTTGCACTTCCAACGAGTACAAAGTAAGAACATTTCCAGTGGCCATAAATTTATGCATAACACTCGCAGTACGACGTCATGTCCTGAAATTATTATTTTTTACCCGCTGCCAACTTAACTGGGAGCATGCTTGTGTGCATACACATAGTTATGGCCAATCACATTTCTTTTCAGAGGTTGATTTTTAAACTGCTTATTTTATCGTAAACAGCCTTTAAAAAGTAAGAAATTAATAAATTAATATGTAAGCCCGAGAGTACTCTTTTATTTTTCAAAGTTCCTTAAAAATATCTGTTAACTTACAAAAATTAATATTTTATTAGTTTCTGCCAAACAAAACATTATTAACGCGATTATGATTTTTCTCTGCACTAAATTTTGAAAATATCACAACATAGCGTTTGTCAATAAATATGACGTGCATTTCCAAAATGTTTGCCAACACTCGGTGAGAAAAAAAAACACACAATAATGTTATCGCATGATAATTAAAAAAAAAAGTGTAGGTATTACTTATTGATGGCTGTGGTTACACTATCACAATCCACAACACGCATTTCACTAGAGTACTTTTTGGGCAGCTCCGCACTTTCAAACATTCCTCATGTCGAACTATAAACCGTGTAACGGACAATCTCTGTAGCACAAAGCCAAACATTTTGTTCGAGAGAAGCTAGCAAGAGAAAAAATATGAAAAGAAAATTAACATTAAGATAAAGAACGTCTGTCGAAATGAAACCAGAAATATCACAAAAATTTTTGAGTTACGTGTACTGTACAACAAAATTTGGCCTTCTTAGAATCGAGTGGATGAAGACTACGTCAACATGTATCAATCAAACTTGAAACATTATCCGCATTTCAAAACTACCCCGATTATTTTTGGTAACATTTATTGATAATTCATTAACTTGTTAATATTTATTTTTTTATGTCGCTCCCCACATGTCAAAATTGAATTGCAAACCCAAAAAGTCGGTACGGTTTTAGCATAAAGTATATATATATATATAATATATCGCACAAAGTTTTTTTCTGAGAACTTCCTTTAAAATATATTTGTTTTTCCTTTTTTTACCTTTACGGGAACAATATTTGTGTCACAAACTGAAATAATAATGTCTACGTTACAATATAGTCTGGCAGTGATGTAACAAAATGAAAAATAAAAATTGTAACATGACCCGATTACCTTGGTGTTTTTACTTCTTTTACTTTTCTTCGCCAAGTTTGTAGCAGAGCGAGTATTTCTTACTTTTCGTAAAATTTACCTTATTCCTCTCAAGTAACTTTCCTTGAGAGCCAAGGAAATATTTCGTTATCTGTGATATACATTTTTAATTCATTTCTAAAGTACATCAGCTTTAACGATAGAGGAATGTGTATTTGAATTTTAACAAGATACTGGTAAAAAATAAACATTAGAAATGAAATACATTTTTTTAAGTGTAAAGCACATCCGTGATCTATCAGCGTTTGAATTACTAAATCACAGTAACTTTGTATGCAGTGAACAAGAAATCTCATTACCTTCTCTCCTGGCTTCAGTAACGTTACTTCAGTGAAATAAACTGTGTCGCTAAATTTATATCTTCCCAAATCGTGTTATAGATGTTATTATGGCTTAAAAACATACTAAATGACTGCAATATTCCCAGTTAATTTTTTATTAATAACTTTTAAGTTATCGCGTTATTTCCATATATTTATTTGTTTTATTAATTTGCTATTTTGATGCGATGTGTTTGATAAAATTTTAAACAGTAACAGTTAAGATATAAGATTCATATATATGTATATGTAAATATATATATTTGGGGAACGCTTTGATTATAAATACGTTNGCTGCAATATTCCCAGTTAATTTTTTATTAATAACTTTTAAGTTATCGCGTTATTTCCATATATTTATTTGTTTTATTAATTTGCTATTTTGATGCGATGTGTTTGATAAAATTTTAAACAGTTACAGTTAAGATATAAGATTCATATATATGTATATGTAAATATATATATTTGGGGAACGCTTTGATTATAAATACGTTCACACTTTCGTATCATGTATAACATTTTATTTNTTCACACTTTCGTATCATGTATAACATTTTATTTATAGTATATTTTTTTCTGCTATAGGCTTGTTGGCCATGTTGTCGGTATAGCTTATTTAGTTTTCGTCCTGAAGCATAGTAATATTTAATTTAAATTTTTGTTGTTCGTGTGCTGCAGACTATCATCACCAACCCACCATGTGCATACATTCCCACACGCGGGAAAATTAATTTCCCTTGCTGTCAGCGGTTCTGTTTACCTTCGCCTTAATATATCATTAGCAACGACAGACCACGTGTTTGTGATGCATCAGAGAATGTAAACAGCGTTTGCCAGCATTGCGGATTATTACAGGAACTGTTATTTTTTACTTTAATCTACACTGCTATCCTCTCGCTTGAATCTTACCATCATCGCTAACTATTTTCTCTATCAAAAACTGAACATATTACGATCTGTACAACTAATTTTTTGCTAGTTTTACAATTTTTGTACGAGTTATTAAATAAGCGTAAAAGTGTTATAAACAATTTACTAGCTTGTACAAAGTGTCCAAGAAAACCCCTAACTCCTAAATTAAATTTATGTTATTATAAAAATTACTAAATTGTACAAAATAGTAAATTTCACGTACACGTAAATTCAAGTATAAAATTGGCAATAAAGAGAGAGTTTGTTTTCACAGTTTCCATTATATTTGCACATATAAACCCATTTTACACGACGTCTTGAGTAAAATACCGTGTATTTTATAATATGAGTTTACTGAATACACAAATTTTTAATAAAATATCTTGTGAAAAATATTAGTGCACTTAAATTTTAATAACGATTTTACTGATATTTTATTGAATTTTTAAAGTAAATTTGTAATTTGCAACACGTAAACTCTGCGGTAAGTTTGCGTGTGTGTATTGAACACTTACGTAAACCATTATACTGTTTCTTTAGAAACGCTACATTTAGATGGAAGCAAAGTTTATCGACGACACTGATAATTCTGATTCTCAAAGGAGCATTTATTGTTAAACAATGTGAAGTCAACAACTCAAGAGAAGGACGGTTAATTTCACGACTTTGATATAATAGGTAAATTATTGTTGAGATTGCTGTTTTCATCCCTGCACGTAACAGTGATGAGGGCATCAGGAACAACAAGAACAAAAATACTGAAATTACCAGCTGCTGAATTTTTTATGAAGTGTGTGTCTAGGTAATATTTGCTAAATCTCCCACGTAGTTTTTTTTCAAACAGTATTGATAGCGAGCACATAACGCATTTTTGTTTTTCTTATATCACCGTTCGTTTACGAAAACAATGATCTTCGCTATCACGTTAAAACAAAGGAGGGGGGAGGGGAGAATTATTGTAGAATCTTGAATGGAAATAATATGGGAACTACGAATAAAATGGCTTAAGGTTGTATGAGTATATGAATATAAATTATCTTAAGCATAACCATGTAAGCAAAAGTGATAACAGTGTAGAAATCCATCCATTCATTTCGATTGAATCTATTCTCAAAACATTCTAGCGTGAGGTATTGTGACCTGTGACATTACGAGAGCCGCTGTGTTGATACTTTCCGAATGTTTCTGCTTTAACTTGTGCATTTTGATTAATTCCAATAGCTCGGCAAAATAGGGAGTGTTTATTTTAATAAAATGTCAGATGAATTACGCACTATTATTTGCGTTATTTATTCCAGAATGGACGATATGAACTGTCCCGAATTAAAATTAATTCAGAATTATGAAAAGATTGAAAGTAGCAATTTACAGGTTTCCACATTTAAAACTTTTGAGAAAGTGATTTAAAAACAATACACTCCGTTTCTCCCAGCCCCACTCTGGATACTGCGTGCGCCGAGTGTGTACAGCACCGATCAAGCACCAGATTACCTTGAAACACTTCACAACATGCCACTGCTCCCCTCAAACTCCTCTCTTAAATATCTGGTAAATCGAGCTTGAGTGTAAGAACGAAGTTTGTGAGTTCCTCTCTTGCGAGGCGTTTAAGAGTCTGATGATTTTCTGAGCCCTAAGTGCGATGCTTAAAACATAAACACATTTACGGCTTCCGGCAACTACGAAAAAGAACATATCTACCATAGATTCGCCAAAGTACCCGTAAATTGTTTAAAATATATTTTTTTTAATGAATGCATATTTTACTGAAGTCGGCACTGGCTAAAAATGAAACAGATAAATGTGCTTATGAAATACGAAACATATTAAAACTTTTCAATATACTGTGCTGAGGCAAGAGATGATAAAACCGACTAAAAATATGAAAAGCGAGTTCAATAAGCCTGCAACAGATTATAATAGTAATAAGAAAATATAAAACAATATATACAGTAAATTTTCCTTCAGCCATAACATTTTTCGGTAGTTGCGCGCTTATGGTAGCAAATTTGTAACAATTTAATTCAGGCTTAAATTCATAAAAGTGATTGTTAAAGTTTGTCTATTATCCTTTTTTTAACTCTTACATTATGAAACTTACATTGTTGTAGTACAAAACAGTTCAGTATCAACACAAATAACGAAAATTAATTAGAGATTTTGAAGAAAAGTTTCACGGAATTCGTAAAAAAAAAAAATACAANTCAAAACAAAAAAAAATTAATTGGCAATAAATACGGAAATATTTATGATACCACTACTATTTGTAATTTCACTGAGTTTTTTTCAATATATTTATTTGACAGTAATTAAAAAGAAAACGACTTGTGCTGCATAAAACCAAGCCACGAAAATTCGAGCGAGTAACACAAACTGAGGAATGGTTTCTATTTTCTAGTTTTACCATGGCTCAAATTGTACGAGTCAAAAACAGTATGTCACCACTGTAAAATAGTTGTAACCGCCAGTGCATTGCACCTGAATTATCGAAACGATGGAGGGCGTACGCCATTTTTACCTTTAAAAGGAGAAGTTAAAAGGTCGCGAGTCTTTTAAGGGAGGTCAAAGCCTCTCGTAACTTCGAGAGTGCTTGACGTTTACGAAACACGCAAACAACGCGCAAGTCGTTTAAGAATTTCGTTTCCTGCCAAAGCAGGGTGTGTGCCGGATGTAACTCGCATATCCCTCGCACAGAATGACTACGAATACGGCAAGTTTAGAGTATGCGGGTCTGCCAGGATTGGACGGAAGCCTGGGATTGGCTGGCATGTCACGTGACGGGTGGGAGCACAGTTCCAGCTCCACATATTCACTCGCAGCACTCGCGGGTTCTCGCTACGCAAACATGGCTTCTCGTCTTCGCGTCCCGGCGTACTGCGCGCGCATGTTTGAAAAAGGGGCTCGCAGTAATACGCATTACTTTAAAATGCAACTCCCAGACGTGAATAATGAATGTGGATCGCTCCCGCGAAGACAGCGAGGACGCTGGGGGACTTAACCGGCCTCTCAGACGAACTGTCTCAAATGTTCGCATGCAAACAAGGTTAACGACATTTTGAGTACATATTTCCGCGCTGAAGATGGTCCATTAATGGAAAACTTACCAAGTCTTTTTAAAGAATGTTTTGAATATGAATTTAGTATTTTTCGAGACATCAAACGCACACCCATCTCAGCGATCACTCTCTTATTTCACCTGCAAAAATGAAAAAATAAACAAGAGCAACAGAGAAAATAATAAAGAGTGTAATTTTTTTAAAAAGCGGCTTTTTAAATTTTTTTTTGGTTCAGAGAATTCAAAATAATTACACTTTATATTTCTTGTTATTAGTATGTTAATTGGCATTTTTATTAACATTTTATACTCTTGTGCAGATGATATTTATACACATGAAAACATGTGTGATCAAAATCATTACATAAATTATAGTTATTTTTTAAATGATACTTTAAAATAACTATTAATTTTGTAATAAATTACAAAACAAATTTTTGTGCAACTGCAATGTTATCAATAAAACTTGTATGTATACGCACGTAAATATTTCACGTAACTGTTCAACAGTAGATTTAATCATTTTGAATTATACTTAATAAAGTATATATACGTATATATAGAGAGAGTTACAATCTCTCAAAGTCAGTGGGCTAAACAAGGTTCGTTAAGGAATGGAGGTATTAATTAAATAAATTATTAATTATAATTCCTAATTTTATTTACAGTAAATTTAAACAAAGTTCTCTTGTCCCAACATCTCACAATAAATTGCTGTCACTTGCTTTTTACCATTAATGAATTCAATCAATGGAAACAAGGAATTTAAGGTAAACAAATAATTAAAAATCAGTCCCAATAAAAAGTTAATCGAAACATATTCAACGATTTTACAAACTACATGTCCTTGTTCGACAGTTACAATATTTACAAAAAAAATCCGTATCGCATGTGCATACAGTCTCACCGCAGTTTAGTCCAGGTGCTACCAGTCTGCAATTTTCTAGAGATCTCTGAGCGCACTCACGCACAGTAGCCTTCACTCAGGTTTTACGCCCTCTCGTCCGTTATCACCGCAAACACCTCGTCCGCGGTTGTCTGGCAATCTCCCGTCGTCGTCCGTCCTCTTCACCAGTGTCCTTTGCTGTATTCGACTTCGTTCGGTTACCGCACCCAGCCAAAAAGAGGCTTCTACCAAGACTCGTAGGCCATCGCCAGAAATGTGTGTAAATGCCGCGTTGCGCCGAGGGTCCTAGTCGCCAGGACATCTTGAGTATCCTCCGAAGTCGTGGGATTCTCCAGGGAGGGTAGGAGGAGGGGCTGTGAAGCCAGCCAGGTCAGCTGTCATTCATCTCCCGCCTGCCTGCAGCCTGTAGCAGACCGCCTGGGGAGAGAGGAGGGTCGTGGTCGGTCACTCCTCTCACCCAACCAACCATCACCGGGGCGCGCACGGCTGATGCGAGGAGCCGCGCTCGTAACAATATATATAGGAGGCAATGTCCGTAAATGTTTTTTTGGTAACTAGTCTAGAATTTGAGTAATAGGATTGTTTTCATCTTTACAGTTCAAACCACCAGGCTGTTCGCTATTGCAGGTGTGCAGTTCAGTCAAACAATTATGTAACTCTGTTTTTATAAATCTGAAGGCTATCTATATTACATTTAGAGTAACGGACGCTACAAAGAAACATATAAAAAAAAAATTTTTAAGTTACCTAACGTCGGAATACATCTAACTAAAATATTTAAAAAATATGTAAATAAAACATACCAATGATGTCACAGACTTCTGTATTAAGGTTTAAATACATAAATTTATTCATGCAAATGCTTGTATATTATATATATATGGAGATGTGCGTTTTTTTACTGCGCTGTGGGACATTATTTATTTAAATATGCAATAAATTTCGTAGTGATACGTGTTTTCGATGATGTGTTTATTTTATAAATATAAATGTTTGCTTTATTATGTGAATATTAGTTTATTAGTACCGTGCCAAATTTAATTTTTATTCGGTCTAAAAATACGTTTTACTGCAACTTAACTTTCATATTAACAAATATACACACAATTTGACGTATTTTATTCGCGTGTCCAACATCTTGACTGTTAATGTAAATAGGATAAATGTACTGACGTTATTACGTTTCGATGAACATGTCTATGTGACAAGCACACATAGCAAAAATATCGTAATCATCAAATTTGATTAGGTAGTGTGACGTAAAGCAGGGATGATAGCAGACAAAAACCGGGTTTTCAAAAATTAACAAAGTTCCCGTAGTACATTTTCTGAAATTGATAAATAAATCAATTTACTTGCGTTAACTACCGTAGGCTTCTTACGTCATACTTGTATGCCTGGGCCATTGTTAATTTGAGACGCACTCGGTGGCAAATCTCTCATGTTTGAGTGGGAGACAACCGCGAGGCCAAAGTTAATTGCGGAATAGGTTGTAACAAACTTTGAACTAGGGTCTTGCCAACTTGGCCTAATATTATTTTGCCTTAAACCGCTTAGTCTAAGAATAATTTGGGCTTAAGTAATTTGACCTAAATTCCTTTGGCTTAAGGCCAAATAGCGGCTACCCGTGAACTGTAAAGAGGCTCTTGAAAGTGCAGAGTATTGAGACTTCTAGCTTGACGGATACATATAGCTGTAAGTACGCTGTACGTATGGTGATACGTCGTACATAGACACACTGAAATATGTTTTTTTTCAACATTGTGCCACGGGATAGTTCACAATAGGTTATATACTCGGTTAGACGTCGTTTGCAGAAATGGCTGCTTTCGTCGTCATGGGTCATTCTCCTATTAGATTGCCACACGGAATCGAGCGAACCAAGTTTATAACATTTAACTATTGGTTGTGAGTATTGAAGTGCATATTTAGTGGGTGCAGGTCCAATAATATAAGTGGTATTGAGGTACAATTTATGACGTCATTCCCACTTATCAGTGTGAAATTATAGCCGTAACTAACAATGCCATGTTAACACTCGAGTGGTTGGAATTCAATCGGTTAACCGAAAAAAATGGATCAATAAATTAACAGGCCAAGGTGGCTAGATCATATAGGTAAACGCCAAGTCTAACAATCGCCTTTTAACCGAACATCTGACCTAGTGTCGTGAACGGAATGGGTGCGAGCGAGCAAACGACTTGACCTAAGCCTGGAAGCAGAATTCGCTCGGCAAACCGTTTCAGCCGAGATACAGGCGAGACTGGCGTGTGTTCGAAGGCCGGAGGGGCGGGATCGACGTAGCGAGAGACCGTTATAATCGACCCCGGCAGTCGATGAAGTCTCTTTGCCACCGTATCGGCCATCCCCTTCACCCACGCGGGATGATGGAGTCCCAGCGCACATAAACACAATGTAAACAACGCCTGGCCACAGGGGGTAAGAGGGTGGGGTAGTTGGGGTGCCCCACACGCACTGACCCCCTCCCCCTCCCTCAACCGGGCAGTTCCACCGGGTGCTCCATTTGCATGGTAATTGAAAAGTTGGGCGTTGCCCGCAACAGGAGGCCGAGGGGATGTTTTGAATACGATGTCAACTACCCTCTTCGCTAGCCGGCTGGCCAATCAACACCCACACCACCCATCCCCCCACCCTGTCACGCCGGCAGAGCACTCGCCATCGCGAGGCCGCCTTTGAACCTCCCCGGGCGAGAACTTCATTTTCCCTTTCGTGGCAGCGGGGTGGGCCCCGTGACCTTGTAGCTGGACGCCTGATGGCCCCGCTCTTGGCTACACACAAGTCGTATAGGCGACGGAAGACGATTACTTTCATTCCTTCCTTACTGCCCGTGTCTGGGAATCACCAGCCGCGCCACTTATCTCCAGAATTTAGCAGCTATATATAGGCTGTTTACGGCTAACTGAGCATTTTCAAAAACCATGTTCAAAATTTGCTTTTATTCTCAGTTTGCATCCTTCCATAACATGTTACATTTACACTCCCATGGGCCTGCTGACTTTATTCATGTGTCGATCAAGTGTAATCGAGAAATTTTTCGGAACCTAAATGTGTTATTAATATTCCCTTTTTGCACTGTAAGGTCTACAAAGCAGAAAAAAAAAACAACTTCATTCGCTGTAATGTAAAACATTACAAGCGCAGTAAACCTCAATTCTTTGAACTATTTTCTTTATTCGCTGTTAACTAGGAGCTTGCTTGCCAGTCTGTACGTTAGCATACATACAGTTAATGGGAAATTATTTTTTAAAATGTTGATTTAAAAAGTCCTCACTTTACTATGAACAACCTATTCTATTGCCTTATGATAAGTCAAAAGGCATACTCCCTACAACTTCATTTCCTAAGCAGGGAAGTCAATCCCTCCCCGCTTTTCACATCATCGTTTATCATCCTCAAATCATTAGACCCCTGTACTTCAAAGATTCAACAATTTAAAGTCCCGCTGTTCTCTTACCACGTTTTGCATTTAATCATTACGAAAATATTATAAACTTTCTTTTTTTTTTTGTTCTTGAAACTTTTGCAGAAAGGTATTAGTTTATATAACGCTGATGTTTTAATGTTGGAATTAAATACCACACAAACCCATGAGTTTTCTCGTCCAGCAGAACTATTTTCTTCATCTCTATAGCTTCCTACTACAGCTGCTTGGCATGGCTTCAAAACAGGCGGAAGTTGAGGGGAAAGGCTAACGGGCTACAAACCTTTTCGAAAATCATTAACTTTATCACATTGTGAATTACAGCTTAATAGTCTATTTAGTCTCAAAAATATTCCTATATAATGACACACATTTTAAATTAGTATTAGATAAAGTACCAGTGACTATCAATATGGACAGCCTTAATTCCAGCCATAGCAAAAAACATATTATATTCAAACCACGCAGAGTTCTAAAGGTAAAAAACCTATATTTATAGCCAATATGCCAATATCTCAATTTTCCTGCCAATATACATTCTAAATTCAATAGAAAATTTAAACATCCTTGTATTTGAACATGGTGTATGGATAAAATATGTGTAGTGTATGGGCACGCTTCATCAAAACTTGCGTAACTAATATTAAGACGACAAAACAGAGATGGCCCTTGATTGGTCAAAAATTTCAGTCGATCGTCAGAAAGCAATTCCTTTTCAAAACATGATATGTAAATAAGGGAGGACTCCACGATAGATAAGTTCTACACTCAATACGGCAACTGCGATCATGTCAAAACGTGGCTATTGTCAACGACTTCGAAGCGACAAAGACCTTGACGTTCAGACATTTGCCGCAAAAGTTTTCTGATTTTAGTAATACATATTAAAGTTTTACACTAAACCTAACACTAAGTACAAGTGTTGAAAATGAATAATATTTTCGTATTGGGTGGAGGCGTTTCTTGTGGCTCTATTTCGGTAGTGAAAATTCCTTTCCTAAAATCTCATCAATATAGTTTGCAGTTGAATGCATTATAGTATAGGTAGTGAGAACAAAACATGTTTTGACTACTCCCAATACTGTGATAAATATGTGCCATATTTGCAGCATGGCAGGTAGGTATCTGTTGGCACCAGTAGTTTTTAAGAGTGATACGGACATATATATATATATAGGTCAAATACATACCTGGATGGTGATACCGATATATGCGTAATCTTGCTGCGAAGGAAATTTCAATTTGAAGTACGGCAGTGTCCGTACACTCACGGTTTCTCACGCAACTTGCATTGTTTTAACAACTCACCACAGGTCACTGTCGACAGTGTTACACAAGCACAGATGCTTGGCAACAGGAGTAAAGCTATTTGTCAGTGATGAGTTCCTGCATTGCACATCTCGCCACGTCATTACCTGCAAAAAGTATATAAATGACTGCGACACTCTTGTATACCAATTCAGTTCTTGCATTTCAGGTGAAGCTGTTGGCGTGTATGGTGTATCGTCATAACCTGGTGAAAAGGAGACTCATGCAATGGCAGCAGTTAACGGGAGTCCTTCCGTGCAAGAAACTGAACTAGGATGCAAACTGCAATCATGCAATTTCGAGAAGTGCCCATAACATGCTGCCTGTGAAATGATTGAGCGATGTATTCTGCAGATGCATGCAAACAATTATAATTTTTTTTTTCAGATTTATTAATGGTTATGTAAAAAGTTTAGAATTTTTTAAATTTTTTTTTCAGTCTGTTGTTTATCCTTCCAGAACATTAGTACCTAATCAAGCGCTAATCTAACCATGGACAAATTTCTACACAAAAATATATCATTACATACTACGCCATTTCCTGGTTTAATGTATATAGGGGGAAAAAATGACAGTAAATAAATTTGGGTGCTTTCTACCTTAAAAATTTTACCCATGGTAAGCGTAAAAACATGAAACTTTATTTTTAAAAATTTGCTGCTTGTATTATGTAATGTCTGTGTATACTCTAAATTATACGCAGTAAAGAGGTATTGTATTTAAAAGTTGACTTAAAAAGTGAGTTGGGAATTAGCAGTAGTGAGGTTTAAAATATGGAAGAATCAAGGTGTAGCAGTGTCGGAGACCCGGCTGTGGGTTTAACGTTAGAGGGTAATATTTTCTTAGGGTATGGGCATGAAATGAAAGTAACGCAATGGGTAATTGGATTTTATAGCTTAAGGACATATTTCACGATGATTTTTATTTCAATGTCTGAAAGAGATTAACATAAGGACCACATAAATGTAAATATTTGTAGTCACGTGATTAAAGTTTTCCAAACACAGCACCGAAAAGTAGAAACTTTCGGAATATGGGTGCCCAATTTTCTATGCTCCTAATTATCATTGCCAAATAAATCACATGTCATGTGATCTATACCATATACACAACATGTTATTTAAGTATCAAGGATATCTAATAATGGGTACTCGGGTAATGGTACCCTGAAGCTCTTTTAAAATAGCTTTTTTTTTAAAACCAATTTCTTTTTCGTCTAACAGAAACTTATAAATATTAATATTATTTTCTCTCGGACGAATAAAAATGAGTTCGCAAAAACAGCAATACCTATTTTAAAATAGATTCAGGAAGCAAGTTCCCGAGTACCAATTGTTAACTATCCTTTAATACTTAATTAATATGTTACGTATGTGATATACATGAAATTACATGCGATTTAGTAGGCAAAATTAGTTAGCAACACAGAAACTTGGGCTCCTATATTTCGAAACTTTCGATTTTTCGATGCTTTTTTTCGAAATTTATAATCGTTTCACTACAGATCTTTACATTTACGTGGTCCTTATAAGTAGGCATATAAGTCTCTTTCAGATAATGAATTTAATAATTATAGTGAAATATGGCCTTAGACTGACAGATCAAGACGCGATATTTCGTTTAGCATCAAAATCAGCCTACTCCCAACATTTCTGACAATCGCCACAGACACCCACTAGCTCCTTGCGCATGCGTGGTGCCAATTCAAGGTCGTTCTCGCATCGTTGTTGTGATACCTGCCAAATGCTGAAGTTTGGAAGTAGGTATTGATTCTGCTCTGCGGCGTGAGGCGCCAGCACATGATGCTAGCCCTCAGTGATAGGGCGTAGGAATACGTCGACACTGCTGTCTCTAGGTCCAATTTACTAATAACTTAAACTGGCTTTGTGTGAGTTCACATAAACGAGTTTTATTGTTGCTTGAACAGGTTAACTGGTACATGAACTCACGAGACAAACTCCCCTCCCCTTTTTCTATGTAGGCTACGTATGGTTTGACGCCGCGATTGGCCGACGTGGGGGGGGGGGGGGACAGGATTCTTCACACCTGGTGTAGAACTACTTATCTGACACTGCGGCGTTGTCTTACCTCAGCTGGCGGCTAGGAACTGCTCCGGTGCTTGGTGGGGCGTCCCGACGCCTGGCTTCGAAGTTCCTTCTTCCCGAGTCCAACGCAGTACTCTGCGTTTGACGACGTCGGACTGGCTTTTCTCGGATGCTTCCTGCCGCACGTCCCGCTTGACGGCCTCCGACTGAGGTCGACGTCGTGATGCATTCTCGATCCTCGACTGACTCCGGCTGACTGACTGACTGCTCGATCCGCGACTGCTGATTCGATGTCTCTCCACTGACTGCCCTGTTGCTCTCCCCTTCGTGTGGTTTTGTAGCATCCATCACCATATTCAACTTGCCCCATCTCTGCATGTGTCCGGAGTGCTTGTCGACCCTCCGGGTCATAAAACACGTGGCCGCTGATCGTGTGGTCCGCAGCCGGCGTGGCGTTGTCCCTGGGTTCTGGCCTGGAAGTTTATTGTCCCGTTCTGCACGCACGTCCGCTAAAAGCTCTCATGGTTTATTGCGGTATAAGCCCGGGACAGGCGCAGCTGGTGGTGGGATCTCGGTGTCCCTTGGGCAGCTGCAAAATGCGGCTGTGTCCGCGCCCTGGTGCTTTCCGTTGTCTCCGGATGTCGTCTGCACGTGCAGGAACAGTTGCACGTGCCGAAACCTTTGGTAGCGTGCCTTAGCAGCTGCGAGGCTCCTGGTGTCCCTCTTCCGGCACGTCCACAAAACCCTTAATCATTATTGCGGTCGTCCTGCGGCGAGCTCCGCCAGAGCGTGTGTTCTGACGAATAAAATATAGGGACGCAGAATGCGTCAGTTGTATACCCGATAAATGAAACCCCATTATTTCAGATTAGTATTGGATAATTCTGCAAACGTTACGTTGTCGTTCCCATCCTGGTTTTCCTTGTGTCGGTGTGATATTCAAGATGTAGTCACGTCGAAACGAATTTGGAACTGTTTTTTCGGTTCTTCTGAAGTGTTCAATTATCTTCTTTCTGACAAACAGATCGTGTATACATTTAACTGTTCAGATTAAAAAATACGTTTTTATAAAACACAAGGTAGCGAATTTCATTCCTGTGAACCGTATTTTATCATGGTTTACATAAAATGTCTATTTAGAAAGGACATCTTATGGTTTCGAAACACGCCCGGTAATTATTTTCAAAATTACGGTCATTTAAATATATAGGGCGCTTTGCCATATCTCAGCAAAAAATTTACCAATTTAAAGCAAATGTGGCAAGTTGGCAGTGAACTACGTTACCATTAAATTTTGATATGCAAATTTTTTTTGGTCATACGTCACACCGCTACTGTGATGAATTTTGGAAACAATCAATAACACTTTTCTTACAAAAGGTCGGACGTAGGCCGCTGTCTATTATTAATGTGATAATCTAAATCTCTCACTGCAAAAATTACGCATTCCCTTCAATGGATAGTTTGGTCATGGTAAATATTCTCCATACCATTTATGATAGATATTTTTTCTTAACCCCATAGCATGGGGAATATAGACAGAATATATTTGATTTAGTCCACGAAGTGGATATTTCGTTAACGTAAAATCATTCACCACTGAAAACAGTTCNAGACAGAATATATTTGATTTAGTCCACGAAGTGGATATTTCGTTAACGTAAAATCATTCACCACTGAAAACAGTTAATTGTAATTGAGAAGTAGATCTACATTCCAAAATAAACTGTATTCCGTGGTCTTCGGGATGCCACGTCCAACACAAGTCAAACCACTGAAATGTTTTAGAGGCTGAAATATCAAACAAGGGAAAAATTTGCGTGTGGATGTGTACATGTGAAAATGACTGCACACTGGAACTGGCCTTTGGTTTGCTTACTCACGAGAGCCTTTTAATTTAAAGTATATCAAAAGGAGAACTGGGCCATTGTAAGATAAACTGGGCCATTGTAAGATAAACTGGGCCATTGTAAGATAAACTGGGCCATTGTAAGATAAACTGGGCCATTGTAAGATAAACTGGGCCATTATAATATTGCATCGTGTTTTTGGAGTTAGTTTCCTGACAATGGTTGCTCCCTAACGAGTTCTTAATGCTTGTGTTTCCGCTGTGCAGACAGGCGAGTAACAACGCAGTGATACTGATTGAATTTCAAACAAAAATACAATGGATGTACCTTATTNGGACAGGCGAGTAACAACGCAGTGATACTGATTGAATTTCAAACAAAAATACAATGGATGTACCTTATTAGAATATAAATAGTTACATAAGGTATAAATCGTATATAAAAAAACTGCAAACACCGTTATAATTACAATGACAATAANGAATATAAATAGTTACATAAGGTATAAATCGTATATAAAAAAACTGCAAACACCGTTATAATTACAATGACAATAAAACGAGGAAAATGGTTCTAGACTTCTTTCCTTCGCTTTCAAAAACAGATTTAAACTTATACGACAATAGGGGTCGCCACGGGGTTGGGAGAACGTTGTTTCTTTGACAACGGGATATGTATGAATTCTTACAGTAATAGGCCTAATCGTGAAATGTGTTTTTAGTCGAAACAATTACGATAAGTATGAATGAATGTCACCTCGGCGAACATTCTAGAGGATAATCTGTTCCATTTATTAGAGCAGTGAAGTGTTCCTCTACCAGCTAACTAATGACGCAAGCTGTCGTCGTCAGCTGATATAATGAGCGTACTGCGTCCTTCTCTTACTTCATCAACGATACGAGCAAAGTTTCGTGTTGTACGAGTTAAAATCACAGAATGGAAAACTGCATGAAGGAGGTAAAATATGAGTAAATATTGACGTAAGCATGTACACCGCAAAAAGTATCGTTAAATACCACCAAGAAGGAATAAGAATTTTGTCATATTCTAAAAAGAAAATTGCTATTAAGAAGATTGTGAAGGCTGTATAAAAGAAGCTATGGACGGACTGATAAAACGGATACGAAAGTACACGTCTTGGCGGGAAATTCAATAACGAACTGAATATGGCGGCTGAAAGTAGGAAAGTTACACGGGGTGCGTAGCGGCAAGGATTGCGTCAAAGGACCGAATTCTGCTGATAACAGACATGTTCCAACTTCCCCACTTAAAAAGTTATCGATACTGAGCGTTGCTGGAACTGGGAATACGGAGAAATTCATGTATAGGAACACAATTCAACCGCAAAAATAAAACTTTAAGTAAGAACCTTTATTTCAAAACCTTGTGTTTTCCTGATTTGTTTTAATTTGGTGTATGCTGGCGAATTAAATGTGAAGATCTGTTAGACCATTCAAATAATAAAATTAACTTTAAGTTCAGAATTTTATTGAACATTAATTTCCCGTGATGATGGCCATTTTTTACCGATTTAGTAGGAAAATATGAAGAGGAACAAGCAACTGAAACAACGAAAGCATTGAAGGCTTTATGAATAATTCTGAATATTCAATCAAAAGTATTCACAATTTCGTGTCTTACTAACGCGACAGTTAATAACTACGGACTTACAAAATCCGGGTTGTTGTTTGCGTGGAGTTTTATTTCACATTGCCACAAATAACACGAGCCGACGTCGTTTATTCACTGGCTGCAGCCTCAGGACCGCAGCCACTTTCCGTAGGAAAGAAAGTCTTATGAGGTCACTTTACTGTGTGTGCGTGTGTGTGTTTATGCGAATGTGTGCGTCTGTGTGTGTCTGTGTTCTGTGCGTAAGTGTCCGCTCCTTTCAATTTTTGAACGCGTGAACAGAATTTCACCAAACTCGGTATATGTAGAGTTCTTATTAAGGACACGTGACTTTTGTAGTTTTTAACCATTCTGAGCACTTACTTTCAAAATGGCGACCATTTTAATAGTTAGGGTCATATGTAATTTTGGGAACCATTCAGTTGATTTCAACAATATTTTGTATGCAGACGGAGTATCGTGTGAGCATCTAATTTGGAGATTAATGTTGTTGTCGGTAAACCATTTTTGAAGATAGCATCACATGAAAAAATAAAGCTATTACGTTAAGTCTCGAAAAATAATATACCAATTCTAGCCAAATTCGGCACGTAAGAAGTAAAATGGCATACCACATAAATGTATCCAATTCAAACTTATGAGACACTTATTTTCAAAATAGTGGGCACACCACTATTTGTTATAACTACCATACAATTCAACCAAATTCTACCACATTTTGTATAATGACAGTATCGATTACATGCGTAGTATATTATACGAAAAAATAACACTATTCAATGCCATTTTGTAAGACAGCGCCAAATGTATTTATAAAGTTTTTATGTCATATCACCAGAAAAAATTACCTATTGCTACCAAATTTGGCAAGTAGTACTGCAGCAGGTGATGCAAAGATGTATGTTTTAAGCAGGACAGGCACTTATTTTCAAAATGGCGGCCCTATAGCTATGTTGGCTTTGTATGTTATATCATGTAAACTATGAAATTAAATCCAATATAACTTCGTATGCTGGCATTAACCGTCAAATGTGCCTACACAAAGTATCATTTGTAAATCACTTTGTAATTTAGCATCACATAACAAATTAAATTTTTTGTTTCATGTGTCCTGAAAAATTCTACAGATTTCAACCAAATTTGGCAAACATGTAGCAATATGGTAGGTCATGCAAAATGTTATGTTTTGAGAGAGTCAGACACTTATTTTCAGAATTATTTATATCAGTAACTTCTTGTTGTATAACCTGTATACTCTTTCTTTAAATTGGGAAATAGGGGATGTATACATTATCAAACTGCATCGGCAATTTTGCCTGTTAGTGTGACTGAACATCACTCGAGTGAAACGTACTTCATGTGAGCAGAGGACATCGAATCCATGGTCTCTCGAAGGGAAAATTTAGTGAAAGTGTTTATACATCAATAGCCATTGGAACAAGGGTGTGGGAACAAGTTCCATGACAACATTAGCTTACAATCAAAGCAATATAAATTGTTTGCTTTTGAAAAAGTGTCGAGATGAAAGGGGAAAAAGCTCTCATTCCTCCCCCCTTCCTGCACCAAGAAACTTATAAAATATAAAAACACAACAATGCATCATAATACGCAAATTTTTCCTTACGTTGTCGAATACAAATCTAGGCACACAGACGTAACAATGCACACTGCTGGCCGTTGAACTGCAATTCCAAGAAGGGCGTGACCTGTCACAACCTGATTTATTGAACACAATAACCGTCATGAACAAGTAACAAGATGACTCTTGCAGCTCGGTATGACGTACACAGCATGGGGAAATCATTACTGTGTGGCCCATCACGAGCGGCAACAACCGCTGCTGTAGTCCATTCACAGGTTTTTCTTTAATGTTTTGAAACTTACCTTTGAAAAATCACCCTAGGCGTAACATGTCAACCTATTTTTTCAATAACTTGTATGCCACAAATATATAACACTGTGAATAACTTTAAAGTACTCTATTCTTGAATAAAGGAAACTTTATATTGGCGTATATTATAACTTGTAATATTTATTTCGTATTAAATACGAATTAAAAACAGCGAGAACAGCGATGTGTTTGCAACGGCTAGTAAGAAATAGTTCACAGATAAATATTGCTTTAGCATAGTTTATTTTGCATGCTATTTGTAAATTATACCTTGCCTATTGATATATCTGAATTTTAAGGTAGCACTGAAGGAAACGTATTGCATTGTCACAGTTAGAAATATCAGCGCAAATTACTGTGTGTAGTGACGTGGTGCTTTTTTTTCGTCCGAAGGAAATTCAATAGGCGGAGCACAGCCTATCGCTCTCTTTATTTCTCTTTCTCTCTCCCTCTCTCTCTCTCTCTCTTTCTCTCTACCTCTTTCTCTCGGGAAGTTTCGCAGCGGCTATAGTAGCAAGAAAATTATACATGTTTTCAATTTTTGCATATTTCATACTTATTACAGCAAAAATGATGATTTTTGAATTTGTAATTTACAACTGAAACGAGATGTTTTTTTAAATACTTATTATTATATATTTAGATGTGATGGTGGGACTTTTAAAAATTTAAAGTTGGCAGAAGTGGCGACTGTCGACGCCGATATGACACGGCGTGTATCTGAACAAACAAGTTCGTGCTCGTGTTTTTAAACTTACCTAAGCAAGTTATGATGACGTGATAAATATGTTTTTCTGTGGCAGGAATAAATATACTGTAAAGTGCGTAGTGACCGCCGTGTGTGTTAAAGAGTATTGTTGCCATTACATTACGTTGAACCAGTGTGTGCGTGTGTGATAATTTTAAATAAATAATGAAATAAACATAGAAAACAGTAAGTACCAATGAATGTGTATATGAGGGGAATAAAAGTAACGGTAGACCTATTTGTGTGCATGTTCACAGCTTTATTTAAAATTTCTCGTTGCTATGTACAATAAATAAGTGACACGAGTTACGTGCTAGAATTGACTGTGTCTTTTCGTTGGACTGGTTGTTCCTTTATTTTAATTTTTATTCCAGCTAAGGCTGTCCTTTTAACGAAATAACCCGAAACATATTAATAACAAGAGGTTAAATACTACAGTTCTTTCCCCGCCGTCATAACAGGGTTAAACACTATCACGGCAAAATATTAAAGTGTATTATGTGTACTGTGCTAAGTCGTGTATAACAAATATGTTATATGTTAACAATGTAAACTAATAACCATAAGAACTATCGTCCACATAGACATAGTAAACAAGTCATAAAGCCGACCTAAATATGATTATAGGCCTAAATTTTGGACATTCTTACGAAATCGTTTTTGAATTATGACTAAATTCTTTGAACATTTAAAAACAATAAACAAGCATTTGACAGTTTAAATGTAGTCACATGGCAGTGTTTAAGTATCCATGTAGCGAAAGGATACGTAATCGGTAACCAAAAGTAGAACTTTAGCAGGGCTTCAGGTAAGTGTGAAGTAACCGTGAAAGACCTATACACGACGTGGCATTGAGAGGAAGAGACTTTGGATACCGATCTGGGGTATTGCAGCCCATACTACTTCGGTGCAGGTCCAAAATTCATCCTTTCGGATAACAGGTCTTTTGTGCCAGGCCAGTCGTCGTCCAAAAATGGACCAGACGTTTTCGATGAGCGAGAGATCTGGTGATCGCACAGGCCAAGAAAGCACTGTATAACATTGTAGTCATCCAACAACCGTCCGACGATGTGTGCCACATGCGATCATGTATTGTTGGTACAGGACCCCTCAGAGGCCATATATATATATATATATATATATATATATATATATATAACAAAAACGTGCTACAACACCTCCGAGATGTAACGGCTGATGGTCAGCGTACCAAAGATAAGAACAGGGCGCTAGCGGGACTGAAATCATGCCTTATCTCCAGGTGCTCGGTTGGTATGGCGGTGCATAATGTAGGACACAGCCATGCATGCGCCACGGTAGAGCCAGAAAAGGACGTCGTGGATCATAGTGGTGCTGCAAGTAGAAGCGAAATTCGTCGGTGAAGACGATGACATGCCATTCGTCCCTGCAGGCCTACGTTCCACACTCCATTGCAGCCGCAGGCGCCTGTCGTGAGCAGTCATTGGCAGCTGCAGTAATGGGCGTCCGGACATGATGCCGTGATGCTGCAAGCTGCAACGTAACGTGTGTGCACACACAGGTTGATGTGCTTCATCCCTTAACTCCTGGGCGAGGGTGTTTTTTCTGTGGGTGTACAGTTGGTGCCAGACGTCTGCCTTCGCGCTCGTTGGTACGACGGGGCTATTGACTTAATGCACGTCTCTCAGCCAGTCCCTCCTCGACCCACTCACTCCATATCCGCTTCACAGTGGTTACAATTCTTCCAATGAGAGAATCAATCTCGCGGTAGGATAGTCCCGCAAACTCGATAGGCCACGGTTCTCCCGCTGTTAAAGGCGGAAACCTGTTCGTATGGCTCACGTGATATTCGACGTGGCATGCTCTCTCCGTCTTTGCACACAACTGGTGGGAAAACACAATGAACTTTATCTCACAGAGACTTCCTGACCTCTGCTAATACACCGCTCATCAGTGTCGTCATTGGCGCACGTGTTGCGCCACTGGACTGAACAATAATCACGGTATTGTTGTACCGTGCTCTACGCGTATTTTCACTGCAATGTTCTTCATGTACGTCCTTCTTGGTGGTGTAATTTTGATGACCAGCAGTTTACAACTGTCAGCTTATTTTCTAACGATCTCTTCGTCTTTCCTCCACCATTAAAGGAAACAGTATGAAATAGAAGTGGTCATATCTTGGCTCACTTGCCTTTGGCAGTTCTTTACGTAATGTCGTGACACGTAATAGAAACAGTAAAAATTATGACAGATTTTTCCTTGCATACGCAAACGGTTAAACGTTCCTGGACAGTACTTTTCATTTTCTTTTTCGGAAAGAACGTAAAAATTAATATCCTGTTCTCTCTCTCTCTCTCTCTCTCTCTCTCTCTCTCTCTCTCTCTGCAGTAAGCCAGTATTTTCCATTATTATTGAAAATAATTATATGGCAACAAAGCGTGACTGTATGTGTTTTTGTTATATGCAATTGCTGCCATTTTGAAACACGTAAAATAACTTGCTTTTTAAAGTCATAAAATATATGTACAAATTTGAGTTTTCATTAGATTTCAGACGTTATCGGAAGATTAATTCGTAATTCAGAGCTGACGTGAAAAAGGGGGCATAGTAAAGCTTTGAACTAACCATTTGATGCAACTAATTAGTAAATAATCGATGACGAAACAGTATTTCGCCAAATTTAGCCATAACACATTCCAATGTTATATTTCCTCAAGGAAAAGTTTAACAATCATGTTCACGGGGAAAGACCTATCAACACTCTGGGATATTGGAAGAATTGCAGAACTAGTTGTATCTTTGATAAAATTTACAACATAACTTTCCGAATTAAAAACATACCTACAATTTCAAATGATTCGCCATTTCCCTTATTATGCTACAAAAATATAATTGCAGACAAGAGAACACAGGAATAAACCACTCTTCTCCATCAAAAATAAAAACTAATATTAGTGTACTAAATAAATATACTGCTATACAGCACTGATATGCAGAATAACCGCGAGGATAATTACCGAAACAATGATTATTTGCTGACGTATTTGGCTGTAGAATTTAATACACTACACAAGTGCCTATTGGAGAATCCTATTATTTTTTAAATAATGAAGACATATGAAAAGAAAATAATTTACACCTTAAAATACTAGTGCACTAAGTGAATAACATAAATTTTAGCTACATCTGTAAACAAGAAATACTTTTTTTTTTTCATTTTATGTACATACCTTGTCTCATAATGCATCACTCAAGACACTCAAAGAATCTCACTCATGTTTCATTAACCGTACTCGTGGCATTATATTATTCTCGTATTGTGTAAGACTCTGCTTTGTCGAATTCAACTTCGTGGAAGCGGGAAAAAAAGACACCTGATGTGAACTCTCGTGTTATGTATAAAAAAAACCTCGCCTCCTCGGGCACTGTGTTGAGGTTTGTCATATTTCTGGAGCGGGAAAACAGTGGCGTGAGATGTGCTGTAAAGCTCTCCTCTTCATTATTTTGTCAAAGAAATGGAAACATCAGAATGCGCGTTACGGCACAAAGCGCGGTCCTTTTCACGCGGTATTTGCGACGTCTCAAAACAACCCTTCACATTCTACTTTTTCCTGTTAGCTGTTTGTCATGTGATACGTTGTTTGTTACTACGTGTATAAAAACAACAAAAAAAAAAATACACGCTTTGAAACGGTGTTACCACTGTCGAAAGAAATTTACAGGGATTACACATTCCGTTTGGAGTTCAAGGCTACAACATTAAAAACCACTGTGGAAAATAACTGACACATGTTCATAAAATGAGACTTTTCATTATAATTTTTTCCTTGCATGTTCCAAACGATGTTCGTGGACCTACGCGTGGAAATTCATAGGTAAACAAAGCGACGAAGCTGCCGTGTTGACATTGCAGGAGTACAGAGCGGAAGGACACCAGAAGCGAAAAAAAAAAAAAAAAC